>OY757911.1:67128974-67338121 GCA_963585895.1 Sepioteuthis lessoniana | reverse complement strand
GAAACTGTTTCTAGTTTTGGAACTGCTGTAAGAGACACACCAACAGTTTTCATCATGACAATTTGTGGTCTTTGGTAAATTCTTTTTAAAGAAAAATTCAAATGTGGAGAAACGAGGCCAAGATTAGTTCAGTCAATCTCTTAACTAGAAAATGAATATTCTAGATCTTGATTTACTTTTTATTTTGCTTCGAATGTCGATGTCTGACATCGGCGGACAATTCATAATGTTTTCAGCTACGAAGCAGAATAGGATATTTTTTTATCTGGAACAAAGTCACACATGCGGGGAACTCAGAATGCATCAAACTACTAAAAGACCATATGAAAACTTGCCAATTACTGCTAGACTTTAAACAGATTTTAAGCTCAGCTCAGTCTGGTACAAAGTCACGTGACTGATGCTCCCTGTGAATAAAATTTACAATTGAAGAACACATATTTAATAGACTCAACTCTCTCGCGAGAAACGCCACGATAGTTGAGCATTAAAAATGATTGTACTCATCACAATATCGAAGTGATCTACGAGACTCAGTTAAATAGTATCACTGCAGTTTTTCGACGAGAATTGTTTTGGCATTGGATAACTCACAAAGTTTGATATACCTTCAAATAAAGAAAGAAAGAAATTACTCAATGAGCTTCATCTAGCTCTTTTTTTTTTGGTCTTTGTTCTTTTCATGGCAAATCAACCTTCGTCTGGTATTCTATGCTAAGGTTATTCTTGTAGAACAACATCAGTAGTACTATTTAACCAATAGTTGGGTTGATAGGACAGTTATTAGCTTTCCTACAGGTATTAGTCTAAAAGTGAATGTAACAGCTTGAGTGGAAGTTGAAACCTTCGAGGGTTATTTAATGCCAAAGCCACCCTTGCTGAAGAACGGCAGTGAAAATATTTAACCCACAGCTGGGGGTATAAAAGGGTTCATAACTTTTCTAAGGGTATTATTCCGAAAATGAAAGTAGTAGCTCGACCTCACAGTCCAGTACTTTAGCCTTTACCTCATACACCCAAATATTCATTTTAGTTTCGTACGTGACAAGTCATAAGTTTGAGGGTCCTTATATGTATTGAACTCACTTCTGGTATTTTTTGATTAGTTGGTTGTTTGGGTTTCATGGCGTATCAATCTTTGTAGGTTATTTAATGCCAAATTTATTTTTTATACAAATAATCAGTTCTATTTCAAACAATTCAATTTAGCATTTATATACAGTTTCATTCTTTAAAACATTTCTACTTCAAGCAATTCAGTTTAGTCAAACAGTTCTAAATCAAACAATTCAGTTTAGCATGAGTATAAATTTTGTTTACAAACAGTCAAATATCAAAACATTTCCATTTCAAACAATTCAGTTTAGCATAAGTTCGCAATTCAAATATGAAAACAGTTCTATTTCGAGCAATTCAGTTTAGCATAAGTACGCAATTTAGTTCTATTTGACCCATAGATAGGACCCTATCAGGTGCTACCACTTCGGCCCAGAGTGGAACTGGGAGCGATGGCAATGAAGGCGTACTCTGCATTCTTCAAAGTTCCAGCATTACTGGAACCTCACCATCAGATTGTTAAGTGTTATATTTTAGGACAGTCGTTGGGGAAGTCTTACCCCTCTTTCAGAGATATAGTCGGTGTATTCTTCTGCTTCAGCCGACTGGGTCATCTGGAATCTGTTTGAAAAACCTGCCATGTGACCAATACTTTGTGGTGAAATATCCGATTAGAAAATGTAGTTATTTCTATGATTCAAAAGTTCTATATTTTTAAAAAATATCTTGATGGAAATTTCGAACAAGAAGCCAAATTTTAACTTCACGACTTACGTTCGTAATGTATTCGACAGTATCAGATAACTGAAATAACAATTTCAGCTCTAAAGAAATAACTAAATTAAAGAAATCTGAAAAAAAAAAAAAAAAAAAAAGTGGTGCAGCGTCTGTTCCACTAACCCAAACCTTATTTAAACGATAACAATAAATTTCTTTCGAGTCTTCGCTTTCCTATTTCTCCATTAGGATTCCTTCCTTTTAAACTTTGTCTCTATTTTCACCCCCCCCCTTCTCTTTCTTTTGTTTTTTTTGAATCGGTCTTCTGTCAGCTCACTAACTCTTTGAAACAGTTGATTTCTCGACAAACAAGGAATGCGAAATGCATGAGAAGTTATTTGGTATACAAGTTTTCCCACAGACGTATATTTATCTTCGCGTCGTAACTCATACATTTATGCATGCATACGCATCTGCCGTAGGGCAATGCTGAGTAAGATTGCATACCAGACTGCTGTTATTGTAGAAAGTTCGATTCTCACAGTGTACCAATTTCTTGTAGTTCTGGGTGTCACTAAACTAAACTTATTACCTACCTGCCTCCCTCCCTACCTACCTACTTATCAATGCATTTATACTCTCGGGGAGCCTGCCGTAGCGCATTGGTTTACATGTTAGCATCAACTGTTATTGAATGCTTCAATACTGTTTCTCTGCGCCTGACTAAGCAAAAATAAGTTGCAATACAGTAATTACAAACAAGCTAATCACAAGAACCTAATACAAGTGTAAATTTTCCAACCTTACGGTGTGCCTCCTTATCATGTCCTTTGGAGGTGCCCGTGGTGTAGTCGTTATCGTCGTAGGAAATGGACACGGCGACACGAGTTCAAACCCTGGACGAGACTGATTGCATTTCACATAGCACTAATACCCTTGGGAAAGGTATGAATCCAATTATTCTCCCTCCAGCTATGGGTAAATAGTAGGAAAGACTAGGTTCTTCAGCCTTGGTTAGGCAACTAGTCTTGGAGAAGGTAAACTCTGAATTGAAACCTGTTAAACTCCGCTTAAAAATTGACCTTGTGTTATATCCTGCCCGAGCGGAGGGGTTGGTAAATAGTTTCATGTCCTTTAACTAGACTAGGCTAAACTTATTAAATTTCGACATGGATTTACTCTCTTATATATAACCGGACATTGGGCTAGCGGTTAGAGTGTTCGCCAATCACCCGGGAGACCTGGGTTCAATCCCAGGTCGAGTCATACCAAAGACTCAAAAAATGGTACTTGATGCCTCCTTGCTTAACACTCAGCATTGTAAGGTACGGATCAAGGGTAAAGTGGAGCAATCCAGGGAAAGGAGTAGCGCCCTCCCCTACACCTTGGTGTAGTAAGCTATCGAAAAGGGAGCCTTCGGGTCACCCTCGACTATGGTCGCCTACTTTACTTACTTATATAATATCCTAGCTATGACACTAAATTGCATTTGAACGTGATATTCCAGTTCTGGAGATCTGTGGGGTGTCGAGTACCTCTTTATTGCTATTACTCCCAGGTCCACTCTGACCCAGAGTGGTAAGTACCTGTTAGTCTCTTCTATGGGTCAAATAGAACAAGTGCACTGGATATGATACTAAACTGCATCTGATGGCGAGACTCCAGTTCTGAAGATATGGAGAGTGTGGAGCACCCCTTCATTGCTATTGCTCCCAGGTCCACTCAGACCTGGAGTGGTAGTACCTGTTAAGGTCCGATTTATGGGTCAAGTAGATCTGTTTGAAAATTATTTGTAATCGATACGAATACCTGCTATCATATAACCCTGTGCAAAAAATTTAAGAAATTACACCAAAAATATAAAAGTATAATGTACGCAATTCCCTAACCTCTTGGCGTTGTATAACCACAAACAGGTTGACAACTCGCTAAAATCAATCAATCTCTTCTATTATCTTATTTATCAGATTGATGAAAATTATCTGTCTCTCTGTTACCTTTCAAATGACTCTGGTTTTGATTCGAGGGAGTTTTCAAATAATTAACGATACTTTAAAATTGCTGGAACTGTCGATCATATAATGAATGTTGGATGGAGTGAAACAAGTTATTGTACGAGGCTGATTGGCATTTAGAATATCTCGTACGTGGAAGTACTTCCCATACCAGCAACATGTTCATTTGCTGCAGGGGGATAGGTTGTATCAGGCACCAAATTCGTTGGTTGACCTTTTTGCCTTGAAAAAAATGATTTCTCTTCCAATGCATCATTCGAACGAACCTCTTTAACGTTTGGACATATCGCTTTGTCTAAGTTCCAGCGATTTGAGATTAAGAATTCTCTTTGAATCCCTCCAAACCGAGAATATCGCTTTTCTTTAAGTTAAAATGTTGAATGTTCTTTTTGATCTAGAACACGTTTTTTTGTTTTAGATTCTCGTCAGAAAAATATTTTTGTTGCTATTGATTCCCTTGTCCACAAAACAGGACACACTGACGAGAAGTTATTTTGCTCCTGAGAGAGAGAGAGAGAGAGAGAGAGAGAGAGAGAGAGAGAGAGAGAGAGTATATGGTTTTAAATATTATTTCCTTTTAACTTGATATTCAGGCTGAATTCGTAGCTTTGTGTCTGAAATGGTTACTTATTTCCCATTGGTGTTCGTTGTGGATGTTCGAGCAGCAGTTTATAAAAGAAAAAGAAAATGAAAAAAGTATGCTAATATTTAAAATGCAGGCTTTTCCTTGTTGGAAAACACACCCAACACAATCTCCTTATTGTGGTTCCATCCGTTTCAATCTTATACCAGATTAAGATAAACTTAAATATCAGTATGCTTTGCACCTGAAAAAGTGCATATTTTCCTTTGGAGCTAATGATAGGTAATCAATCCAGAATTTGGAATACTTATTTTACATCTGGTTTATCGTTTCCACTCTGAAAATAAGCGTAGCACAGTTTTTCTATTTCAAGGTCAACTTAATTCGAGCGTGGAAACTTGTAGCTAGATAGAGCCCAAATCTAGTTTTATTAATATACGCTTTGCAAGTTTTTCCATCAGTTTTAATTTGTATTTTTTAGAGATTTTTTTAAACTGAAGTCTGACAGTAAGTCTTCTCAGATCACCAGGTCTCTTCTAAGTATTATAGACGATTGTAGCAGTGCAGAGTTCTGGATGGTCTCGATTCTTTCTTTGTTTTCAGGTTCTTTCAGTCTCTTTTTCAGGATCTTGAGGACTCAAATTACAGTCGGTATCAAGTACCTTCATGTTCCACAACTTTATCAGTTCTCTGGCAAAGTCTAGTTATTTGTTAAGTTTTTTTTTGTTTTCCTTTATTTTCATTTCGTGATCTGTAGAAACGATAACATCCACTTGTTGACTTATTTTCTGCTTGTTAAATAAAACTAGGGCTGGTGTTCTAGCAGCAATTAGATGATCTGTTTGTATCTCAAATCCCAAATAATTTTATGTGTCTAATTTTCTAGGACCAATTCTGGATTGTGCATATACCATTCGTCGGTATAGTCAAATTTCAGTCTCTTACAAACTTCCAAGTGGATCAATTTCCCTACCCAGTCATGCCTTGTCTTGTATCTATTTTTGTGTCAGTTTGGGTCATTCGCTTATTACATAACCGTTTCATCTCTATCACAGCATAAACAACATTTGCAATTCTCTAGAATATTATCACTTTTGCTTCGACATAATTAGTCCTTATTTTGTGCTATGATTAATAAAGATTCAATTTCTCTCTTGAAGTTTCCTCTTCATAGCCATGTCCACGTCATTTCGTGAGCACTTTCCTTAGTTTGTCGCTTGAAATATCCATATAGTTTTTTCTAATTTTTGTTTTCTAGTTTTTATGATAGTCGTTTTCCTGTTTGTCCTTAAGTTATTTCTGTCGATATGGCTGTTACTAGCAGCTGTAATTGATCTTTCTTTGCTTTTTTTTGTATATTCCTCAGGATTAGACAATTCTCTTCGTTCAGTTATTTTTTCTTCGTTTTTTCATTATAAGCATTGCAGATTTTTCAATACCAGATTCCATTCTTATATCATCGCCGGAGATTCGGTTTGTATTAAGGTTTCTAATTCTTTTTTATTCTTGGCAAACATCTTAACATCTAACATGTACATGAGATGGATTATCTTTTCTGGTGACTTTGTAAATTTGTTGTCACCTTTGCATTTTTTAAATTATGATTTATAGGCATCATTTCTATAACAAATAGTAGTAGTTATAAGAAGTCTATCTGGAAGATTTTTACTTTTGTTAATTTTTTTTTCTCCATTTGATTGTTACATTACCTAGTTTACCATAGCTTCAGTAATGAAGTTTACGACTTACTCAGATTTTGAACATTTTCAGAATTCTATTATCAATATTACATAGGTTGGTACCACCAGGTATCTTATTAATGCATTTTTCTCTTTCTTGATCATACCCAGGGCTCTCACTATTGTTGACATGGTGGTAGTTTTAAAGTGCCACATTTTCTCCATTTCTTTTTCTAGGTCTTTGTATTTACTTATTTTCTTGAATTTTTGATTGATATTTTATTATCTGTTGGCACAACAATTAAATGGCATGGTTTCCTTTGATAGTCCTTAACCACTATATCTGGGCTCTTGCTGTTAATTTTTCTGTCAGTTTTTATAGCAAAATCTGTTCACACCATGTGTTATGTATTGCATTATGTATCGTGTGTCAAGAAGACTTTTTAGACATCCAGAACTAATCTCAGTAGTTTTTCTGACATTACTACATCTGTGGTCTAGATGGTATCCAATCCTTTAAATTTCTAATTCATCCAATCTCAACTACCGACTTCTTGAGCAGTTTACTCTTTTCATTTTTTAAGGCAGCGTCTGGATTCTACTCACAACATTCGTTTACATGCTTGGATAAAGCCATTTATGCAATGTTCAGTGTATCACCTTTCCTACTCTGTTGTACTTGCTTCTAAATAACCTTGAAGCCAATTTCATGTATTCACTTATTTTTGTCGCTGATATTTCTTTTGTTATTTTCTTTGTAATTCAAAACTTGATTGAATTGATTTCACCTCTTTGTTGCTCTAAGAAACTTTAAGAATCGTTTGTTTCAGCCAAAAAAATTATGATCGTAGAATTTGGACACTTCATTGACTTGTCCTTATTTCTCCAGTTGGCGAGATGTTTCGTTTGTTTAGAGAAGAGAAGCAACACAGCAGGATTCTGTGAAGTAAGTTGATATGCCGAGCGATTTGTTGACTTTAAATTGCAATTCACTGTAAATGCCTCTTTTTTCCTTTTAAGGAGGGTGTTATTGTCACTTTCAACGGGCTAATGTCACCATTGGCTGTTCTCATATAACACCGACTTTTCACCCGGTTTTTACAAAGAGAAGTTAATGTCAAAATGGGACAAAACAAATAAACAAACAAACAAATAAACAAAAAAGTTATGAGAACGCAAAGTTTAAGATATTAATCAGAGGCAGGTCAGTATCAATTAATTTAAGAAAAGTAACCTCATAAAATGTAACGGTAAATTATAAATACTTGATAAAAAAATTGTGATTTTGTCGATATTGTGGTGCCTATTCACATCATCCTTATATATTTTGTTTTTCTTCATATTCTGATCATGCATTTCTCCTTAAACAAAATGACTTCTCTCAAGCTAATTAAAATTCTCATAATATATAGAGGAATGCATGGAAAGGTAAAGTGTTCCAAGAATTCTAAACGAAGAAGCCCTTTTTCTGTTTCTGTAAATTTATTAGACTAAAATATCAATCTTAACATAATTTTTACATATTGTGAGAAATATAATACAGACTCTTCAATGTAAAGTTTGGTCTGGTTTGTTTTTACGGCATATCAACCATTGTAGATTATTTATTGTGAAATCCGGTTTATTCATATATATTAGATATATAGGATTTGTAAACATAAGTTAACAAAGTTAGATAGTTCCAAGTATTGCTATGTATCACTAACAATTCAATTAAACATCAGTCATTTGTCAACACACAGTTGAATGATCAAACAGTTCTATTTCTAACAATTCATTTTAGCATAAATCATGTTTTCATCAGTTTAAATGTCAGACAGTTCTATTTGACCCATAGATAGGACCTTGTCAGGTGCTACCACTCCGGGCCAGAGATGACCTGGGAGCGATGGCAATGAAAGGGTGTACCATATTCACAATTAACGGTATGTGCGAAATGGACATCGAATGTTCATAACGATAGAACATATAAAGAACATAGCAATCTCGGAATTCGAAAACACGTAACGACTTCTTGTTCAGGTACGAAACCTTTTTATTAACTTTGAGTTAAAGGTCTCGACGTAAGGAGGAGAGACACAATCTTCTATGCTGTCTTATTCATTTGGCCCCCATCTCGAGCGGCCCCCATTGGGCACAAGTTCACTTCGCGCCTGCGAGATCCAAAAGTCGATCCTTCTCGTTTGGCTTCTAGTACTCGACTCTTTCTCTCTTCAAATTCTCACACAAACCTCCGCGCGCTTCCGGTGCGTGACGTCACCCGCACCCTGTCACCCCGTTTCGTCTTTGTCTATAGTGACATCTGAGTGACATGTCCGCTCTGTGCGCGCTCACGCGTTACCACCTGCATCAAGGTTGCACCCAACTAACCCATGTGCTGAGCCGAAAGGTTCTCAGCCTAACTAAACTCAAAGGCATGAACCGAAATCCCTCGGCTATTATATAACAAGGGTATTCCGCATTCTCCAAAGCTCCAGTTTTACAGGAGCCTCACCATTAGATTTACTGTAATATCCAGGACACTGGTAGTGGGTGCGGGTCTTACACTTCTGCAGAGAAGCAGCCGGTGTATTCTACAGCCCCAGCCGACTGGGCTGCTCAATATAAAGGTAACAAAATTGCACATGGATTTTTCAGTTAATTATCATTAAGCAGATCAAATTAATTCTTGGATTTATGATGCTATCTTTTAAATTTTATTTCTAATAAAAATCAAAAGGAACTTTGCCTGATCTTTTTTCTTTTGATTATATTTCTTTATACAAATTCTAAGCCTTATAATTTGGAATTGCATTTCATTTGCCATATTTTAAAAACAGTTTTAATCAGAATATGAAGTATAGTAAAAATATCAGGGAGTATTTAATTCATTAGAATCCAAAATTAAGTTCGCTAAAAGCAACGATAATCAAATACTGAATATCAACTTGTGACACTTTAGGATATAATATCGGCATTTATGTTATAAAATTGTAATAATTTGAGAAACATAAAGCTGAAATAATTTAAGACGCTTTTTATTCAATAATTTGGCACAATCTATTGGTAAAACACGGTATATACAAGGTTCGGCAGAAATTTTCGTAGGTTGACCAAGATACTCTCATTGAATATGACTAAATGAAGTTTATTTTTCAACATAGTACCTCTTGTGGTTTTGGCATTTTAGGGCTCACCCAGTGTTCGCGCAGGGTTATTTAAATTTTATCCCATGGTTCCAGGCATTACTTATTTTGAAGGGCTGAGTTTATTGCTTGTTGTCTAAGTCACCCCTTTCGAGGAATGCCGCTGGGACCAATCACTTTTTGCAATGGAAATGCACTATAAAATGAGTTCATAATAAATCTGACTTGGTGGGACGTTGGGTAAATGCATTATCCACCTTGCCGTGCACGTACTTCTTTCGTTGGGGATTAGAAAAGTCACCAACAGCAGATATGACGTCATCATATGAAGTTTTCAGTGGATAAACTTTCAGCCGACCTTCCTAGATTTCTAGTCACAATTATCAGCAACTAATCAATTTAGGTACATCAAGCAGAATATGTCTAAGAAAAACAACTTCAGGGAAATATATTTTTCGTCTGGAAATCCTCGTGTTAAGTACAAAATAGCAAATAATGGCTCTGCAATGAAAAAAAAAAATTACAAAAAACAAAAGTAAACCCTTCCAAACATTAAATAACAAAAAACAAAAAACCAACATTTTGCGAAAAACAAAATGCAATGAAAAGTATAAAATTTAAAAGTTTAAAACACGCTGGTATTAACTGTCTTAACACTAGTTTGAAAAAAAGTCATTACATTTGAACCATCTGCGATAAATTAGACTCTCATATAATAAATCATCAGGGCCCACATAACTTGAATTTGCTTATGAATGATATCGTTAATGTTTAAAAATTCACTTGCTACCACCAATTTCTTTATATATATATATATATATATATATATTACCCAAATGTGTAGTGTGTTAGCCAATGGGCCTGGAAACTGGGGTTCAATTCCAGGTCGAGTCATGCCTTGTGGTGTAATGGTTAAAGCGATGGACTGCGGAATCATAGTAAGCGAGTTTTTCGTACTCCAGTCGCGCTATTACGTTCATTTTCGGGCAAATACTCTTGGGATAGGTATGAACCTCCTTATCTTCCCAGCTATGGGTTAAATAGTACCACTACTGTTCTTCTAGGCGAATTGCTTTGGCATTGAATAACCTCCAAATGTTGATATGCCATTAAACAAAGAACCCAAACAATCTAACAGAATTTGTGGAGTGCCGTCAACAAATGGAGGAATTCTAAACCCTGTTTTCTTATTTTGACCGAAGCTGAGTGATTTGTTTACTGAACAATGTAAGGTTGCTAATGATGATAACCACAAAAGGATTCTACGGAAGTAGTAGTCGAGAAAAACAATAACCGTGCAGCCACTCAACTCCCATTTTAGAAACCATTCAATTGAGAGGAGCAAGATATTTGAGCTAATGTTGCATATGTAAGGACGAATTTATAAGTGAAGTTCTCTAATGGGGCGACCAGGAAAAAGATACATTCATCAGCTCTGTGCAAACACTAGATACTATTGAGAGAAATTACCAAATGCGATAACTGATTGGGACGGATGACAAGAAAGAGAGAGAGAGAGAGAGAGAGAGAGAGAGAGAGAATACTTACGGTCTGCACGACATGATGAGGATGATGATGATGAATAGTGGTGTCATTGAATATTAATCTGGTGTGTCTTACCAAACCCTCCGCTCTGGCAGGATATGACACAAGGTCAATTATTAAGCGGAGTTTAACAGGTTTGAATTCAGAGTTTACCTTCTTCTAGACTAGTTGCCTCAGGCTGAAGAACCTAGTCTGTCCTACTATTTACCCATAGCTGGAGGGAGAATGATTGGATTCATACCTTTCCCAAGGGTATTAGTGCTATGTGAAATGCAATCATTCTCGTCCAGGATTTGAACTCGAGTCGCCGTGTCCATTTCCTACGACGATAACCATTACACCACGGGCACCTCCTCTTTTATGTGCATTAATGAATATTATTATTCGTGCTTTAATGTACACATTATAGGCAAAAGAATAAAACCTACCTATTTCATTTTTGATGAAAGCTTGCACTATATATATATATATACTTCAAAATAAATGGGTCAACATGAGAATTTGTTTTTAGGTTATTTATTCTTCTCTAACCCGTGTTTCTGACAGTCTACGTCGTCTTCAGGAAGTAAATTGTTTATGACGGTGTTCCCCTTGGTTTAAATAGTGGTGACTGTTTTGATAAGGTTGAGGGTCTTTTTTGATTCTAGGATTTGTGTCTTTGAATGTCCAGATCGAGTTAAGTGTCCGTGACAAACTTTCGTCTTTACTGATATTTTTTCTTTCTTTCCTTTTTTTCTTTTCTTTTTACAAGCAAAAGAGTTACTACTACATAAGCCCATTCACACCCTAAAGACGACGTAAAACGTAAGAAACACGCGTTGGAGAAGAATAAATAACCTAAAAACAAATACTCTGGTGGACCTATTTACTTTGAATTATATACTTTTTAAATCTCATTTGACCAATAAAAAATTATATATATATATATTGTGAAATAACATCAACAAATAAAAAGTTTTTTTGTCTAAAAGTAGTATTCGATGCTGTTATATGTGGGGTTTAAAATTTTTATGAAGGTCAGTGGCTAAGGGCAAGACTGTGTTGCCGTAAGATATCTGACTCCATATTTTAGTTATTTTGCTTTACCCCACGTTTACTTGGCCGGTGCAATGCCTTGCCCAAAGAAGGTTCAAAGAAATATAAAAAGGGAAAGATAAAAACAGATAGGAGACGAAAAACTTTTCTTTCAGACTTTCCTTTATTTACCTGGTGAATGGACTAACCAACGCTACGTCTAAAGACATAGCGTGGTGCCCAAAACACCAGATAGTAAAATCGGTGTTGTCGGTTCGACGTCACTACCCGAAAAGAGGTCGGTTCACAGAAAACCTGAGTATTTATCTCTTTTCACCGGCTCCAAATTCGCTACTCGAAAATCCTTCTAATTTTGGCGCGACCGCTTCTCATTGGCTACTTTACATTTTATTATTTTTCTTTTTTCTGATTTTAACCGGATGGATGCGTGGAGCCTTATGCGTGGCGACGCATTTATACATTTTGTATCCGGCAGCCGACGAGTCAACATCCGGTTGGGAGTTCTTTGGTAATTCCTAAATCGCCACATATAACAGCTGGTATAAAATCTAAAATTGTAGAATTATAGACACTGTAAGGCTGTAACTTTAAATTTCATGTGTTTTGCACAATCTTCAGACGGACATGCGAAAAAAATACCTAATCAAGCTTCAATATATATCATTATCATCTTCAAATCTCGCCTAAAGCACGGAGTTCCTTGACAATATTTCACCATCTGTCCCTATCATCAATCGCTCCTGGTAGGTCTTCTTGACTGCATCCTGTGTCCGCACAGAACTGATGTATGTATTTGCTGATTGGTTGGAGTAGGCGTCCCAAAGAGGTTGCTTATGAGTCCGTCCTTATTTTACCAGTAGTGTCCCGCATGTTTTGATCATCTTACTTGGATGGTTTGTGAGTTAGGAGGTAGATGGCCGTACAACTGCTGTTTTGTGGAGTGTTGCTACCAGGATTTGTTCAAAACAGCACGTTGCATTCTTGTGAAGATCCCATCAAGATTTTTCTCTCGGCGTTTGGTTTGCATCCATGTGGTGCATCCATATGTATCAATTGAAATAGCTCCAGCTTGGAAGAAATCTTGTTTTATTTTATCGGATAGATCAGATTTCCATTTTATCGACAACCTGTCGATAACATTCTACGTTTTTTCTAGGTGTATGTTGATATCACTTTCAGTAGATGTAATATTGCTGCCAAGATATGTGAAATGGTTTACTTATTTTAGAAGTTTGCCACATAAAGAGTGGAGATAGCTCTTTGATTAAAACTCATGAATTCAGTTTTATTTGCGTTCAAAAAGAGGTCAATGACTCCTGCTGATTGCTTAAGGCTATACAGTAGGGATTCAGCTAGGGCTGGTGTATTTCTGAGAAGTATTAGATCATCTGTGTAGTCTTCGTCTGTCATAGTTTTTGCTAGATATCGTCTACTTCATGATTTTTTTTTGTGTGATGCCACAAATTTAGTGAAGTTGGATTGGTTGGTTGTTTGGATTTTATGGCATATCAACCTTTGTAGGTTATTTAATGCCAAATCCATTTTTATACAAATAATCAGTTCTATTTCAAACAATTAAGTTTAGCATGAGTACACAGTTTAATTGTCAAAAACATTTCTATTTCAAGCTATTCTGTTTATTCAAATAGTTCAGTTTAGTATGAGTATAGATTTTGTTTACATACAGTTAAATGTCAAAACGGTTCTATATTAAACAATTCACTATAGCGTAAGTACAGTTTCAATGTCAAAAATAGATCCATTTCAAACAATTCAGTTTAGCATAAGAACGCAGTTTAAATGTAAGTACACAGTTTAATTGTCAAAAACATTTCTATTTCTAGCAATTCAGTTTAGTCAAATAGTTCTAATTCGAACAATTCAGTTTAGCATAAGTATGCAGTTTAGTTCTATTTAACCAATAGATAGGGCCCAATCTGGTGCTACCATTTTGGGCCAGAGTGGACCTGGGAGCAATGGCAATGAATGGTGCTCTGCATTCCCCAAAGCCCCAGTATCACTGGAATCTCACCATCAGATTGTTTCGTGTCATATCCAAGACACTCGTTGGTGGGGGTCTTAACCCTCTGTAGAGGTGCAGTCGGTGTATTCTACAGCCTCAGCCGAGTGGGCAAATTGAAGTTAGAAGTACGTAGTCTAGGCATACAATAATCAAGTATGCCGCAAATATACATCCTTAAAAGACTCTAACGGCAATGTTGAAGAATTTTGTGTCACCATCAAGAGAACAAACCATCGCTTTCGTGTTTTTGTAAAGCATCTTTCACGCGATCATAGTTTCTTTGGGAAAACTGTATCCTCGTAGTCTTTGTCTTATCTTTTCTCTGTATGGAATCGAATGCACTGGAGGAATCTACAAACAGTAGTCTTGCCTTGAGATATTTTGCACGTACTTCTTCAATGAATCGGAGGATAGTCAGAATTTGAGTTGTGGATCGATTCCTTCGAAATCTGTTCTAATTTTCGCATAGAATTTTCCCGATTTCAGATTGGATACAATTGAGAAGCAGAATATTATAAACCTTGGCAGTTATTGTATTAGTATCAGAATTTGAGTTGTGGATCGATTCCTTCGAAATCTGTTCTAATTTTCGCATAGAATTTTCCCGATTTCAGATTGGATACAATTGAGAAGCAGAATATTATAAACCTTGGCAGTTATTGTATTAGTAGTTCTTAGTAATTCCAAGGTCACCTTTATTGGAGAAGAAAAGGATGCTACATTTCGTCTATTTCCCAGATAAATTTTGTTTATACGCTGCGTTGTATAATCGAAAAAGTATTTAGTCAAATTTTCATGTCTTTGATACCTCAGGAAATATTTTCTGTTTATAACTCTTTTTCAATGTTACGTAAAGTTCTTCCTCCGTGAACTGTCCTAGTTTGATGTACGAGATTAAGGAGAACGAGAGGAGTCATTCTGAAAAATATGTTTCAGGTGGGTGATGTATCAAATACATACTCTTAAGGGGACTAAGGCGCCATTGACCAAAGTAGGCATGTGAACACTTATTTCTATTATTACGTACGTGAAACTGGTGCAGTACAGTGATTCGACAAGACAGAAAAAAATTGCAGAAAATATTTTCGTGTGTGTGTGTGTGTGTGTGTGTGTGTGTGGCAAAAGCAGAGGAAATAAGAAATACAAGCATAACCAAAAATTCTCTCCACCTTGCGCGCCCCACGACGTTTTGGCTAGGTGGGCGCGCAACGGCCATTGACCAGCAAGTATAGCACTGGACCTCGTTGTCCTGTTTAAGCTATAATCAGGCATACGTGTCTGGACCTACATTTGGGTCCCTATCCAGCTAGGCTCATCAGGCCCATATTGCACTAAGCGAGCAGATGACCAGCATAGTCCAGTAGAATCTATTTAAAAGCCGGTCACCTTTTTTTGACTCAGTTGTCTTGTATGCCGGTGGAAACATCTGACATTTTAGTCTTTTCTGCAAAATAGCTTTTATCTATACGCGAGAAGCCCAATCCCTTCAGATTCATCATTCCAGTAATGTCGTGTCTGGAGGTCGCTTTCACTATTTTAAACTATGATCTTCATGGCTTAAATCGAAGAGGAATTTCTCAAGTTATTTCTTCTTAAATAAATTCAATAGACATTCATCAATATCTTTTCTTTTATTAAGAAGAATTTTAATCATGGGAAAATATATCCATTGGACATTGGGAACGTTGTCAGAGCATTCTTTCATTATAAGCCTATTATTACTCTGGAGGTGCCCGTGGTGTAATGGTTATCGTCGCAGGAATTGGACACGGCGACACGAGTTCAAATCCTGGACTGAATGCATTTCACATTGCACTAATACCCTTGAGAAAGGTATGAATCCAATTATTCTCCCTCTAGCTATGGGTAAATAGTAGGGCAGACTAGGTTCTTCAGCCTTGGTGAGGCAACTAGTCTAGGAGAAGGAAAACTCTGAATTCAAACCTGTTAAACTCCGCTTAAAAACTTGACCTTGTGTCATATCCTGTGTGAGCCGAAGGGTTGGGTAAATATGATTATTCATTATTACTCTTTTAAATAGTAATTAAGAAAGGCATTATCAAGCACACAAGTGTGTGTCACTACGGACCTGTGGCCAAGGCTGTATGACCTTTGTGATATTTTGTATAGGATAATTCTCCAACGCTTTGAATCTTTCGTCTATCAGATACCCTTTAACTGGGCTGACAATCCCAAAAAATCGTGCACAAAAATACACAAATTGCTCTCAAGGACCAAGTCATTCTTTTATTCTGCTAAAAGAACACAGTAAATAGTTGATGGGCCTTTTTTAACTAGATTTTTTCGAGCCAATAATATCGGTTTTACTTTGTAAAGTAAACTTGAGTTCAACTTGACGTATCAAGCCTACGGGTTCAAAGGGTTAAAATATAATGTTAGTGTAAAATTAACATTATATAGGGGAAAATGTCGTAATCAAATACGTCTTTGGGCGCATCACTATGGAGTACTTGTTAGAACACGAGTGTCATAAGCCCTTAGAACTGTAGTGAATACTCGTTAGACGACCTAACCGCATATATAACACAACAAACTATTAATGTATTGCGATAGGCCATTATTTGCTCATGAAGAACCACTTAAATTTTTCTATGCTTCAGTATTAATCATTTCATTTAGAAATCCGATCGCTTCATTCTTTTTCGGCATGTATGAAGGTCAGTTGAAAATTTCTTAGCCTGACCAAGATCCTCTCATGGAATGTGACCAAATGAGGTTTATTTTTCAACATAGTCCCCACCCCCGCAGTCCACACACTTATTCCATCTGTGTTGCAGTGCTTGGATCTCATTAGTAAAAAAAATAGTCATCAGCTGCAGATATGGCTTGATCATATGAAGTTTTCAGCCTATGAACTTTTCAGCCCATCTTCCTAAATAGCATAATCGCTGAAAAAGTTATCGAATTACCCGCAACGATATTCATACAGAGCCATTGAGGATAGGTTGGAAAAGACGAAGGAAAAATAGAATACAGAAAATATTTTCAGTAGATAATAACTGAGAAATATTTTGAGGCCTATCCTCTCAAATCTACCAAACCCACAAAAAATATGTCGTATTGTCCCAGGAACAAGGGCAGAATATAACAAAATTCTAAGAAAAAGGATGGGAAATTTGGGTAGGCCTAAGAATTATGAAGGAATGTGACCGTGGTGTAATGGTTATCGTCGTAGGAAATGAACACGGCGACTCGAGTTCAAATCCTGGACGAGAATGATTGCATTTCACATAGCACTAATACCCTTGGGAAAGGTATGAATCCAATTATTCTCCCTCCAGCTATGGGTAAATAGTAGGATAGACTAGGTTCTTCAGCCTTGGTGAGGAAACTAGTCTAGGAGAAGGAAAACTCTGAATTCAAACCTGTTAAACTCCGCTTAAAAATTGACCATGTGTCATATCCAGCCCGAGCGGAGGGGTTGGTTAAATAGGATGAAGGAATGTAAATCCCTTGTGTATTAGGATGTTGAAATGACGCTGTTGCAATGTCGTTCCGTGTCAGGATTAAAAATTAGATGAAACAAGAGAATGGTGGAATTAAAACATTCTTCGCTCTGTAAACATTCAGTAAACTGATGAGGAAGGCTATTGAAAAAAGTCTTCATAAAAGTTTTAAAAGAATTTTAATAACTCAGTTTCATTTTTTTCATTTTCTCATGAGCAATCTTAGTAATTTTCAAGAATCACGAAAAATAAACTAATTCACTCAACGTCGTTTTGGTTTTCATGCAGGCTTTTCAGGTTGAATGGTCTGCTGATAGGTTTGTGAGCTATTATTCATTATAAACCAAAACTATTCCTATCTTCCTAATCTACTAATCTGGATATATATATATATATATATATATATATATATATATATATATATATATATATTACTATGCAAATGTCTTCGGGCATTTTAAACTATCTTAAATTTCTATTAATTGCTAATTTAGAAGTGGATGTTTCGCATTGCATTGTTTACATTTGAAAAATTGACCGCGTTGGAGTCATTTCCATACCTAATTGTAATATTTTGTAGTAGAAGTTTTGATTGAAAGAGAAAGATGCAAGACCACGCCCCAAAAATTGCCGTGCAAAAGTTTTCCGCCGTCTCCCATAAACCAATGAAGTTACAATGTTTTAAAAGAGAAAGATGTTCCACCGCTTAAATACAAATATTTTTTTGCGACAGCACCAATTTTTTGAAAAATATAGTGAAAATTCTTATATCTACAATAATGGCAAAAATTTCCAAAGAAATGAGAATGAAGATAGTGATAAAAGCCAAGAATATGAGCTCGTGTTTCGTATTTACCAAAATGTGTTCACCCTCGACAGCTGCAACACAGAATGGTTCGGAAAGTGATTAGGACAGCAAAAGCTCAGCCGAAAAAGACTGCAAGAAAAATGATGGATGAGTGAGACTCGTCCATTTTGGTGTGTGGAAGAGGTCTCATCATCATTGAGTATTGTGTTGATGAAACAATTCAAAGATTTGAAGAATACACACAACAAAGTAAAAAGATCCTGCCAAAAACTACAACAAAAGAAACTGAAAGTAAAACAGATATATAGGAATTATAAAATCGAGAAAATGAAAATAAGGGAAAACTCAACTATATGAGGAACTGAGAGGGATAGCTTTATCAGACTTCAGCAAAAGATATTGGTAATTACAGGTGCGGAAACCCGCATATACTACTACTGCTACTACTAACAACAACAATAATAATAAGTAAAGTAAAGTTAGCGACCATAGTCGAGGGTGACCCGAAGGCTCCCTTTTCGATAGCTACTACACCAAGGTGTAGGGGAGGGCGCTACTCCATTCCCAGCATTGCTCCACTTTACCCTTGAACCGTACCTTATAATGCTGAGTGTTAAGCAAGGTGGTATCAAGTACCATTTTTAAAGTCTTTGGTATGACTCGACCTGGGATTGAACCCAGGTCTCCCGGGCAATTGGCGAACACTCTAACCGCTGGGCCAATAATAATAATAATAAGAAACAGACAAGTGTGGGTGTGGAAGATGGTCAGCTGGCAACTGTGCAAACGATTGAAGTTTAATCCTACAGAAAAATGTTAAGAGCACAAGACTAAATATTTCCTAGATAATGTGATGCATAAATTTTCTGGAAATTTGAAATACAAATGGATCATCAAATGATGGCTAGAGGACCAGACATTGTTTTAATTAACAGGAATTAAAGAATTTGTTAACATAAATTTTGTTGTTCCAGGAGACCACAGAGTAAAAGTTAAAGAAAGTGAACTCGACAAATACGTAGACATTGAGAGAGAGAGAGAGAGAGAGAGAGAGAGAGAGAGAGAGAGAGAGAGAGAGATATGATAAGGTTAAGAAATATAAAAGTGAGGGTGATACCGATCGTAGTTGGAACACTTGGAACACTTTTCAAGAACCTGGAAAGGAGACTAGAGGAACTAGAGATCAAACGAGGAATCGAGACCATCAATTTGGATACTTAGAATTGTCCTGGAGATCTGAAGAGGCTTTATGTCGCCTAGACTTCGATGAAAACCGGCAGTCAGAGCAGGTGAGAAAATCTCGCGAGGAGTAAAATAAAAACTGAAAAGTGGGGCCAACACCAGGAAAACAAATCCTAACATGGGTAAAATCCAAAGTGACATTTTTCAGGGACACTCACTTTCGTTATTTGCAATCTTAATGATGACACTCAATTATTTATTAAGAAAATTCAAATTTAAAACGTTGCAGCAAAAGAAAAACCACATCATGTATAAAGATGATATTAAGGTATTTACCAAGAACGAAAACAAACAAGAAAACTTTATGCAAAATATTAGAATCTACAGCCAGGATACAGGAAGGAAATTTTAAATTGAAAAATGTACCAAGCTTTTAAGGAAAAAAGAAAAAAAAAAAAGAGAAAGAACGGAAGAAATAGAAGAGGCCAATCAGGAAAGCACCTGAACACTTGGGTATAAGAAAATGATAAGTACCTGGGAATATTAGAAGCAGATACCATTAAACAAATGGAGATGAAATAAAAGAGTACCTCAGAAGAACAAGAAAACATCTCGAAACCAAACATTGCAGAAGAAATCTAATCAAAAGAATAAACACATGAGCTGTCCCCATAGTATTATACTCAAGACCATTTTTAAAAGGAACAAAAGTGAAACTCGGGTCGACCAAAGTACTAAGAAACTTATAACTATGCAAAAGTCCTAAGATTTAAAAGATGGTTGAGACAAACTATGCGTCAAGAAAAGAAGGAAGAAGAGGATTCCCCAGCATTAAGGATTGCGTAGATGCAACATTCTAAGGATTCGGTGAATATACAAAAATGAGCAAAGAAAGACTAATTACAGTAGTCAATATCAGCATTGTCATCGTAAGAACTGTTGTAACCTAACAAAAGGCGTCTGAATGAGAAATAATCAAAACAGGGATTGGAAATGAAATGAAAATCTTTATAACATTAACAAAATACAATACTTGCTCAACCGGACGAGTTTGGCACAAGGCTTTTTAAGGTGAGTCTGCGCGCAGAGATATAGCCCAGACTCCCCAGGTGGCTCCAAAAATATCTCGAGCCCCGTCGGCATCCCCCTAAAAAGAGGCGCCTCAGGCGCCCGGTGATGAATATAACCCCTCCGAGGACGGTTAATGCCTGGAGTTCAAGGAAAGTCGCCCGAGTGACGTGAATGCTGGGTTTCACTGGTATCCACGTAAGACAGCTTCGACCGAGTGAAACACCACCGCCAAAAGCAGTTAGGATGTTTTCCTATTCGTTGTACCTCCCACCAATCGGACGAGTTTGGCTCAAGTCTTTTATTAAGGTCGGTCCGGACGCAGGACCGTAGCCTAGACACGCTAGAAAGCATTTCCCTAAAACGAGCGCCTCAGGTGCCAGGCAATAAACCTAGCCCCTCTGTGGAGATTTAGAGCCTGGGGGTACAGTTTTCTGAGGTTCGAGTTGGGTGGGCCGCGTGACGTGAATGCTGGGCTTCCCCGGCACCCATGTCAAGCAGCATCGATTGAATAAAACACCGACACCAAAAGCTGTTAGGATATTTTTAACCCCTCACAATAGTGTCTAACATATTTATAAGGAATGGGACATATCTATTAATGTTCATAGATAGGGTATATAAAAAGAACAAGCAGTAAAAGAACAAAATCTTAAATGAAGAATGAAAAGAAAAACAACTGTATGAATACTAAAGAAATTGCACAAAAGATGACATTATTAAGAAGGGAAAACCCAGAGAGAAAAAAAAAAGATAATCTCTTTTTATAACAGCTCAAAATAATGCCATAAGGACCAATTACATCTTGTTGAAAATTAATGATATGTAAAAGAATAGCAAGTGTAAGTCATATGCATACAGATGAGACGATTACTCACATAATAGTCAAATGCTGCAAAGTGGCATAAAAGGCAATTCAACACAAGGAACGACTGGATGGGAAAGTTTATCCAGTGGGATTGTGCAAGCGGTTAAAATTATGACCATATAAACAAATGATATATGCGCAAATCAGAATCTATAATAGAGAATGAGAACCATAAAATTCTCTTGGACTTTGCGATAAAAACAGATTAATTAATCCCGGCTAGAACACCAGAACTAGTGTTTTTCAACAAGAAAAAGTGTTTTTTTTTATCATTAAGGGTTTTCGGACTATTGTCTTCATCTTTATTGTTATTTTCACAACGTTTCGTCCGATATGTTCTCCAGCCTTCTTTAGGTATTTGTCGAACTCGGTAACCTACTGGAAACTTCGAACTACGTCCTTTATTGAATCCACGGGGGTCGCCTGTTCTGATTCCGTTAACTTTAACCAGGTACAAGTATTAAGATTTCCTGTAGTGTTACTCGCCTGCAGTCAGGATTGAACCAGCAACCTCCAGATGATTATCTCCTTAGAAGCTTAGGCGTTGGTTCCCTAAGGTTCTAAGGGGACAATCATCTGGAGGTTGCAGGTTCAACTGCGTGACTGGAGGTCAAACTTGAATTTTATGATCCTGCAGTCCAGTACTTTAATCACAGCACTACGAGAACTCCCTCATATGCGTGAGGGAATATCTCTGTATGTATTGCCTAGAGTATTCAAATTTTTACTAAAAATCAAATGTTGATTGTCCTTGAAGAAACAAGATGCTACTGCTTATTACGGGACTTCATGAAAATATCAACTAATCTAAATCGCTATTTTTAGTTTGGTTTCTTTGTTTAATGGTATATCAACCTTCGTAGGTTATTTAATGCCAAAGCCATTTTTGTAAAAAGAATCGTAGTGGTACTAGCGGGATGGATAAAGGTGTTTATATTTTTTCCCTAAGAGTATTAGTCCGAAAGTGAACGTATTCGCGCGACTGGGGTTCGAACTCACAAACTACGATGTTGCAATCCAGTACTTTAGCCACTATACCATTGGGAGATTCTCTTTATTTCCTATCTTTGATGTATACTAATGGTTGCTGACTGTTGGTCTTTGTAATTGCCATGGAATGCCACTGATATTAAGTGAAATATGTATTTATGAGTTGATTATTTGACTGAATGAATAATGAAAAAAAATGGTAGTTCTAGTTGCAAAATACTTTATCTTTTAATAATCATGTTGAATTAGTAAACGCTCGTACAATACTTTTTGGACATACCTCGTATCTATCTATCTATCTATCTATCTATACGAGAGTAGGCTGAAAAGTTCATAGGCTGACCAATATACTTTCGTGGAATGTAACCAATAAGGCTTATTTTTCAACATAGTCCCCGTTGCGATCCACACACTCTTTCCATAGATGTCGCATTGCTTGTATCTCATTGGTCAAAAAAGACATCAACAGTTGATATGACGTCATTGTATGAACTTTTCAGCCAATCAACTTTTCAGCCCACCCTCATATACTTAACTTACCAGCGCGGAATCGATGAACTGAATTCAAATTCCTATTGAAGCTTCTTGTGTTTTCTTTCGAACAGTACTACTAGTAAATACAAAAATTCAATTTGTCTCATCTAAGGGATTTTACAACAGTTTGGTTAGTTCAAAACTGGATATTCTTTTTTTTTTTCTCTCAGTCTGGGGTGATAAATCAAACTTAGCACTTGAAATGGAACATGACATCCCGGCAGCTTACAACTCATTGCACTCGACACTCGGCCAATCCCGCAAGAAGCAAGCCCTGCCCTACTTTTGTTATAATGCCTACCCTGCTCCCTTCTGTGTTCTCCCCTCCTGGTTCTTTTTTTTTTCACTCTATAAGAGAATTAAAACGCATATTTTAAAACACATGGTTTTAGTTGCTTTAAAACAAAGTTATATCGTACGATAAAACACGACGCTTAATTATACCAGAAGATAATTAAGTGTGATTGGTCAGACTTGATGTAATATGCTTTATTTTTGTTTTTTTGGAAAGATCTCGAAAAATGAATAGGATTTATATGAAATATTTTTTGAGCTCAGCTCCATCTTCCATGAAACCATACAGTAAGTTAGGGCGGGAATATAGACGAAGGAGGTATTTTATTTGGTGTTTGAGAAGATAAGCATTCACGTATTTCCACAGTAGCAGACGTCAATTGTAAATGTCAGAATTTCAAAGGCTGATTTTCTAGGCAAGGTCCATCCTGCTTGGAAGATTGCTGCAACATAATCTTCCTCAATTTCCTCGCCAGATTTCGTGTATCAGTTTCGTAAATAACTTCCGTCATCATGAATTTTAAATGCTTCAAAATGGCTAAAAACTGTGCGTCCAGACCGGGCCATTGGTCTAATGAGTAGAGTGTTCGCCAATGCCCAGGAGGCCAGGGTTCAATCCCAGGTCGACTCATACCAAAGACTCAAAAAATGGTACTTGGTGCCGCCTTACTTAACACTCAGCATTACAAGGTAAGAATTAGGGGTAAAGTGGAGAAATCCAGGGAATGGAGTAGCACCCTCCCCTACACATTGGTGTAGTAGCTTTCGAAAAGGGAGCCTTTGGGTCACCCTCGACAAAGGTCGCCAACTTTACTTACTTTTAGTTAGCAATACCAGCCAATTTTGGTTGATAAACTATTATACATAAGAAAACCAATATCAAACCTGTCACTCTGGTATTAACTGTAGAATATTAGAAGCCATGATTTTTATTGATTTCTTTTGTTGTTAAGTGAAAGTATTCTTATGATTAACCAAGCTAGATATTCGTACTCGAGGATAGAGTAGATTTTACAAGTGAGTGAATGAATTAACCATATAAAACGTTCGTTTGCCGGTTGATGAGATTTCATTGCAACGATATTTATATAAACTCCTACGTAGAAAAATCTTTCCCTGCACAAGTTCCCGCAAGACCCTCAGTTTAAATACGACGCATTTCCTGTGATTTTTTAAAATAATAATCACATGGTATGATTTTTTTTCCTCATTACCAAAGTTAACCCTTTCACTTCAATTTGAAATTTGATATTTATCTAAACCTTGGCTAAATGAAAGGAAATGAAGAGTAGGGAGATTGTGTGACAGAAGTGTTCCAACTGCGAGAGCATGCATGCCTTGAAAATTAGTATTTGGAATCCTGGGTTTCATCTTGGCTCAAATGTTGTCAATTCCTGGGGGAAGGGAGAATATGTAAAAATCACACTCTCTCAGCAATCTTTTTTGCAACCTATTTTGTATATTCACGCACACAATTTTCTTGGAATTATGTATTCGATTGAAATTAAATATTACTTTCGTTGTTTTCTTACACCACTAAGATCAACAATGATATTTATTCTTATATTTACGATGTTTACTAAACTTGGTCCAATACGTTAAGGAAAAGGTAGTAGTGAAATTTCGTGGCGCTAAATTTTCAAGGAGTGTGTCGTCTCTAGAAAAATCAACATTCGAAGAACTAATTTTTATTTCAGTATCATGTATTTTTTACACATATCTTTCTGCAAATCTCTTCATATCAGGAAATCTTGGAAGGAGTCCTTGTGGAATATTGAACAGCCACATTGTAGTAAAAGAGTTCAAACCCCAGTCGCGCTATTGCGTTCACTTCTGGACTAATACTCTTGGGAAAGTAATGGATCCTCTTATCCCACAAGCTATAGGTTATTTTGGACCACTACTTTTCTTCTACAAGAATGCCTTAAATAACTCATAGGTTGATATGCCATTATATAAGGAAACCGAATCAAATCAGTGACTCTTAGCTTGGCAAAAATCTAAATGGCAAAAATATTTGTACCTTTTTTTAACTATTTTGATCGAGGCTTGACTAATATCCGATTTCAGATTGTAATGATCTGATCTGAATGATTAGCCATTCAAAAGAATCATAGTATTGTGTCAAGTAATGTGTGTCAACCTGCTTGGAAAATCTTGCCTTGTTACATGGTCAATGGGAAATCTTCAAACGCTTTAACCAGCACAACAGAGCACAAGGACTTTTTAAAAATCTACAGGTTTAGTTTTTATAAACAGTTTACACTTGCATGAAGAGCAGAATAAAAAAAAATCTTCAGACGAACTTCTTGTCAGACCAAACCTAACCCCAATCTGAATTGACAAAGTGTGTTGCCGAAGGAAGAGAATATAAAATACAAACTTTTTCAATTTTTTGAGCAATGTATTTACAGCTGTCTCTGAGGTTTCACGCCTCAAGAAACTTTATCCATTTTATTCAGTTGAAAATACATAGAAGGTGCTCGCGCCCTGTAAGTGAAAGAAAAGAAGAATTCAATTTAACACTGAATTTGAAAATCTTTTCCCATTGTTTTTTTTAAACCAGTTGATTAAACAGATTTACTCGCTCTAATATTTCAAGTTAGAAAATTAAGATATGCATTTTGGTTGGGTTTCTTTGTTTAATGGCGTATAACCTTCGTGAGTTATTTAATGCCAAAGATGAACAAGAGTGATTCTATCTAACCCATAACTGGGGGAATAAAGGAGTTCATGCCTTTCTAAAGAATATTAGTCCAAAAGTAAACGTAATAGCGCAACTGGGGTTCGAACTCGCATATTTTGAGGCAGCATTACGACTCGAGGACTGTTCTACATGTATTTTTAAATACACATATCTATCAACATAAATCATTTATGGCCTAAACAGAAAGGACTTTATTAGAATTTAAAATTGTATTCAATAATTTTAGCTGTGGCCCAAAAGATGACCTTTCATTTCATTTGCATAGAGATGATTTTTTAAACGTAAGCTTATTCTGACACGAATCAAGTTTTGCTCTCTAATAGTTTCAAACACACAAGGCTAGCGAGTTTGACTTTAAAACGAGTTTACGAAACAACTCATTACATACGTGCATAGCAATTTCTGAACCTCAAATATATGATCGAAGTTACTATAGTAGAAATAGTCTATAAATCGGTATTAGAATACTGGGGGGAGAAGTTTTATCATTAAGGGTTTTCGGACTATTGTCTTCATCTTTACTGTTATTTCCACAACGTTTCGGACGATATGTCTTTCGGTCTTCTTCAGGTGAGTGTCGAACATTGGGGGATTAGACGCCTTAAGGAATCAGCACATACGCTGGGCTAAAATGACCTGCTGAGGTAGACCAAGTATAGAGATGAATACAATATGGGAACTGATGATTAAAAATGTTAGATGAAAAAAATCTGAATATGAGCACTGGTAAAAAATTGTACATACGAGGATCATTAAATAGGTTTCCAGACTTTTTTCGTATGGGCGATTTTATTGATAATACACACATGAAACACTAGTCTCCTTCCAAGTAATCTCCTCCGGCTGCAATGCACTTGTTGTGCCGTTCCAACAACTACTGGAAGGCCCCGTGGATATTATCTTGTGTGAGCGTGTCAATGACCTTCTTCACAGCCTCTTTCATCTCTTCAATTGTCTCATAACGACAGCCTGTGAGCTAAGCAAAAGTCACAGGGAGCAAGGTCTGGACTATAGGGAGAGTGAGGATCTGTCTTGATGCCCATCTTGGTCAAATAGCCTGTGACAAGGATGGAGTTGTGGACTAGTGCATTATCCTGGTGGAAATGCCACTGACCCGATTTAAAGAGTGCTGGCCTTTTCCGACGGAATCTCTTCCTGAACTCCCTTAAAACCTCAACATAGTTACCCTAACCCTAACCGTTTGGCCAATCAACTCTGGTGTATTGACTTCCTTACTCGTCCCACACCTCTCATCATCCTTCACAGACACCCTGCTTTCCTCGAATTTCTTATGCCACTCAAAAACTGATGCTCGATTCATGCAAGATGGTAGAAAAGCAGTCTGACGCATTCCATACGTTTCTGTGGCATTTTTCCAAGTTTAAAACACAATTTTATTGCATATCGTTCTTCTAACGTGTCCTCACGTCCAGATTGCATTTTTGAAATTCACCAGTTGTGACAATCAGGATTTTGTTGGGTGTATTCCAATTGCGGCTGTAGCTGTTCATTTGAATCTGAAATCATTAAAATTGGTCAGTCATCTCATAACATGTATAGCAATAACATACTGAATTCTCAAGAGTCTGCGACAATTTGAAATGCCCGTATAAAAAATCAGGAATCTTATTGAAGGCACCACGTAGTAGTAGTAATCCTAGTCAAGTAAGAACATTAAGTTTATAAGTCCCAAAAATTCACTCTGAACTGTCCAGCAGGACACATAGCGTATCGGTTATAGGCGTTGGTTCCCTAAGCTTCTAAGGAGACAATCATCAGGTGGAATCAGAATAGGTGACCCCCGTAGATTCAATAAAGGACGTAGTTCCGTGAAGGTTCCCGAGTTCGACAAACACCTGAAGAAGGCCGAAAGACATATCGGCCGAAACCTTGTAGAAATAACAATAAGGATGAAGATAATAGTCCGAAAACCCCTTAATATTAAAAATACAAAAGTATGTTACAGGTATTCACACATGTTGTTTTGTGCCAGACTTTTAAGTTTTAGTTTCTTTGTTTAATGGTATATCAACCTTCGTGGGTTATGTAATGCCAAAGCCATAATTGTAAAAGAACCGTAGTGGTACTATTTGATTCATTGCGAGGTGAATAAAAGAGTTTATATCTTTTCCCAAGAGTATTAGTCTGAAAGTGAATGTAATAGTGCGACTGCAGTTCGAACTCGTTTACTACGATGTTGCAGTCCAGCACATTAGCTATTGCGCTACGAGGACGCTTTTTATTTCTTGGTTTGTATATCACAATGTGAATAGATATTGAACTAAGCGTTTGAACTGATTAAGTTTATATAATCATTATCCTCTTTCAAAAATGTATGCATTTTATATTTGTTATATTTCCTTAAAGTAAAATTCTCAAATGCAGAAACACCTTTGACCAACTTTTGAAGAAGCATTTTTACTTGTATTATTTTGTCATTCGTTTCGCTTCATAATTCTGCTTTATCAAATTAACAAAGTTTTCTCCAGCGAACGAAGATCTAAAGTGTCATGTTGGAAAGCTAAAATAGCAAGATGTATTGAAACTAGCTATGAAATTAGTAAAAGTGAAAAATACTTCATCTAAAAATTTAGAAAACTAACTATTTTTTGGTCGTAAAATACAGATGATATACAGAATCAGAAAGTGCAGACAGCATCGTTTTTACAGATGTAGGTACTGTTTCAATATCTACGTTTCCGAAGCCAAAGTTTTTATGACAATGATCTCGAAATAGTGTCTCTCGACGAGTGAGATGTAACATTTTATCGAAACCAACTTCCTTATTTTTGTTTTGGTATTGTTTCAGTGGGTCGAAAGTGTGTCGATTAAGATTATGAAACCAACAATACTAAGATGAAGAAAAGTAGTGATATCGTGATAATGAGTAAATCTAGTTACATTGAGAGTTGTGATAAAAAATGATAGTAATAAGATGGAGTAAAACAGGTCATCATCATCAGCATCATGTCGCGTTGACAGCACGGATTTCTCCATCTCTTCCTCTCCATCCGCCCCTATAAGCCATCTCTCCCGACTGGTCTTCCAAAGTGTGTCCGGTGTCCACACAGAGCTGATGCAAATAAGTTCTTGCTGGTCTGCCAAAACTGGCACGTCCATGAGTAAGGGTCTCTAGAAGAACGTCACATGAGTTCATCCCTGCTTCTCCAGCAATATCCTACATGTCTTGTTTGTCTTAGTTGGATGGTTTTTAAGATGGGAGGCAAGTAGACGTACAATTATTGTTTCGGGGGCCGTTGCTTTCAGGATTTGTACAATATAGCTCGTGGCATTCTTATGTGGTTCTCATCTAGCTTTTGCTTGATGCGTTTTGATGGCGTTCATGTGGTGCATCCATAGAATAGTATGGACACAGTGACAGCTTCGTAGAAATCCCGTTTTATTTTATCGGATTGGTCAGACTTCCGTACGACGGAATACTTATCGATAGACGGAGTTATAATAGTGCAGTTAAGGAAGAGTATACTCATGATATCTCTTTGTGGAACTGTCTTACCTCTCTGCATGAGTCAGTGTATTCTAAGTTTCACTGATAGGACAGTATCTTGCCCATGGTTGAGGACTTAGATACATTCATCGTAGTAATTTGCTAAGCTTAGCTTACCACGAGGCGAGAATTATTATGCACCCGGTGAGAATCAAATTCATAACACTTGGCAAAGTGTCCAACTACCTTACTTGAGTAAAGTGAAAATGAAAAAAAATATTCATGCATTTTACATATAAGGTAAAAAAAATGAGATGAAGTATAGATAAATAGAGTATATATTTGTTAATGGCTGACTTCATTATTCTCTCGGTGATATTTTTAGGATGGAACTTAAAAAGAATCAAACATCAAATCAAATTAATCATATAAACAAGATTCCCATTAGATAAATTAGAAAAAATGTTCTAATTAATTAATGAAATTTGAATGAACAAAGAAGAAAAGTGGGGCATATTAAAATGCTTGGGCAAACTCCTTCATACAACAGTCCTATAAACTGTATTGTATGTAACTCAAACACATAAATCAGAAAATAAACATTTGTAATTGTTTGGGTTACTTCTTGATTGATAAGGAAAAGTAGTGATTTAGTTATAATGAGTTAATATTTCTATATAGAGAGTTGTGATAAAAAAAATCGATTGTAAGGTGGAGTAAAACATATAAATGAAGTACGATAGTTCAGTCACAATTTTTGGTGCATTTTCAGTAACTGAAAGTGCAGCAGGACTTTACAAATACGCATAAAACAAAGAATTATCCTTTTGTTTAGTTAAAACTGCTACGAGAGTTATTCAAAAAGTTCTTAGTTTCACCAAGAAAGAAGAGCCACGATTGAACATTTTTCTTTTGGCAACACACTACCACTTCTTACAAAGCAAGAAAAACTAATACAAATTTCTGTATAAATTTCTGTGTTGGTGAGAGCCATGAGAGGCGCGCAACAAATTCAAAATCTTGATGAGACATTACTTTTTGAACGATTTCGAATGCACAATTTATACAGATTTTTTACCAAATTTTACTGGATCAGATAAGCGACAACTTATCGAGGAAAATGAATGGATTAATACGAAGTATTTCTTTTACTGAAAAATGAAAATATGCAAATAAACAAAAAGTCAAAACAAACTCAACGATACTTTGAAAGTTTTAAAAAAAGTATAGAATTGTATAATTACCTACTTAATTTTTTGATTCACTTTTAATGTTTCCGGTGGAAAAGTGTTTTATATATTGTCTTTACTACTACTGTCATGTTACCGGAGACACCCAAATGCATATCAAATTTACTTAGTCTGGTACAGGTCACAATAATGAAGACCAAGGGAAGATCAAATTGACTCCATTAGCCAATTAGTCAGTAAGATGGATGCTATCCTTCATTGTGTGATAAGCACTTAAGGTCTTAGTGGATATTTACATTAAGTTATTAACAAAATCTAAGGCTCAACCAATCATGTGATTACTCAAAATATGTTTCTTTTTTCTGTTAATGTGTGTAGACAAACAAAACATAAAACTGTAGATTTTGAAACCAACTTTTTTAAAACTCTGATGATTTGGGTTAAAAAATATGGTATCAATGAAACAATTTACGATACGAGTTCAATTCCTGGACAAGACTGATTGCATTTCACATACCACTAATACCCTTGGGAAAGGTATGAATCCAATTATTCTCCCTCCAGCTATGGATAAATAGTAGGGCAGACTAGGTTCTTCAGCCTTGGTGAGGCAACTAGTCTAGGAGAAGGAAAACTCTGAATTCAAACCTCTTAAACTCCGCTTAAAAAAATTGACCTTGTGTCATATCCTGCCCGAGCGGAGGGGTTGGGTAAATAGGATCAATGAAACAATTTGAATATTAAGAACTTTGGGAATTTTAAAGTATAGTGAGTCCCATCCTGCCAATTTAGATATTTGTGTAACTGATACCAGTGTTTGGTGTTCGTACTCAGACAAAAGCCATGGTTTCATATACTGATTTTAATAGGTAGTCAGTCCCTATCTATATGGAAAATCATGCCTTCTTGATCGGTAAGATAATTGCGTAATTGATCTCAGATCTTGTGTTCAATGATTTAGATAAAAGCCATAGTTTCGAAAATAGATTTTCAAAGCAAACAGGGACCTTCTTGATATGGAAAATTAGTGAACACAAAATTTCCCTTCAAAAATCCAACCTAATCAAGTTATAAAACAAGTTTAATGAATATATATGAGCAATCCAATGTTTTGAACATGGTTCATTTTGCAATTATGGTAAGTTTTATTCCTACTTGGCACTCTATAACTGTAATATAATTAGGGATTTTGGTTGATTGTTTTAGTAGTACGTTGTTTCCTAGCTTGACTTAAAGGTCTACCAGAAGACTGTGGAAAAGGAGAAACATATAGGAGAAAGAAATTTAAGGCAGAGAGAGAGAGAGAGAGAGAGAGAGAGAGAGAGAGAGAGAGAGAGAGAGAGTCTAATAGGAAAGTGAACGGGAGGTTCCCCAAATACAGTTCAGGATAGCAGCTGACGGCCAAGATGAAAATTGAAATATATCAGCGGCAATACGGCCTGACTCGGTGAAAGAAAATCTGACGGAAACACCGTTAAAGTGGACGCGGGATAGAAAACAGAAAAAGAAGCAATTGGAGACAAGTTACGAGGTGCATACGATGAGTTTCCAGACTTTTTTCGTATGGGCATTTTTATTGATAGTACTCTCATGAAACTCTTGTCCCCTTCGAAGTAATCACCTCCGGATGCAATCCACTTGTTGTACCGTTCCAACAACTTCTGGAAGGCCCCATGGATATCCTCTTGTGTGAGCGTTTCAATGACCTTCGTCACAGCCTCTTTCATCCCCTCAGTTGTCTCATAACGACAGCCTGTGAGCTTAGGGAATAACCAAAAGTCACAGGGAGCAAGGTCTGGACTATAGGGAGAGTGAGGATCTGTCTTGATGCCCATCTTGGTCAAATAGTCTGTGACAAGGATGGAGTTGTGGACTGGTGCATTGTCCTGGTGGAAATGCCACTGACCCGATTTGAAGAGTGCTGGCCTTTTCTGACGGAATCTCTTCCTGAACTCATTTAAAACCTCAACATAGTAATCCTAACCCTAACCGTTTGGCCAATCAACTGTGGTGTATTGACTTTCTTACTCGTCCCACACATATCATCATCCCTCACAGACTTCCTGCCTTCCTAGAATCTCTTATGCCACTCAAAAAACTGATGCTCGATTCATGCAAGATGGTAGAAAATCAGTCTGACGCATTCCATACGTTTCTGTGTAATTTTTTCCAAGTTTAAAACACAATTTTATTGCATATCGTTCTTCTCAAGTGTCAGATTGCATTTTCGAAATTCAAGAGCTGTAACAATCAGGCTTTAGTAGGGTGAATTCCAATTGTCTGTTGCTGTTCGTTTGAAGCTGAAATCATAAAAATTAGTCAGTCATCTAATAAGATGTATAGTAATAACATAGTGAATTTCCAAGAGTCTACGACAATTTTAAATGCCCATACGAAAAAAGCCTGGAAACTTGTGGGCACCTCGTGCAGTTGGGATCTCGAGCAGCCACATGCGAGAACTACAACAGAAAACAAAAAAGTGAATATCAAGTCTGTGTCTATCTTTCTCGCTTCGCGACGGTTTATTTCTTATTGTCTATCTAAAGCGGTTATCTCAGTTCATATTCTGTTTCCCTCTTTTCGATGACTAGGAATAAAAGGTAGTGGAAAATGTTTTATCTGCCAACAAACGAACAGTGTTTTGAGTGCCCATCACTTCTCTCGGTGAGGTTACAACAGGGGTCCGACAGAAACTTAAGGAGTAGAGCTACACTCATAGACTCCTTAGTACCGAGGTGGAATACAAATTCATGCTAAAAGAAGTTAAGAATGGTTAATCTTTTAAAGAGTGCAAACTAGGGGCCAATTATAAATAAACTAGTCTAACAAATTTAGTAAATGTCATCATCATCATGTCGCACCATCAACATGGATATCCCTGACCCTCTCTCACCACCCTCCCTATCATCCATTATTTCCGGCAGGTCTTCAGGGATACATCCCCTGTCGGCACCGAGCTGCTGTATGTAGGTTCGAGCAGGTCGTCCTGCCTTTGCTCGGCCATGTGAAGGGGTCCACAGGAGTACATCTCTTATGAGCTCGTCCCTACTTCTCCAGCAGAGTCCTGCATGTCTGGTTCGTCTAATTTTGATAGTTTTCGTGATGGGGGTAAGTGGCCGTACAGCTGCTTTGTGGGGTGCTGCCTCCGGAACTTGTTTAATATTGCTCGCAGCATTCTTGTGTAGTTTCCGTCAAGTTTTTCTACATACGTTTAGTTAGCGTCTATGTAGTGCATCCATATAGCAGTATCGACACGACCACGGCTTGGAAGAAATTGTGTTTCATTTTATCGGTTAGGTCTGACTTCCATATGACCGATAGCCTATCGATAATCTATTGATAGCTGTCCATGCCTTTGCTAGTCACGTGTTCATGTCTGTCTCGGTTGATGAGACATTGCTCTCTTGGTAGGGGAACTTGTCAACTAGTTTCAGAGAGCTACAGTTTAGTATGGAGATGTCGCCTGTTTGATTAAAGCACATATATTCCGTCTTGTGTGCATTGAAACGGAGGGCAATGTCTGCAGCTGCTCATTCCAGCAGGGTTTCAGCTTGGGCGGGTGCATTTGCCAGAAGCGCTATGTCATCGGCATAGTCGGCGTCGGTAATTGTTTTCGCGGGGTACCTTCTGCTTCCTTTGTTAGCTTGAAGCCGTTTTCCTTGATTTTATCGATAGATTTTCTAAGCACGTAGTCTAGACAGGTGATAAACAGATATGGGACTAATGTGTCTCCTTGCAGTACACCTTCTACTATGTCGAAGTAGTCTGTGTCTCCATCCGGAAAACGGACTTCTACTTTGGTGTTTCTATAGAGCATCATTATGGCTGCGACGGTTTTTTTTATTAGGCCGTAGGCGAGTAGTATTTGCTCTATCTTTCCTCTGTGAATGAAGTCGAAGGCCTTGGTAAAGTCGACAAATAATATTGTTGCCTGGAGGTTTTTTGCGCGTACACCTTCAAGAATTCGATGGAAAGTCAAAATTTGTGACGTCGTGGATCTATTGCTCCGAAAGCCATTTTGGTTCTTCCTAAGTATGTAGTCAATTTTGGGTTCTATGCGGTTGCGTAGTAGAGCATTGTATATCTTGGCTGCTATGGATTTAAGCGTTATACCTCTGTAGTTCTTGGCTAATCCGAGGTCACCCTTTTTAGGGAAGAGGAGGATGCATCCCTTCATCCATCTGTCTATAGAGTTTTGACTATATACAGCATTACAGTGTCGGAGCAGTATGTCGTCGAATTCTCTGGTCCTCCATACTTCTGGGGATATTTCATCGAGCCCAGCTGCTTTTCTATTTTTAATTTTTCTCAATACTGAGTCGAGTTCTTCTCGAGTAAATGGTCTTAGTTTGATTTCTAATTGCTTGCTTATAATTTTCGTGATTGATTCATGTGTAACTTTCGGAGGGTATCCGAGTAAATTCTCAAAATCCTGTTTCCACAGGTGTAGTCATTCTTGTTGGCTGGTAGCTTTCAGTTTAGCTTTGGCAGTGCTCTTCCTTCTGCTCACTTCGTTTATCGTTTGCCATGCTATCCCAGATCGACTATTTTCAACCGAGTCTCTAATCTTATCGATTTGATTTTGTATGTATTCTGTCTGTTCTTTTAGGTATATGTTAGCTAATTCATTTTGTGCCTTTTTAAGTTTCAGGGCATTGGAATTGGTTGGGTTCTTCCTATTGCATTTAGAAGCTGTTTTCACGTCTGCACGCTTTTCTCTAATCGCTAATGTCTCCCATGGGACTCTAGAAACCTCAAACATGGCTTTGTGCCAAAGTAAATTTTTTTTTTTTAACTGGTTGTAGACACAAATGTGGTGGATGAAATATAACACCTTGCTGGGCTCTAAACTGGCAGTGTATAGAGTGATACTCATATCTCTTATGTGGCTGTCACACTTGGAAATTTTAGTGGAAAATGCTGAAAAAGTTTGACAAGTTTTACTTTTGTTACCAGCAAAAATCATGGACATCTAATAGGCGAACAGTCTCCAACACTGAACTGTTACAGAAGAATCTGTCAACAAGGAAGTTGTCAGCTGTAATGGGTTGGACACATGCTCTGTATAGTTGATGCTTGACTTCCGAAAATGATTTTCTCCTCTGTGCTGGCTCTTGATATACGGAATATCAAATGTCTGCACATTGATTAAAAGACTAGTTTGTATCAGAAGAGGCTAAAAGCATACTGTCTTGTGGGTGGGGGAACCTTTTTACAGATTACAGAGTCTAGCGACTGACTAGGCATTTAGGTCTTTGAAGAGAGGTGTTTGCAAAACTGGTTCCAAATCTTCGGACCCATAAGGAGAGATGATTTGATTTACCTTTTGCTGGTGCATACTCACAGTGTGTGCAGATCTTTGCATTAAGTTATCATGTACCGTGTTACTCATTGCTGAACTTCCTTAATAAATGAGGAATAAGCTTATTAAAAAACAGTTCGATTGAAATAACAGTAGGGAGGATTTTTGTAAGTTTAAATGGCTGAATAGCTTGAAATAGTTGTAAGTTCGATCTCAAGTAGATTCCCTCACTGCATTGATCTTGTTTCCGATTAATATAAGATTCGAATATAACTGCTTTAAAGAGTCTTAACTGCAACTCAGTCATTGCAAACTAATTCTCTCGTGCAGTAAGTTTGATTCTTAGTGAACGCTACAAAAATGTGCTCGTCCACAATAATAAGTTCAAAATTCATTGGCCTTTCATATTTGGGGTTTTCTGCCAGATTAAGTTAACCATTGCATTGCAAAAAACCAAACAAGCATTTCAGAGCAGACATGAAAGGTGATATGATAAATTAATTCCAATTTCATAATACTAATTCTAATATATAAATTTGCAAGATCTTGTGACATAAATGAATTAAAAAAAATCTAAGCAAAAAAAAAAAAAAAAAAAAAAAAAATTATTTCTTAGAGCTACTTTTTATACAATTACACAATATTTTTTCAACTTACCCACGAATATCAAAAATATAACCAAATGTAGAAAATATATTGATCTAATTTTGTCTATTCCACCATGATAATTTAAAAAAAATTATATCACAATCTCTCTCCCTCCGGATGCCTTATTATAGCTGAAACTGGACCAAGATGTCCAGTGTTATACAATGCTCTTAATGACATCATCACCCACCCGAAGGTAGCCCAGCTGAGAGCGGGAGCCATTCGGTCTCGAATCTGTCCTTGATCTTGAGTGGCGGTGCCGAACCGAAGCCCGGCCGCCCGTCTTGTAGTAGAGGTTTGGTTTCTTTGTTTTAAAGGCATATCAGCCTTTATGTGTTATTTAATACCAAAGCCATCCCTGCTGAAGAACATCAGAGATACTATTTAACTCGTTGCTGAGGAGATTAGCGGTTCAATTCTTTTCCCAAGGGTATTAGTCCGAGAGGGAACATAATAGCATGAACTGGAGTTCGAACTCACATACTTCGAGGTCACAGTCCAGCACATCAGCCATTTCGCCATCCAATTGTAGTATAGATAATTTTTTGAGAATGTTTTATTGAATTTATCTGTAAAACTAATGTGAATATGTGTGTGTAAAAGAGATATATAGATAAAGAGAGAGAGAGAGAGAGAGAGTCTGAATAAGATAAATATTCCATCGCAGACTGAATTTTATTTATTAATCTATCTTATTCGTCGTCTAGAATGCCTAATGAAGTGATATTGGCTCCACCCCATGCAGTTTTATAGTAGTCTAACAGGGATTATTGTGTATTGGGTATTTTGAATAACCCTATCTTTGAGCTTGAATATGTTCTGCGTATATATGATAACAACAGGCTGTTGATTTAACCTAGGATTTAGAGAGATCGCTGCAGACAACGTATTTTTCTTTTTTTCTTTCTTTTTTCTTTCTTTCTTCCTTTCTTTGTACAGCATGGGCGTTCCTCGAATTGCTATCGGATATAGTAATCCCAAACATATGTAAATAACCTGCGTCAGGCAATGAAACGATTAACATGAATTGGGGCGGAGCTGCCTTGAAGAATTTACTTGTTTTAAAGATTTCTCATGTAAAGAACTTATGATGCCATGAGTTCGTAAAGCATAATTGACGCAGCACGATCTTTCCATTTTAGTTTCATTGCATTTATCATTGTACTGTTTTCAGCTAAGCTTAATAGATATGAATAATCTAAATATCTAAGAGAGCTGATCAGACCCACGTGTTTGGTGCACCACTCCAATTGTTGGGTCGCACTTCGGCCGGCCGCATTGTCAGCGGCACAGATTTGGCCGGGTGTGCCTCGGCACTGGAGATTCCTCTAGCCTTAGGCTTTAACCCTCTTCGGAGGGGTTAGGTTAATTGCCTGGCGCCTGAGGTGCCCCTCTTCAGGAGAATGCCGACGGGGCCCGAAGTATTTTTAAAAATAGCGGACGCATCTGGACTCCGGCCCTGCGCCCAGACTCACCTTAAAAAGGCCTTGGGCCACACTTGGCCGTTCGGTGGGGCGCTCAACAAATACCACTGACCAGATCCACGTGACATAATCATGTGTGATAACACTAGCATAGTGGACGGATAGTCGCTACACCACTAGACTCTCAGCTTCCTATTAACTTACTACTATTTAACCAGGTTCACTTGTATCTTGTTTCTGTTACTTGAATATATGTTTTTTTTTATCTACCTTTTTGTGTTCCCCGTGTCTTTCTTTTGCCAGTATCATCACAGTTATGCCTTGTAATCTTTTTGGGGTTGTTTTGTGTAAATATTTACCGAACCCCTCCGTACGAGTTGGATGCAGGAAAAGTCAATTCTTGAGCGGGGATTAACATGGTTGATTGGTTTGGTCTGTTGGGTTTTATGGCATATCAACCTTTGTAGGTTATTTAACGCCAAATCCATTTTTATGTAAATAATCTGTTCTATTGAAAACAATTCAGTTTAGCATAAGTACACAGTTTAATTGTCAAAAACATTTCCATTTCAAACTATTCAAGCAGTTATATATAACAAGTCAGTTAAGTGTAAATACAGTTTTAATGTCGAAAAACAGTTCTATTTCAAATAATTCAGTCAAGCATAAGCCCGCAGTTTAAATCCAAGTACGGTTTAATTGTGAAAAACATTTCTATTTCAAGCTATTCAGTTTACCCAAACAATTCCTTTTAGCATAAGTATGCTGTTAGTTCAATTTAACTCATAGATAGGGCCCTATCATATTTACCCAACCCCTCTGCTCGGGCAGGATATGACACAAGGTCAATTTATTTAAGCGGAGTTTAACAGGTTTGAATTCAGAGTTTTCCGTCTCTTAGACTAGTTGCCTCACCAAGGCTGAAGAACCTAGTCTGCCTTACTATTTACCCATAGTTGGAGGGAGAATAATTGGATTCCCAAGGGTATTAGTGCTATGTGAAATGCAATTAGTCCAGGATTTGAACTCGTGTCGCCGTGTCCATATTTTGCGACGATAACCATTACACCACGGGCACCTCCACAGGCTCTATCAGGCGCTACCAGTCCGGGCCAGAGTGTACCTGGGAGCGATGGCAATGAAGGGGTACTCCGCATTCCCCCAAACTCCAGCATCACTGGAACCTCACCATCAGATTGTTTAGTGTCATATCCAGGACACTCATTGGGGGGGGTCAGTGTATTCTACAGCCCCAACCGACTGGGCAATAACATGTTTGAATTCAGAGTTTTCTTGTCACACCTTGGTTAAAAAGTCCAATCTTCTTTATTATGTATCGATAGCGTGAGGAAGAGTAATATTCCTAAGTGCAAACAGCCTGGTTCACAATTTGAACTCGAGTCGCTGTGTCCATTTCTTTAAGTGATAACCGTTACACCACAATTAGTTGTGCATTGTGTCAGTTTATTTAGTTCATCGTACGGATTAATGTATTTGTATCGTGCATCTGCTTTAATTTTCTTTAGATGCTCTATACTTCTAGTATCAGGTTTCGCTTAGTAAATCACAAGCAACATGAGCATTGCAGACTCATTAATAATCTCCCAACAGAACAATTTGCAAGCATAGTAAATTTGATCCTTTGCAGCATACTTCTTTATACCAGCCTTGTGTCTGATTCAATGAAGATATAGGTACCATTGAGCAAAACAATGGTTAACAGGGTATATATTTACCCAATCCATTCAACACAGACAGGATGATACATATAGACAATTTTTCAGCAGTGTAGTTTTGGTTTGATTTCAGAGTTTTCCTTCTAGACCGGTTGCCGCACCAAGGCTAAAGAACCCAATTTGCCCTACTATTTACTCATAGCTATGACAAGAAGAGGTGGATTTATGTCCTTCTTAAGGGCATTTGTGCAAAAAGAAACGAGAACAACTTCATTCCGGATTTGAACTCGAGTCGTCGTGTCCATTTTCTTCTCCGATAATCATCACGTCAAGCGCCTCTACACCAGATAACAAAAGACGAACAAACAATTATTGCTGCTGTGAGTTCAATCTTTTGTAATGTATACAGCAAAGTGACGATCAAAAATGATCCGAGGTAGCGTGACGAAAGTATAAATATGAGTTAACATTATGTAATTAAAGACATTAGACTAATGAAGTATATTCATAAATAACAAGGCAAACTATGCACATGTCATTTACTGATGGGAATTTGACCATGAAACATAGAGAACTATGTCAGTAAGCATTTCTAGTGGCGACACTATAAGCCACATTTTTGAAAGGCGCCGTACAGCTTGAAATAAGTAAAATTTGTCCACTGCTCGACTTCTCTTTCCCTCCATTTTAAGTTGGAATAAAGTAAAGACCTTTAACGGCTAAACAGCGATCTGTGTTGTATTTCTCTCCTCTCTACCACTATATTTAAAGTTTACTAGCAATTGCAACTGTTTGTTGCATATATTATACTTCACTGGGTGTTCCATAAAAAAATGGGGCGGGACCGCTCGACAGCATAAGTTTGTTTTTGGTAGATTTCAGGTCAAAAGCTTATTACATCCGATATTTACTGCACTGGAAAGTAAAAATAATCATGATTTTCATTCTTTTTATCTCAGACATGAATATTGTTTTGGCTGAGGGATCAAATCTCACTAACAATGGAATTTTAGGCTGAAATACTACGATACACTTTTGACATTTGCATTGTTCTTTGCCCTCCATCTACACATAAGTAAAAAAAAAAAAGAAAAAAAAAAAAAAAGGAAACAATATACTGGATAATTTCATCCCATCATACTTTTAGAAATAGACCCAGCCGAATGATGTATTTGCGACGAAGTATATAAAGAGGTAGTGAAACTTTAGGGTGCAGACATTATGTAACATCGTTTGATAAGTAAGTTTATAGTTAGGTTTGGTTTCTTTGTTAAATGGCATATCAACCTGCGTGAGTTATCTAACATCAAAGTCATCCTTGTAAAAGAACGGTTGCGTAATTATTTAACCCACAGATAGAGGGAGAATAAGGGGATTTCCCAAGGGTATCCGTCCGAAAGTGAACGTAATAGAACAGTTGGGGTTCGAACTCGCGTACTACAACGTGGCATGTTAGCCACTACGCTAAAAGGTAATACTATGAATTTGTTTTTGATTTTTTTTCTGTGGCCCAGTCAGCTAGGGCTGTAGAATACTCTGACTGCATCTCTATAGAGGGGTAATACCTCCGCCAACGAGTGTCCTAGATATGACACTAAATAATCCGATGGTGAGGCTCCAGTAATGCTGGAGCTTTGGGGAATACGGAGTACGCTTTTATTTTTATCGCTCTCCACTATGGCCCGGAGTAGTTGCATCTGAAAGGGTCCTATCTATGGGTCAAATAGAACAAATCTTTTTGATATTTTAAACTGTAAATTGTTTAAAATTGTTGAAAGATAAGTTTTTACCTTTAACTATGGGTAAACAAAAAACTGTACATTAGCCTAACTGAATTATTTGAAATAGAACTGATTGATCATTTAACTATGTTTAATTGAATTGTTAGTGGTACATAGCAATACTTGGAACAATTTAACTTCGTTGACGTGCTAAACTGAATTGTTTGAAATAGAACTGTTGACATCTAAACTGTATTTATGTTGAATCGAATAGTTTGAAATTAAGTGAAGTCATTTAACTGTGTGCAAAAAGATGAGCTCAGGCTTGTTTAAAAACGTTATCTAGAAATATGTTCATAAACATATATTTGATATATACATAAAAAGAATTTGGCATTAAATGACCTACAATGGTTGATATGCCATAAAACCAAACTAAACCAAATCATATGTATGTAATATATATGCATAAAAAGGATTTGGCATTAAATGACCTACAATGGTTGATATTCCATAAAACCAAATCAAATCAAACTAAACTAATCTTTTATGTTGATCTGGCTTTTGGCTATACTTATTTTGTGTGTTTTTGAGTCTTTTGTATGAAGTAGTGAGGATAAAGAAGCAATTTGAATGTATTAACAAGATTAAAGAAGAGAAGAAAAATATATTATTGTAGTATCGCGAAGGAAGAGATACACTAAGAAATAGAGTCAAATCCTTTTATTAGTTGAACTGTACAATCCAAAGTATAAACAATATTCAGTTTCTCGCCGTAAGAGTGTTACGCCAGATGTCGATATTCAACAACTGCCTACTCCTACGTGTGAGTCGCCTTTTATACATCCGGGCTACCTGATGTCAGGTGGTACGAGCCGCGTCGGAACAATTATAATATCAACGAACACCTTGCCCAGAAGGCTGGGGCAGTAGAATACACCGACTGCTTCTCTTCAGAGGGGTAAAGCACCCCATGAATGTCCTATTATGACACTAAACGATCTGATGGTGAGGTTCCAGTAATGCTGGAGCTTTGGGGAATGCGGAATACCCCTTCATTGCCATCGCTCCCAGGTCCACTCTGCTCCGGAGTGGTAACACCTGATAGGGTCCTATAAATAGGTCAAATAGAATACTATACTTATGCTAAACTGAATTGCTCGAAATAGAACTGTTTTGACATTTAACTGTGGGTAAACAAAAAACTATACTTTATACTAAACTGAATTGTTTGAAAAAGAACTGTTTATATGTATAAAATGGATTTGGCATTGAATAACCTACAATGGTTGATATGCCATAAAACCAAACCAATCCAAATCATGTATATTTGATATGTATGTGTAAAGAAATTTGGCATTGAATAACCTACAATGGTTGATATGCCATAAAACCCAAGCAAACAAGCCAAACCAACGAACACCATGTAGTGACAAAAACCACCAGAACAATTTAAAAAAAAAAACAACAAAAACAAAACAAAGCAAGAAACGGACTTTCCGTCCGAACCAAGAGTTTAAAACAACCAGTAAACGATGGCCGAAAAGTAGACAACTTTTTTCATGAGCAGTAGCAGATCCTATCATCATGGCTGCCAGCTTACTAGTTTCCCTGGCTAATTCTAAAAGAACATAACTATTTGCATGAATGCGCCTTTTCACCAAATTTCTTATGTAAGTAACTAGTCAGTTTTTTTTTTATTTAGCTCACTGAACGCAGAGAGAAATTTATCCAATTTGCGTTTATATGCTAATAGAGATTTTTTTCATTCGGATGAGTTTCGAAAATTAGTCTTTCTCAGAGCAAGGCATGATAGAAACTGATGCGGAAACTATGGGAAATAACTCGTCATCTTTTCTGTCAACTTCCCCAACGGCACTTTATGATCGAACATCACCAACATAGGCTGCCTAGTCATTCAGCTGACAAGTACTGTAAAAATATACTTCTTAAAATATTGTCGTCCTAGTATGAACAAGCTGGTGTTTGTGTTCTATGTAAGAATTGTACAGGTTTTGTATCTTTCAAAATCTCTGCCAAGAGGTGTTGTTTAATCTTCCTTTGTTCTGAGGACTGTGTTCTGGTTATTATTTCTTGCTTTGTCGAAAGGAGCCAAAACAGCGGAGCTTAAAATCATCTTTCGGTTCACAGGGGACAGATCAGGTGACACTAATGACACAGCGGGGAGAGTTTGCTTTATGAAGTTATACATTTCACAACAACAAAAAAAACCTTCTATATTTATTAAGCCAAGTTCTGGGTTAAATTTGATAAAATAATTACTTACGTCGTCTTATGGAAAAAATCATTTGGAATAGTCTTTATAATTTAACAGAGGGAAAATTGAATCGTAAGAAGGAGAGATAAACTTTAATTGCTAGGAAAACTAGTGGAGTTACAGCTAGACTTAAAATCGAAGCAAGATAGAGGCCAAATTAAAGCCCCAAATACGTACAGTATCGTAGATAGCTCTTCACCGATTCAATAAAAAGATGACTCGTCGATGATGGTCAAAGTTGTTAAGTAGTCTCATCAATAAAGAACATGAAGACAGTGTTCAGGTAATCGTAACAAAAAAAATGAAAACGTCAGTCTTGGATCTAAAAGACGATTTTAATCACATTTTGTTACAGCTTAGAACGGGCCTCATCTGTTACAGTTTATCAGAAGAACTGTATCACTTGGATCCTGTCAGCTAATTTTATTTTCTCTTGGTGCTGGTGACTAACCCTTCTACCCCCAACTTTTCCAATGAAACGACCTATTGCATGCGATCCAAAGCTTGACTACTCACTTTTCAACTTCTCTCCACATAAATATTTAGTTTTACAGTGTAGTAACATAAATGACTTCTGTTTCACTAGTTACAACGCACGGCTGAGTAAATCGTAAACCCAGCTCGGAAAAAATCTTTTTCTTACCCACACAACTAGCCAAAATTCTTGAGAAACTACTAACTAAAATCGAGATTAAACACAATTACTTCCTATAACTGGGAGGCAAAAAAAAAAAAAATTTAAAATTTATTACCTATTCATTTTCTATCATCGGACGATATATATTAAGCTGGCGATGCTTATGAAGCCACTGATTAATTAAGCTATTTCCATGAAATTACCCCATCACAAGACGGTGTAAAAGCCTGCCTGAATCTTTTTCTATTATTCATCAAGAGTTTGCCACTAGGTGTACCATCCAGGATTTTTATAGTTTAAAAAAGCGACATCTTGAATCGGAAAAAACAAAACGGCTACAAAGCAAGATGGTGGATTAAGTAGACAGGTTGGTACCACCGCTGAACGAACTATGAATCGGGGAGGAAAAACTCAAAGATATAGCAACTCTCTGTGACATCCCAATAACTAAGACGGCCCCAGAAATGAAAAAAAAAAACAAAAACAACGACCCCCCCAAAAAAAGACAAAACAAAAAAGCCTACCAAAAATAACTTTAATATTTCATATCTCCCTCTGCGCCTCTGGTTGTTTCTAAGAAACCAAGTCAAAATAGATTAAGAAGATTGAAAAGACAGCTTTATCTAAAAGTTGTGAATAATTTACAAAAGAACAGTCAGTCCATTGAAATGACGACGAATAAGCCGCTAACCTGCCCGCTCTCTTCAAGATTACTGTTAAAATTTTAACAATCAAATAGGAAAATCTTATATTCAATACGACAAAACGAATTTTCTTTTAAATTTAAATTAGAAGCATTATAATCATTTAAAAAATTAAGATACATTTTAAGTAAAAATGAATCTTCCTTTCAAATCAGCACTGTACAATAACTTTTTTTTCGTAGAGCGTCTTGTTAGATGATCTTTACCAGAATTATTTCTTGCAATAGCGAATTCTGTTTTAGAAAATTGTCTTCCGTGGCTGGGCCTGGAATGTGTATGTCAGATTTGACATTTTTACAGTTAATCGGCCAACAAAAGAATTTGCATGTATACATTTCTGCGAAGTACCGATAAAATTAGTTTGGGTAGACGCAGTGATACCTTAGGGTAGTTCAGTGGGTGTTATTTGTCGCTGCCTCCCACCAGACACGACTTGACACAAGGTCAAAAGCCCGAAGGCCAATTAAAGTGGGGATAAAGGAGAGGGGAGGTCGGGAACGAGCAGAGATTCGAACCCTGCTGGTCTGTGCTGCTGATCGGCTCACTTGGTGCAATGTGAGCCAGATGAGGCAAGCAGTTTCACGAACCCAAATGTGGGTCCGGGCACGTATGCCAGTTTACGGCTTAAACTAGACGCTCGGTCTAGTGCCATACATGGGTGACAAAGGAGACAAAAGTGCAGCTCGCCCACCCGAGGATAGCCTAGTCGAAACTAGGTGCCAAAAAAGGCCCCAAGTCTGCCATTGTTCCTTTTGCAGAGCCACGCTCCGGGCCGAAGTCCAGAACAGGCTCCGAGGTGTTCTTCGAGCAGAACGCGCCAGGGTAGTTCAATGGGTGAGCAGTTTCAATCTGTTATAATCTTTGTGGGTCATCTGAAAAGTACCAATAGATGTTATTCTAACCAGTCAAATTAATTCGCATTTAAAGCCGTGTTTTAAGCCTTGTAGAAGGCACAACTTTATTACTATCGAAGTTTGCAACTAAGTCTTGAAGGGGGAAGACCTCCATGAACAATAAAATAGCTGCCTCCCTAACTGAAGTCTGAGTTCTTTCTCCTGAGATTCTTTTTGGCGCCATGTAGCCTCTTCTTTTTTCCAGGCTTGCTCAGACTGTACTTTCTGCCTGAGCCCTCCTTGGAGAATATAATTTCTTTTGCATTTATTTATTTATTTACTTATCTATTTATTTTTATTTATTTTTATTTTACTATTTTATGATAATCACTTTTTTTTTTTATTAATCAATCCCACATATTTTCCCTATCACTTGATCTATCTCTCTCCATTTCCGTCAAGTACCAGAATCCTGATACCTCATCTACTAAATGAATAGTTATGTCTTCTCCGCAGTTCTTATCACATGAAACTGCTCTTATTAATAAGTCTCTATCACGAGAAGCTTACATTGAATTTCCTCAGCAGGTATGTAATACTTTTATCTCCAGGTCACATAAGTAAAGTAAAGTTGGCGACCTTAGTCGAGGGTGACCCGATGGCACCCTTTTTAATAACTACTACACCGAGGTGTAAGGGAGGGTGCTACTTCATTTCCTGAATTGCTCCACTTTACCCGTGATACGTACCTGATAATGTTGATTGTTAAGCAAAGAGGCATCAAGTACCATTTTTGGGGTTTTTGATATGACTCGATCTGGGATTGAATCCCCGCCATCCGGACCATTGGCGATTGCACCAAGTCGTCATTTATAAAGGAACATTTCTATTGTTGGTATCCTATTGCACAAAACTTATTTTGCCCGTTAAAATTGTTCTTTTTTTTAATACCTGACTATGCTAAGAAAAATAAAATGCGATGTGTTTGTAGTTAGAAGTTAGACATCTAAAGAGATATTACATAACGTAACATGATGGTTCAAAAGTTCGCCTTGATAATTAGCGTCATGAGTTTTTCGTTGCTAATTAAAATTAAATTAATTCTAAAAAAACAAAAAAAATCAGTCATTGAATAATGAGCACATAATTTTTTTAAACACTATACCATCATTCTGGTTAGTATGAAAAATCTCTTTATAAATTGATTTACCATGACAAGAAAACCTGGCAAGTACTGCATGTGACATACCGGGGCACTAGACAGTTCTTTCGAGCTTATTAGGTCTTATCAGCAGTGTATAGTATGATCTCCCCCACAGGAGATTGAACCAGCAACCACAGAATACCATTGAGCCACAACGCGCACAAGTGTTGACAAATCAACCAGTAATAGTAAACGCGTGACCATTTTAACCTGATTCATCTTGTAGTAACATCCGTACTCATGCAGCGGACACGGTCACCTCCTGGGCCACGTCCTTCCAACTTGGAGACACTCATCTCTGCATGATATAACCTCATTGACAACGAAATAGATATACATAATTTTTAACTAGAGGAATTATATTATGAATTGATTTACCATGACAAGAGAATTTCTTTTAAAATTATTTCAGTTATAATTTGAATGTTGAAACTAGTTCATTCTTTGAACTTACTCCTAAAATTACGGTTCAAGACGCATGCCCTTAAGAAAAAAAGGTTAATTTAACACTTTGATTAAATAACCAGAAGGAATGCGAAACTCTGAATACTTTTATAAATGCAAATTTCAGACTGACATGAACAGATGCGTTACCTACTTTACACTTCTTCACTTCTATTGTCACTTTATTAACTTTGTTCTTCATCATAAATACTCCGTGGAAAAACTCTTAGAATAAAATATTTTAATTACTCTAAGAAAAAAGAGAATTCAGACACAGGAGCTTGCGTGGTGACTTTCATATTGTTGAATCGGTTTTTTGCACAATTTTTGTGTTGCTTACAAATTTCAATTTTTTAATAGCATTTCTAGAAACTCATAAAATTTTAATATTACGTCATCCTGAGCAGAATTTCCTTTTAAGCAACTGTTTGAACAAAACGGTACTATAACGCGCCACTGTTTTAACAACGATATTTTGGCGTTGAATTGTTTTGGCACCGATTCAGAATGTCAATGATATTTTTTGTTAAAACGCGAAACGAATAACAATAATCGACAGGTAGCGCAACAGATCAAGTAACGGAAAACGAACAATAATAACCGTCTAGTAATATACATTAGATTGTTTCAGGGGTTGGATTAGGGTTTAGAGTTAGGGTTAGGGTTTTTCCCTGAATGCTCCAAATCAAAAACGTTTGAAATACATTTAGGCTGATTAGTGTAGTTTCAATATTGTAAAACAGTTAAACGGGTAAGTTGGTTTTTGAAAAAAAATGTTTACAAATGGGCTAAGCGTGAGTTTATCAATACGAGCCTGAATCGGAAGGAAGTTCATGAAATGGAAAAACTGACTATCCGCCAAAGAAAAAGTTCTGGACAGGGTGGTCAGTAAAGAAGGTGATACTGACAGTCTTCTGGATCATGAAAGGATACCTCACTATTAATTTCCATGAACAAAGTGCAGTTGTAAACTTTGCTTCCTCTTGGCAGCCCCTTAGGTAAAAATCACCTCATTTATTGAATGATCCTCAATTAATTGTTTAAACACAAACCGATATTCCTTTTTGTAAGTTCAGATTCAGAATTATTCTAAATTATTTAAATGGTGTAATGCAACTAATCAAAAATACATGCAACAGAGAACTCAGTGAACCTCCAAAGAATTCGCTTATAAGATTTCTCAAACACTGTGGAAAAGATAGGAAGTTTTCATAAAAATGATAAGACGATAAAGACTATTATTCACCATGGTGCAAAACCACTTTTTATTTAACACATACTATTCTTATTACATGAATTCATGGTTGAGAGAGAGAGAGAGAGAGAGAGAGAGAGAGAGAGAGAGAGTGACAGTGATAGCTAGACAGACAGATAGATAGAGATAGATAAATAAATAGAGTGAGACATAGAGGGATATATGGAGATAGATAGATGGATGGAGATATATATATATATATATATATATATATATATAGAGAGAGAGAGAGATTATTTTTAACCATCTGGATTCAGTTAAAAAACTCGTAAATTCCCTCCTCTCCCAGAAATGCAATTTGTAGGAAAATAGGGCTATTAGGAATTGAAATCTTAACTCCTTATAAGAATCCCAAGAGAGAGGTTAACGACGTCAAAGAAAATCTTTTGCTCATGCGCAATAACGATGATATGAGAACACCAAATTATTTCATTCCACAGTTAACCACTAAAATAAAATAAAGTAAAATGAAGCCAAAATTGTTGTATTCTATGACACTACTAGTTAGTCTTACGGAACAAAGACGTCAAAACTTTTATTCATCTAATTATTGCATTAATAAAAATACTTAAAATACTGCAGACAAAGGAGTAAGTCAATGTTAAATTTTCCGTAGTTTATTTAGCGTATAAATGGATATGACATTTATAATATTAATCAAAAATAGTCAGTTTTAGAATTTACACAAAATATTAAATTCAGAAATGGGTTTAAAGAGTAAATAGAAAGAAACGGAATTATTTGTTAGAATTAGCCAATAACAATAGTAATAATCTGACCACAGGGTAAAACTGAAAGAAACCGAAAAGAGAAATAAATAGCTGGACCTTACTAGAGAACTGAAAAAATTAAGGAACATGAAAGTGACTGTGGTACCCGTTGTAATTTGCTCGATCGGTACAGACACTACAGGATTGGTAATAGGACTGGAGGACTTGGAAATAAGAGAACGAGGGGAGACCATCCAAACTGCAGCATTAAGAAGAGTTTGGAAGATCAGAGGAGACTTGTTGTCACTCAGACTCCAATGAAATTCACTGGGATTTTGAAATACAAACAGATCACCAAATCCCGGTCAAAAGACTTGACCTAGTTTTACTTAAAAAGAAAAATAAATTGCTCTTTAGTGGCTTTTGCTCATCCGACGAACCAACGAGTGAAAATAAAAGAAAGTGAAAAGATAAGCAAGTACCTTTGGACCTTGCTAGAGAACTAAAAAACTATAGAGCATGAGGATGACGATAACGCTAATTGTTGTTGATGCCCTGGGAAATGATCTCACAGTTTTAGAAGAAAGACTGGAGGATTTGGAAATAAGAAGAAAAAGAGACTAGAATACTTAGAAGAGTCCTGGAGACCTGGGGAGACTATTTGTCTCTCAGATTCCAGTGAAAGTAATCCAGCTAACGTTGGAGTGAAAAAAACTCCGAAGGTGTAATGAAATAATAAAACCAACTATGGAACTTGAAGGTGTAGTTAGTGCACTTGAAACAATCCCCAAAGGATTGGCAAAGGGACTGGAGGACTTGGAAAAAAGAGGACAAGGGGAGACCATCCAGACTACAGCATCCTTAAGATCGGCCAGAGTACTGAGAAGAATCCTAGAGAATAGAGGAGACTTGCTGTCACTCACACTCCAGTGGGAAACCATCAGCTAACATTGGTGTGAAAATCTTGCAAAGAGTGAACGATTATTAGTAATCCTATCAAAGCAATCTTCGAAGTTCGTTCACAGGGGAGACATATACAAAAATTACTTTTATAACGTAAGTATATAGATATTTGCATTTTTTTTGCCCTGAAATTTGTTAGTGCAAATTCCAACTCTGTGTTTTGTGCTTTAAAAATCCGGAAAAAGGGTTTGCTTTTTAATCCAGAAAAAAAAGTTTTTAATGGTCATGAATTTAGGCAAATGTTTCTGAAAGTAAAAATATTCATTTATGTTAGTTATGATATTTTGAGTGAGATTTATTGAACAAATATGTCAGCACCTTTTTGTCACACAAAATATGCTGTACACACTACGCACATTATATATATATATATATAAAGTTGTTAGTTTGCCGACCTCAGTAGAATGCGACATTAAGGTGTAGGGAAGTATTCATCCACTTACCTTTGAGCTATACCTTATAATGCTGGGTGTTAAGCAAGGAGGAATCAAGTAACATTTTTCGAGTTTTTGGTATGACTTGACCTAGAATTGAACCTCAGTCTCCCGCACCATTTACGAACGCTCTAACCATTATGCAAATGGGCCGGTCGTATATATATATCGATATTGTAATACGGTAAATACGAGAGTCGGCGAATAATTTCATAAAATGAACAAGATTATCTCATGAAATATTTCTAAATGTATTTTTTTTTATCAAATAAAGATGAAAGAAAGAAAGAAAAGAATTAAAAAAAAAGAGAAAGGAATGAAAAGTAAAAAATAAAGAAAGAAAGAAAGAGAGAAAGAAAGGAATAAAAAGTAAAAAGAAAGAAAGTAATAAAAAGTAAAAAAGAAAGAAAGAGAAAAAGAAATGAATAAAAAGTCAAAAAAAAAAAAAAAAAAAAGAAGGTATAGAAAGAGAGAAAGAAAACGTTAAAGAAAAGAGTACCTCAGAAGAACAAGAAAACTCTTCTAAAGAAAGCTCTGCATCCGAAATCTCATCAAAAGAATAAACACTTGGGCAGTCTCCCGAGTAAATTATTCTGGACCTTTCTTAAAATGAACAAGGAAGGAATTTCGACAAAGGAAAAAGACATTGATGAATAATATGCATAAGACTTTACGCCCAGATAATGATATAAACAGACTATATGTATCAAAAAAGAAAAAAAAAAGGAGGAGGAAAAGGACACGCCAGCATTGAGGATTGCGTATAAGTATCAATAGTACACGATAAGTAAATTAAAAAGAGCAGAGAAAGACTAATTACAGCAGCCAGTAACACCATTGGCAACATAAATAGAAAAACAACAAAAACTAGAAATAGAAATGGGAAGTAAAACAACTATATGGATACTTCAAGCAACAAATTAAGGAGATTGCATAAGAGAGGATCTGGACATGGCTCAGAAAAGTAACTACAGAACCCCCCCCCACAAAAAACAAACGAAATAGCTGTTAATAGCGACACAAAAAAATGCCATAAGGACCAATCAGATTAAAGCGAAAATTGATAGTATACAACAGAATAGCAAGTGTAGGTTATGTGGAGACAGAGATGAAGCAGTTAATCAGAAAACTAGCACAAAAGGAATACAGAACAAGGCACGATTGGATGGGTAAGATGATCCACAGGGAATTATTTAAGATTTCAAAATTTGACCATACTACCAAATGGTATAAACACAAATCAGAATCTCTCTGAGACAATGAGATGCATGAAACTCACTGAGATGATGAAATACAAACCTATCACCAAATTCTGACAAGAGTTAGAGTTAATTAACAAGAAAAAATAACTTGCCATCTTGTGGATTTTGTTTTTCCGGCTAGCCACAAGGTGAAAATAAAAGAAAGCGAAAAGATCGATAAATCCTGGAACCTCGCAAGAAAACTAAAGCAACTGTGGAACGTAAGGGTGACAGTGATACCAATTATAATTGGTACACTTGGAACTGTCCCTAGATGTTTAGATAAAAGACTCAAGGATTTGGAAATAAAAGGAAGAATCGTGACCATTCAGACTACAGAATTGTTAAGATCAACAAGAATATCCAGAAGAGTTCTGGAGACACGAGAAGAATTGCTGCCTCTCAGATTCTAGTGAAAACTGGTGTGAAAAACTAAGAAGGAACATAAAGAAAGCGAAAAGAGAGATAAGTACGTAGATCTTGCTTGAGAACTGAAAAATTAGGAAACTTGAAAATGACAGAGACACCAATTGTAATTGGTGCGCTTGGTACAGTCACTAAAGTATAGGTACAGAGACTTGAGAACTTGAAAATAATAGGACAAGTGAAGACCATCCAAACTACTGCAATATTGAGAACTGCCAGACTACTGAGAAAAGACCTGGAAACTTGAGGTGACTTGCTGTCACTTACACCCAAGCGAAAAACTATCAGCTAATACTGGTGTGAAAAAGAGTAAAATGATAATAATAATAATAGTGATAATACTGATTACAGAATAAAACTGAAAGAAAGTGAAAAGAAGGATAAACACCTCTACCTTGCTAGGGAATTGAAAAAACTGAGGAACATGCAGGTGACAATTATACCAATGGTAATTGGTGCTTTTGGTACAGTAAAGGATTATTAAAGGGCCTGGAGGATTGGAACTTGGCGGACGTGTGGAGACCATCCAAACAGCATTATTAAGAACAGCCAAAATACTGAGAAGAGTCCTAGAGACTTGAGGAGACTTGCTGTCACTCAAACTCCAGTGGAAGTCCATCAGCTGGCGCAGATGAGAAAAACTCTAAAGGAGTAAATAATAATAATAATAATAATAATAATAATAATGTTGAAAGGTGACTGTGATACTAGTTATAACTGGAACCTTGTAACAATCCCAAATTGCCAGAATAAGAGACTGGGGAACTGGATATCTGCGGAAGGATTTAGACCGTCCTGAAGTGATTAACACAGTAAGTAAAGTTGGCAACAGTTGTCGAGGGTTACCCGAAAGCTCCCTTTTCCATAGCTACTACACCGAGGTGTAGGGGAGGGCATTACTCCTTCCCCTGGACAGCTCCACTCTACTTTTGAAACGTACCTTATAATGCTGAGTTCACTTTCGGGCAAATACCCTTGGGAAAGGTATGAACCCCCTTATTCTCCCTTCAGCTATGGGTAAATAGTAGGACGGACTAGGTTCTTCAGCCTTGTCGAGGCAACTAGTCTAGGAGAAGGAAAACTCTGAATTCAAACCTGTTAAACTCCGCTTAAAAATTGACCTTGTGTCATATCCTGCCCGAGCGGAGGGGTTGGTAAATAGTACCTTATAATGCTGAGTGTTGAATAATGAGTTATCAAATACCACTTTTTGAGTCTTTGGTATGTTGACCTGAGATTGAATACCGGTCTCCCTGGCCATTGGCAAACACTGTCCAAGGCCAAACTAATCTCATAGTCTTTAAGTACTGTAGTGAATTCGATTTTCATTTTGTGCCTTGGTCTTATACCAGGCTAACTAGTCTTAAGTAAATTCGAATCAAAGACTTTTTCAACGAAGTTCTCAGGAAATGATTTAATTATTTTTTTAATTCAAAGTTTTTAAACGAAGCTGGATTATTTGTGACTCTAAAAACAATAAATGTTCTCTCTCTTTCTCTTCATCTTAGTCGGCTGGGGCTGCAGAATATACCGACTGCATCTCTGCAGAGGATTAAGACTTCCCTAACGAATGTCCTGCATATAACACCAAACCATCTGATGGCGAGGCTCCAGATTTAGGAAAGTGGAGTACCCCTTCATTGCCATTGCTCCCAGGTAAACTCTGACCCGGAGTGGTAACACCTGATAGGGTCCTATTTATGAGTCCAATAGAACAAAACTACGTGTGCAAACAAATGACTGATGTTAAATTGAGACTGTTATATCAATACATGAAACCATTTAACTGTATGCAAAATAGAGCTTAGACTCATTTACGAATGTTATCTATAACATGTGTTTATAAGTCATATATATTTAATATATTTGTATAAAGAGGATTTGGCATTAAATAACCAACAATGGTTGATATGCCATAAAACCAAACCAAACTAATCATCACAAGAATTGAAGTTTTCAATATATTAATTTTTAGGTTTATTTTGAGATCAGAGGTAAATACTTTCATAGAACAAGAATTTTTAATGTTCCCAGAAGGAGGAGAAGGAGGAGGAGAAGTAGGAGAAGGAAATTATACTATTTCTCAATAAACAGATAATAAACAATAAGTATATAAAAATCAATGCAGAATTTTTTTTTGTTTTGTTTTCTACTACTCGAATATTATATATAAAAATGCATTTTAAATTCATATGCTGATTTTGTTACCATCATCATTGCTAGGGAAGGTCAATAGGTTTTCTTTTGTTCTTTCTTTTCCAAAAACTTTGCACACAATTTAAAGAAAAAAACCCATTAATTTATAGATTGGTGTGTTATTTAATCATTTGCGCATATCATTTGAGAATCTATATGAAAATTGTACGATTTGATACCACTAGATATATATGTTTTTTTTGTTAGTTTTTGGTGTAGGCAAAAAGATTTCATTTATTTGGTTTCTGTAGCGTTGTGTCATTAATAATTTCCGTTTTACCAAAATATAGTTTATCTATTGATAATTTAAAAATGAATTAATTTCAATCAATAGGATATTCGCAGCTATTTTTAATCCCCTCTTACCATTTATCAGCTATAGTGTTGATTCTTCTCAAGTAAAATTCAGCAAGTTTCGAGCTCAAGAATTTTTTACCAAACATTTTCGACTGATCTTGAGAAAATCTTGTGTCACTCGGAGCATTTTGTTGGGAAGGAAAAAGATGGATATCATTTGGTGCAAAGTCTGGTGAATATAGTGGAAGAAGTAGAACAAAACAACCGAAATCCAATATTTTTTCCAGCGTGATTCTTGCTGAATGTGACCTTGCATCATCATTAAAAAAGCTCAACGTTTTTCCCATTGATGTATGGAGGACATTTTCTGAAAAGATTTCATGCACGCATAGCAGGTTTTGAGAATATAAGTCTGCGTTGACTATCTGATTGTGCTTTAAAAACGCAAAATGAATAATAGCACGGTGATGCCGCCATACATACAGCATAAAATTTCTTCCATGAAACTCCGTTTTTGGAGTAGTTGGCGGAGATTCATTTTTATCAATCCATTGCTTTTTGCGTTGAACATTGTCATAAAAACCTATTTCCCATCGCTTCTTATGGTATTCTTGAGAAACATGTCATTTCTTTAGCTTGAAAAAAGAATCGTTACTATGGATATGCGATTTCCTTATTTTTCTCACTAGGAGTATGAAAAATCCAAACGCCCAGCTTGCTCCCATTTCCTATCTTTTTCAAGTGGCAGCAGATTTTGTATTGGGATGTGTTGAGGTCAAGAGCAAATTTTCAAGTACATTTTCACGGATTGCATTCCATTAATTATTTGTAAGCATCTTGATCAAGGTGGATGAGTGTCCTGGTCTGACTTCATGTCTCATTGATGTAGCACCAGAATGAAAAATTGACAGCCAGTAATTACACCTTGGCCAGAGTCACTAAAATCTTTCTTAGCTGTTTCTGCGGCTTTGTTGTTACTCTTAAACTCCCACATGTTGAATATGTGCATCAGGCCCTCCATTTTTGGGGCTCAAGAACTAAAAGGTATTTGGTGGAAAACCCTCAAAGGTTTTCTAGCTCTCTATCCATTTTTATCCAACAGTTAAAGTCAGCCAGACTCTAGTATCATGTGAATGAGTTTGGTTTAATTTCAATTCCTAATTGCAAAAGTTATAATAACATTTATGAGGATCGGCTCAAAAGTTACTAGGCTGACTAACATACTCACATGGAATGTGACCAAACGAGGTTTATTTTTCAACATACTCCTCCTTGCTGTCCCCACAGTTATTTCATCGATGTTGCCGTGATTGGATCCCACTGATAAAAAGTCAACAGTAGATCTGTCATTATCATGTAAACTTTTCAACTTATGAACTTTTCAGCTCACTCTCGTATTTGCTATATTCCTAAAAGGTTGAAATAGCTTTAAGGATAGAGAATAACGAGGCGATACGGTTTCGATTCTGGATTTCTTCTGTACTTTTTACTTTTTAATACTGAATTGTAAGTAATGAATGTATCAAAATATGTGAATCTTTTTAAATGATATGTTTGCCTTTCTAAAATGAGAGTAAGTGTTCATACACAATTTTAAACGAATTAGTAAATTCATTACAGTACGATTCAACTAACTTAGAAACTAAATTGACATTCCTGAAGATGAACGTGTCTCTGGAGCGCATAAGACATATAATAACCAATAAATTGAAGTTTGCAAACGCATTTTATTGAATGTCGACATCTTAAAAAGTTACAAAATATCAATTAATTAAAAGATTTTAATAAAAACTTTCGGTTCAAATTTAATGAAAGACAAGGTTCTTTTATAAGAGGTTTCCACTCAAACTTTTTGAGGCAACATTTTTTTCTTGTATCAAAACACCTTAATTGATTCAATTAATACATACATACAGATACGTCTTCTTTGGGTAGTTTCTTCACCGTAGAGATCTTCAACATAGCTATCATCATCGTAGATATCATTATCGTTAATATAATAATTATCGGAGAGGGCTTCTTATCACAGAAGGTCATCTCTATGAGCGAATCCCTATAAGGGCCTCATAATCAATTCATTATTTTGGATATATAATAATTTTCTCGTTGTAGGGTTTTCATCCGTATTTTTCTTATCATTCGTCAGGGAAATTGTAAGAACGTTATCGTGGCAGGTGGAAGATACGTGAAGAGGCGATTCTCTTGTTCTTGTGCCTGGAGACGTTTAGTTGACTCCCATCAGATCGAAATTCTCATTGTTAAAAGAGCTGAATTAGTTACAGTTGAACGTGGCTAACACAAACTAAAGGGTATAACTTTAATCTCATATCTAGTCTCTTACCCTCGGCCCAAACTCTCCTTTTTATTTCGATCTCGGATTTGTTTTCTGTTGCCTCTTTAAATAACTTGAATTCTATAATCGAATTTTTTTATTGTTATTTTCAGGGACGAGTGCTCGTGACCTAGCTCTGCACATATTCATATCAAATTTGTTGAAAACTATTCAAATATTTTTTGTCACCGTCCTGTTAATAAAAATCATAACATTAGTATACAATGTATGACATTAATTCTACATTTAAAACTTATCTCAGGAACATTCTTCTCTTGAATCATTAATGTAAAGGATTATATACCTTTATTGTAACTGAAAAACAAAAAGGCACTCACAACATGTTTGTAAAATCCACTATAACTTATTAGATGATAATTATTTCTTTTTTAATTCAAGAAAACTTTTACATTTTTAAAATCATAATTCCATAGAGAAATATCTATTGTCTTTTTTATAACAAAAGTCAAAAATGTTTCAACTGAAGTTTTCTTCTTTTGCGAGATTTACAACCGAGGAAATAATGCAAATATTATTCTTTTCTGCAACTATAGAGATTTATTTGTTTACTTATATTTTTAAGGATACAGTCTGTAAAAAAGAGAAAGCATATTTAAGTTATTTATTTATGTTTTTTTAAAGAGGAAAAACACAAAAACATTTTAGGAAAAAATCAAAACCTCGCGTCAAACGTAGGATCTTCAGCTGTTTCATTCATCTCATTTAGGTTTTGAGGCCGTGGAAATACATGAAAATAGATGAAGGACACAATTTGCGGTTCTTTTTTGTTTGTGTAGGAACCAGCTCTTACCGTATCTTTAGATGGTTTTTTCTCTCCTTAGTACACACTAGAGTTTATCCCACCCGTATCCCGATCCATAAAAAAGTCCGAATCGAAAACCTTAGATTCTTTTATAGGGGTTCTTAAAATTAGGTAAAACATGCCTTATTACACCTAGCCAATAGAACGAGATTTTAAACTTCGTCAACTAGTTTCTCTTCAACCTATTGGCTTTTTTATAACTTGTTTATTCATAGCGCATGACCACTCCTTTGCATTGTAAAATAGTGTTATTAAACATAACGCTAAATAAATGATTAAATAAATATGACTGATATAGTGAAAAAATATACCAACTATTATTAATTCTATTTTTTTGTATGAAGCTTTTCATGTGACGATATTTTTCATATGGAGGACTGTAATTTTTATAAAGATATTGTTAAGGGAGATATAATTCTCAATCAAACACAATCAAACACAACTTGGATTATTCCTATTTTAATCACGATACTTATTAAAGCGAGAGCCAGTGCAACTGAGTCATATCCAATAATTGCCAATAAAGTATAAACGAGACACCGAACGACATTTAAAAATGTTAATATTTATGTTTTAAATGTCGGCTGTTGAAGTTCCACCAGAAAAAAGTGTGTGTACGAGGAGTTGAGAATACCTATCAACAATGTTGCAGAAACAAGCCAAAAACATTCATGATGTTTATGTAACACTTTTTTTTTTTAATGATAAAGTCCAAGATGATTTGAAAGGTTTAGAAAAGTTAACTAAAATGATGCACAGCGGATAATTCGTCTTGTTGAGTTGAACAGTTCTCCATTTTTACGTGAACTCAATATTAAATAGGGCTGTTACAATGGGAAAATTTGCTCAAAAACTAAATTTAGACTATAGAACGAAGAAATTTAGATAGGTCACTAAATTTATAAATTTGGTTCCCCATGATTTGAAAAAAAAAAAAAGCCCACTGTAAATCAAGGATAGACATTTGTAGATCTCCTATTTTAGGTGGGGTTGAAAAAAATGAATTATTGATTTTGTACATGAAAATAAAGTGACATAGACTAGTTTAGCGAAGGTGAACTGGTTAAATACCGACCCAAGATAGATCTCTGCTCAAGAAAAGGTATGATAAATGTTTACATTACAACTAGTCAATGTTACGACTATAAAAATATTAACTGAGCGTTTTAAATTCTAATTCAAAGGAAAAGAAGTCCCAGATAGATTTATTGCAAATTTATTGTGTTTTAACATGAAAATGCATGACGTTGTACAGAAATAGTTAAATTTGAAAGGACTGAATAACTCAACCGAGAAAAAAATTCCACATTATTTTTATTCTCCAAATGTTACTCCATCGTATTTCACATATTCCTGTTATACGCAGGAAAAAACCAAGCTTTGACGTTTACAAACTTGAAAGCGATGTCCTATTAATGCAAGTCTCAGCTTTGCAGATTAAAAAAGTTCATTGATCTACCAAATTATTTATTTGATATAACATGTCTAGATATGTTTGATTTCTTTGTTTTAATGGCATATCAAATTTCGTGGGTTATCAAATACCAAAGTCATCTTTGTAGAATAACTGAAGTAATACCATTTAACTCATAGCTGGAGGGATAATAGGATTCATATCTTTCCGATAATGAACGCGTTAGCGCGACTGGAGTTTGAACTCGCTTATTTCAAGGCTGATGTCCAGAACTGCAGCAATTACGTCACTGGGTAGCTCAGTCGGCAGCGGTTGTAGAATACACTGACTGCATCTCAGCAGAGGAGTAAGACCCCTCCAACGAATGTCCTGATATAACATTAAACAATCTGATGGTGGGGTTTAAATTATGCTGAAGCTAGAGCTTTGGTGAATGCCGAGTATCCCTTCATTGTCATCGAGCCCAGGTCCATTCGGACTGGAGTGGTAGCACCTGATAGGGTCCTATCTATGGGTGAAAATTGACATTTAAACTATGTGCAAACAAATGACTTATACGAAATTAAGTGCTTAGATCCTTTAAATGTGAGTAAACAAACGACTAATATTTAATTGAATTGTAAGTGATACTTAAAAATACTTGGAACCATTTAACTTTGTTGACTTATGCTAAACTGAGTTGTTAGAAATACAACTGTTTGATTATTTAACTGTGTATCTACAAATTGTGTTTACAAATCATAAATTTGATATATATGTAAAAAACAAGATTTGGCATTGAATAACCAGCAATGGTTTTTATAAAACCCAACTAAAACATCACAGAGCCTATCCCATCTAGACATATGAACTCGGGTAGAAAGAAACTGTTTTAAAAAAGATAAAGCAAGTTTTCTTGCTTCAACTTAAGATTCATTTAGCTAAGAAAAAATACCTCTTTTTTAGTCATAATGAGCGCAAAATAATATTCAAAACGTCTAGAAAAAGTAGTTCATATTTCAGATTTTTAGGAAACTGTTCATACCAGGAATAAGTGTTTTTAGTTCGAACTTCCTGCCGACTTTATTAATTATAGGAATTCATAGTTTTGGCAAAGATCAGTGGTAGCCATGGATATGAATCGAAAAAATAAATTTAGACTTTTAAAATCATTTTTACAAACAATGTCCAATGAAATGGTTTTTAAGTAACTCAGGAATTATTTTATGAATAGATGTTGTTGAAATTAAAAGAATGTCCGTGAACTAGAGCTCAAACTACACCTGTGATATAAAAGTAAGAAAACTGAATATGCCAATAAAAATATTACGTAAAAATTTGGTGATTATAAAAAAAACTCAGGATAATGATATTCTGACTTGAGGGCATAAACACTTATTGGATATTTGAAGAGAGTTGAAAATTTTTATTCTGTTCTGCTGAAAACTCTGAAAAAAGCAACTAAATAATTGATTTTATTTGAATCAAAATCGATAAAATATAAATTGTATATCTAAATGTCTTTATAATTTCAATCTAATCTTTTCGATTTCTATTTTAAAAACTGATTAAATTTTATATAGAAGTTAGCTTTGAAAAAACTATATGTATGCAAAATAAAAATATTTCAAGACCGTACACAGTGAGTCGTTTTGCTTTTTATTGAGTAAGAACAATTATTTCTCATGAAAATCGAAAGAAATTGGGGAAAAGTGATAGAAGTATATTTTCCTTTAGGGCAAATGCAAATAACTTTACCAAGAATTTGAACTTAGCATGCTTAGTATATTTTATTACGCCAAATTCACCTCCTTACGAAACAAATTAGTAAATGAGAGTGTTCCGTGTTATAATGGTTAGCAAGTTGGCCAGCAGATCATTGTTAGTGAATTCAATTCTCACGGGGTGCCCCGTACATGGCCTTGACTACGACACATGTCAGTAATTGGATTCATGGTTTCCCTAGTTGCATCAATATAAGATCCAAACTGTCGCTGGGTTAGGGATATGGATTACACAATTCTGAGTCTGGTTTAGCCAAAATGCGCTACTTATAACGATGATAAACCAAAGCGCTCTTTAAAAACTAGGATCCAAATTACAGATTTGACTATCATCTTTGATAGATACTGATTTGATAGCAAACAAAGGTCTCTGTAATTGTCTTGGAACTGTTACTACAAACGATAGGCAATCAATTGATGGTCTTCGGGAGAGTACCTGCTGTAGAGCAATCGCTGAGAGAAAAGAAGAAGACTCGGCAACACTCCATAGCTATTTTAAAACAACTCTAATTAGGCTACCAAAAAAAGAATGACAGAAATATGGGACGGAAATACGTTTCCTACACAAATTATGAACTTGCTGATCGAGCAAAAAAGATGCCGAAAAGAATGTTGTTCCCTGACATTGAAATAATAGAGATATGTAAAAACCAAGGCAGATCAGAATGTCATAATCTGGAAGAAAAATGCTTTTCTGTATAAGAAAGGTAGGAAGAATCGGGAAATTGCGAAACTTATGAACTCACATAGTCAGCCTACTCTTCACACCGACTGAAAACTAAAATCCGAGAAGAAAGAGACGATATTGGTACAATGAAGAGAACCATGCCAAAAAGTCGCGATCAGCACTAGCAAAAAAGAACGGGGAAAAGGGGAGATAAAGTAATTTATCAAGCTTAGCTTCGTTTTGCACAAATATGAGACACTCAGTGAGTATCGAACGCACTAAAATAGCCTGCTTGTCTAGTTCATTAACCCTTAAAACATGGGAGGCACTCCAAAAAAGTGAAGTCAAATTGAGAAATGAATAAGTTCTTCCGATATATTTAAACTTGGATCCTCGAACCTCATACCCAAATGATATACAAGAAAAATAATGTAAAGAACAAAATACGTAAGACTTTGGATAATAGCAAGTGTGGTCATTGCAGATGCGACTATCAACCACATAGTAAGCAAATGCAGCAAATCAGCGCAAAATGAATTCTTGCGAAAACATGAACAGAGAGAGCAATTCATGGGGAATTGTACAATTGACTGTGTTTTGACCGGACAGACTAAAAGTATTTATACAGACTAAAATCTTTTCTAGATTGAAATGCATACAACCCAACACGAGTTATTGATTCAACCATTCATTCAACTTTGAGTAGAAAATTAGATTCAGTAATCATGAACCCCCCCCCCCAAAATAACGTTTAAAATTTGTGAATTTTGCTATATTGGCAGATTACAGTCAAAATAGAAAAAAGAAGAAAAAAAAAAAAACCACCGAAAAGATAGATAACTTTCTCGATTTTACCAGATAACCGAAAAAATGAAACATCAAGGAGACAGTAGTGACAATCGTTGTTGGGGCCCTGATAAGTAAAAAAAGTAAAATTGGCGACCAGAAGGCTCCCTTTGAAATAGCTACTACACCAAGGTGTAGGGGAGGGCCCTACTCCTTTCCCTCGATTGCTCCACTTTACTCTTGATACGTACCTTATATTCCTGAGTGTTAAGCAAGGAGGTATCAAGTACCATTTTTAAAGTCTTTGGTATGACGTGACCTGGGATCGAACCCCGGTCTCCATTAGAGAACACTCTACCCACTAGGCCAATGAGTACGGGGCCCTGATAAGAGACCTGAAAAGCCGAGAAAAATTAGAATCTCTGGAAATAGGGAAAAAGAACCGAGACCATCCAGACAACCACACCACTAAAATCATTTCGAATAATGATGAGGGTCGTGAGTAGATTTGCAGTCACTCGATCTCTTGTAAAATCCACCAGTCACTACAAGTAAGAAATCTCAAGTAAAAATAGTTGTGATTATGTGCAGCTAGAGACTAAAAGATGTGTTTCAATAGTATTTTTTAAGAATGTGATTTCTCAAACGCATCGTAGAAGAACTAGACTGTAAATATTTCTCAGCAATAAATGTACACCAATAATCATGCCATTCTAATCGACTATCATTTAGTGTTAAATGTGCAGCAACACTATTTCAACAGATTATGGACATAATATTGTTCGAATTTATTTTACACTAACTTATTCAGACGTCAACATATTTTTGAAACTATTAGAAAACATGAAAAACACATTAAGGAATTCTATAAATTAATGTAGAAATTTGGATTTAACATACAAGATTAAAAATAAGATTTCTATCATTTACATATTCATGCACACACACACACACACACACACACACACATATATATATATATATAAGCATACATATATACACACACACACACACACATACATATATATATAGCATACAAGATTAAACATAAAATTTCTATCATTTACATATACATGTAAACACACACACACACACACACACACACACACACACATACATATATATATATATATATATATATATATATATATATAAGCATACATATATACACACACACACATACATATATATATAGCATACAAGATTAAACATAAAATTTGGATTAAGCATACAAGTAAAAAGTGCGAATTCTTTATTCCCAACATAAGATATTTAGAAAAACTAATAAAAAAAAATAATCTAAAAAAAAAAATCATTTATTTATTTCTATCTATTTATTTTTTTCCAGATTTTCTGGTCATGGTAAGTCAAATTTATAATATAATTCCTCTGTAAAAAAAAATGTCTGTCTATTTCCTTGTGCGTGTCGTTATGGTTACGCTGATGCGTATCTCCAATCCTCTTGGAAAGACGTAGCCCTGACGAAGACCGTGTCATCTGTAAGAGTTTATATATAACTACAAAATACATCAGGGTAATTGGCAGCACGTTTACGATGACTACTTAATTTGGTACCGCTTGTGTGAGATGTGAACCCGTAGCTCAGTGGCAGCATTTCAGCTCTCCATTCTGTGGTCGCTGGTTTGATCTCCCGGGGAGAAAATTACGGAACAAACTGTTGATGGGACTTAATGAAGCCGAGACAGCTGTCCAGTTGTTTCGTATGTCGTACGCAGTGGTTGCCGGATCTTCTGATCATGGTAATTTATAAAAGTAATAAGTATAATTCAGCATCTCTTACTTTTGCAACGTTATGATATTTTCCAGAACCGATTATAACATATATGTACCAAAAGTCCATGATTCACGTGTACTAGTTAATAATCACAAAGCGAAATTTTTCAGCTGACTTCCTCAGGTCTTTTGATAGTATTAAACATGTAATGACTCCTGAAATGCAACTAACACATATTTATCCTAATTTAGACAGCCCGGTTGGCTGGGGCTGTATAATACACAGACTACTTCTCTGCCGAGGGGTAAGACCCCCACAATGAGTGTCCTAGATATGACACTAAACAATCTGATGGTGAGTTTCCAGTAATGCTGGAGATTTGGGGAATGCAGAGTACCCTTTCATTGCCATCGCTCCCAGGTCTACTCTAACCCGGAGTGATAGCACCTGATAGTCAAATAGAACTGTTTGACATTTAAACCGGGCTATAGGCCAAATGAGCAGAGTGTTCACCAATGCTCCGGGAGACCGGGGTTCAATCCCAGGTCGAATCATACCAAAGACTCAAAAAATGGTACTTGATGTTTCCTTGCTTAACACTCAGCATTATTTGGTGGGGATCAAGGATAAAGTAGAGCAATCCAGGGAAAGGAGTAGGGCCCTCCTCAACACCTCGGTGTCGTAGCTATAGAAAATGGAGCCTTTGGGTCACCCTCGACTAAAGTCGCCAACTTCCACTTTTACTTACTTACTTTGACATTTAAACTGAGTCTACACAAATGACTTATGCTGAACTGAATTGCTTGAAATAGAACTGTTTAATCATTTACTTGTGAGTAAACAAATTATTGATATTTAATTGAATTGTTAGAGATACGTGGCAATACTTGGAACCATTTAACTATATTGACATGCCAAACAGAACTGTTTGATTATTTAACAGTGTGTAAACAATGATTAATGTTTAATTGGATTGTTGATGATTCATTGCAAAAGTTGGAACTATTTTACTTTGTTAAATTTACACGCTAAACTGAGTTGTTTGGAATAGAACTGTTTCATCATTTGACTGTGTGTAAACAATTGACTGATGTTTTATTAGATAGTTGATGATACATAGCAACACTTGAAAACATTTAACTGTGTGCAAAAAATGTTTAATAGTAAATAGAATTATTCGTAATGGAAGGAAATGAGTGAAAACATTTAACTGAGATAAAAAAAAATTTTGTTGGTTAGTTGTTTGGGGTTTATGGCATATCAACATTTGTAGGTTACTTAACGCCAAATACATTTTTATGCAAGTAGTCAATTGTATTTCAAAGAATTCAGTTTAGCACGAGTAAATAGTTTAATTGTCAAAAACATTTCTATTTCAAGCTATTCAGTTTATTCAAACAGTTCTAATTCAGCTAATTTACTTTAGTATAAGTACAGATTTTGTTTACACACAGTTAGATGTCAAAACAGTTGTATATTAAACAATTCAGTTTTGTGTAAGAACAGTTTCAATGTCAAAACAGTTCCATTTCAAACAATTCAGTTTAGCATAAGTACGCAGTTTAAATGTAAGTACAGTTTAATTGTCAAAAACATTTCCATTTCAGGCTATTCAGTTTAGTCAAACACTTCTAATTAAACAATTCGGTTTAACATACGCATTCAGTTAGTTCTATTTAAGCCAAAGATAGGACCTTTCAGGTGCGACCACGACGGGCCAGAGTGGACCCAGTAGCAATGGTAATGAAGGGGTGCTCCGCATTCCGCAAAGCTCCAGCATCACGGGAACCTCACCATCAGATTGCTTAGTGTCATATCCAGGACACTCGTTGTGGGGGTCTTACTTCTCTGTAGAGAAGCAGTCGGTGTATTCTACAGCCCCAGCCGACTGGGTAAAAAAAAATGAGCTCTGGCTAGTTTAAAAACGTTATCTACAAAATGTGTTTAGCAATCATTTATTTGATATATATGTATAAAAAAAGTTTTGGCATTAAATAACCTACAAAGGTAATATGGCATAAAATCAAACCTAATCAAAACCTAATTAAGAAATATTACAGGCTTCTGAATATGGTCTAAGGATTGTAATCTCAGATTATAAGTCTAAAAAAGCACACAAAATAATAACACATGCTTTTTTTTTCATCATACAATGTGTGAAAGCCACCAACCAGGGTGATAACACAGTTTCGGTAGCTCAAGGCGGTACTGCCACTCCTGGCGCTACCGAGCAGTTTTTGCCACCGGATAGGGTATTTAAAAGAAATATATATCCATGTATACACAAGATCAACTTAAAGCAGACTTTACATTGGACGTTCGTTCATCTTCATTTTGGTGCAGTTTGTGATTTAAAAATGCGTTTACTTACGGCCGTTGATGTCATAGCAACCGTTTCTTGATTTTGCGTAATTACACGAGAAAGGTGGTTCCGCGTGTATAACATTCATGTTGAAATCCTTTCAATATCCGTTATCTATTCGGTTCGTTTTCTTTCATTTATGCGTTACTGCTCAAAAGCACTCGAGACAAACGTCTTATATAATTCTGCTGAAAGATTTTATTTGTTGATCAATGGGCCCTCAAGATGGGTGGTGAGTAAAAAGAAAGCTCCTGGTCTAAGTTTGTCCAGGTAGCTATCTGATTACCCTTGGGCCACTAAATTCTTGGCTTAAAAGAAATGTCTCCAGGACGCTGATGGTCAGCAATGGGCTCGTGAATACTGTGGGGGTAAACCTGATTCATAGGCCCATCATTCGATTTACATTCTCCGGCAGGAGAATTACGTTGTTCGCATTAGCGCGCCTTGTGGATTCGTGATCCTCGCAAACTGTTGAATTTTCTGCCGCAATCACACGTTGTAGCCGGATACATATCCAGATCGTTACCGTATGAGCAAGTAAGATGGGTGATATCTTCTCCCTCCCCGCTACAGACACCCTGAAGGCATTTTTCTTTCCTTGTATTATCAATATTTGTTAAAATAACTTCAATAACTTTAAGACTGACTGAAAGGATTTATATAACAAATAGTCTTTATCAAACAAGTTACAATAAAAATCTCATAAAGTGACGTCAAAAAAGCACGTCGCATATAAGCTCTAAGCCCTTAATTGCCATTTTTAGTTAAAATAAGCTTATTTCAGTTCACACAATAAAATTATTACAACGTTGGTCTACCATACAACTCGAATACTAGTTCAAGTTAAGAGTACATACTCCCTTCAAAAATAGGTCATGAATATTGTCTTTCCAAAGTAATTCCAAAATATACAGAACTCTTCAAGGAGGTAGTCATTGCAACAATAAAAACGGAGACGAAGATTTAAAAAAAAGTCCCTGTAACATGAGCAAGGCGTTACCATTTATATCAGTTTAAATTCTAAAAAAGATCAAACCACACAGTTTTATAAAAAGGTTTTAATTATTTCAATTTTTGGAGAAATACTTAACGAATGAGGATTTGCTTCTGACGAAAAGACAAAGAAATTAATTTCTTGAATTGAATGTACATTTGATAAAGATGCTGTGAATATTGTTGAAATAACCATAAAATTTTTAGAATATTACATTTTACATTTTACATGTCATTCCAGGTTAAAGTCGCAGTAAGGGCACCCATAAGACGAACTTTGGCCCGTGTACTAAAACTTTTCTCGTTCCCAAATGATACCTGCATCAGAAAAATAAAGTAAAAAATCTTCGGCTTCGGGTTACCCATTCGCACTTTTAACATGAACTAATAGACTTGGATAACCCCCCAACCCCAAAAAACAGAGGTCGGGTTTGTGAGGACTCATTCTGATTTCAAAAGAGGTTCTGTTGTCGGTAAAATCCAACCAAATAGCAAGAAATCATTCTTGAAAAGTAAAGTCAGTCGATATATATTTACCAACCCATCCGAATAAGCAGGATGTGACCCAAGGTCAATTTTTAAGCGGAGTTTAACAGGTCTCAATTCAAAATTTTCTTTTTCCTGGACTGGTTGCCAAACCAAACCAGTCTGATCTACTATTTACCCATAGACGAAGAAAGAATAATTGTTTTCATACCTTTCCTAAGGGTATTAGCGATATATGAAAGGCAATCAACCTCGTCCAGGATTTGAACTCGAGTCACCCAGTCCATTTCCAATGACGATGTCCATTACACCACGCGAACCTCCTGAAAAAAAAACGTCAATGGATATGGTAAAATTAATTATTTTACTTTAAGAGATATCCAAAGCCACCACTATCTTCCTTTCCAACCACTACGTCGATCAGTCAATAGCCATTAGTATTGAGGCAGGACATACGACTAACAGAATGATTACAACATGTTAAAGACTGAAATGTTTATTTTAATTGGCAATTAACTATTTTAAGAAAGTCATGGACATGTGGTTTTTAGATTTAATGTTATTGCAAACTTAAAAGTTCAGAATGAGGTGAAATTTTTTTTTTTTATATGTACTGAGAAACCCCAAAATTTCTGGAACGGAACCCCCAGTAATTACACACACACGCGCACGCACACGGTGGGGAGTCCCGTCTATGAGTAAAATAGAATTATTCAATCTTTTACTATACTTGAAACTATTTTTCCGTGTCCAAACAAATGATAGATACTTATAAAATTATTAGTGTTCATTAGCAATACATGAAACCATTTCAATGTGTGTAAACAAATGAGTTCTGACTCGGTTCAAGATAATATTACCAACGAACTATTCTCTTACAACACACACACACACACACACACACACACACACACACACACACACACACACATATATATATATATAAAGAGGATTTGGCATGAAATAACCTACAAAGATTGATATGTCATAAAATACACGGAAACCAAACGAAAGCAGACTTTAGTAATTAACCCACTACTGATTGATTTGGTTTGGTTTTAAAGCACATACAACCACTGTAAGTCATTTAATCTCGAATCATTTTTATACCTATATAAAACATGATTTCTAAACACATTTTGAAAATAACATTTTTAAACAAGCCTGAGCTCGTTTTTCAGCAAACAGTTCAATGCTTTTACTTAATTTCAAACAATTCAGTTAAGCATAAGTACAGTTTTTGTTTATACATAGTTAAATGTCAAACAGTTCTATTTCAAACAATTCAGTTTAGCATAAGTACACAGTTTTTTTTTGTTTACACACAGTTAAATGTAAAAACAGTTAATTTCAAACAATTCAATTTAGCGTAATTACGCAGTTTAATTCCATTTGACCTATTGATAGGACCCTATCAAAGTTGACAATAAAGGGGTGCTCCGCATTCTTCAAAGCTCCAGCATTACTGGAGCCTTACCATCTGATTATTTTGTGTTATATACCGGACACTCGTTGGGGGAGTCTTACCGCTCTGCAGAGATGCAGTTGGTTTATTCTACAGCCCCAGCCGACTGAGATCGCCCAGTAGATTATTCTTGGATTTGTAATTACTGTATATATTTTTGTATGTATTTTATTTAGGAAAACATTGGCATCGACCTATAGTTGACTAATCATATTATGAAGTGGAAATTCGAACATTTTTAAAAGAACAAGAAGCAACTCTTGAGTTAAATCAATTCTAAAAATTAGTCATTTCATGTCCTTAAATAAACGATCAACCAGGACAAGGTAACTTTTCGAACTGGAATATTTTCTTTATTGGTACCGAAGTTCAAGCCCAGGTAAAAAGGACAGGAGGTTTAAGGTTGACCGACCTATTTTATATAAAATATTGATAAAACAAAATGTTCTCTTCTTTGGCCTCATTCATACCTCTTGATTAGTAAAACTGAGAAATATCATGAGAGGGAATACAAAAATAATTCTTTGATACATTTTTGGCAAATACTCAACATCAATACAAATTACTTTTGATTTAATGTTTATGAGGCGAGAAGGCCTTTGTAGGACTTGGAACATTTAGAAGCTTTGATCAAACAAGATTTAGTCAAAGATTTCATTTAAGTGGAAGAACCTTGTGGTCACCATATGTTATCCAGGAAATTTTTTCTTCTAAGTTAGTATTAAGAGCAAGTTTTTCAACTAAGGAATTTGATGAGAAAGACTCAACTTCCAACTCCATAGACGGCCTGAAGTAAGTTTATGGGAAAGAATTTTTTTAAATGGGATGTAAGTAAACAGGATTTAACAAATAAAGAATAAAATAAAAAAAAAATAACGATTTACATTCTAGGAAAGATTTGTTATGACTTAGCCATCTCTTTAAACAAAAATAAATAAGTAAAACTATTAGAATACATCAAAAGTTTTAACTGTTTTTAATCGACCGAAACTTCATGAGCAACTCTCGATGGGAGTCTCTGTATGTTTTTGTATATTTTTATGATCCTAACTGTTAGGAAAGTTTTGGGTTTTGATGGTTGCATTCTCAATGATGCCTTTAAAGCATTATAATAGACATCTGATGGTTTTATATGGTATCTCATCGTGGCGTAATGGCATGTAAGTTAGCATTGAAGATAAATCATGAGTTAGTACTGACTTTAATTCTCACTAGGTGCGCTATACTAGCCTTTTTACCAAATTAGTTTTCTGGGCTGCTTCGTGTGGTATACCAGCTCGGCTTGCAGACGATTGTTAGGGAGTTCTAGTTTCACAGTGTGACTCATATTTCTGACCTGGTACCAAATTACCAAATGACAACTGATGACTTCCTTCTCGCTTTTCTTCTAAAAGACAAGTCGCTAAACTTAAAACAGTTTTGGGTAGTGCGGTCAGATATTGTCTTATTTGTTCCTTCTTTCCGAAGTATGTCGTCCCGTGAAAATAAACAGGAGGCATTAAGTATATATTGGAGTCATAAATAATTTTTGGATGGGAACATATCTATCTATCTATCTATCAGAATAAGATTAAGAATAATTTGATATAGTGGAATTATAGGTAGTCTAATGAAAAATAAATACCAGTAGTAATAAATAGTCTTTGGATGTGAACATAAAGTAAGCTTTGAGAAGTTTCTCTCTCTCTCTCTCTCCCTCTCTCTCTCTCTCTCTCTCTCACACACACACACACACACACACATATATATATATTTGCGCAGTCGGCTGGGGCTGTAGAATACACTGACTGCTTCTCCAACGAGTGTCCAGTACATGACACTAAGCAAGCTGATGGTGAGGTTCCAGTAATGCTGGAGCTTTGGGGAATGAGGAGTAACCTTTTATTGTGATCGCTCCCAGGTCCATTCTGGCCTGGAATGGTAGCACCTGATAGGGTCCTATCTATGGGTTAAACAGAACTAAACCACGGTTTCTTGAGTTTATTGTTTTTTGGCATTTCAACTGTGTAACCATGCTAAACTGAATTATTTGAAATAAAATTGCTTTTACTTCTGATCTCACGGAGAGCCACAGTACCGGGCTTGTAACGATGGGGTTTTTTCAAGTGTATTTTCCAGTCGGCTGGGGCTGTAGAATACACCGACTACGCCTCTGCAGAGGGTTAAGACCCCCCGTCCCCAGGAGTGTCCTGTAATGACACTAAACAATCTGATGGTGAGGTTCCAGTGATGCTGGGGCTTTTGGGAATGAGGAGCATCCCTTCATTGCCATTGCTCCCAGGTCCACTCTGACCCGGAGTAGTAGCTCCTGATAGGGTCCTATCTATGGGTTAAATAGAACTAAACAGCATACTTATGTTAAAATGAATTGTTTAAATTAGAACTGTTAGACTAAACTGAATAGCTTTTAATAGAAATGTTTTTGACAAATAAACTATGTACTTATGCTAAACTGAATTGTTGGAAATAGAACTGTTTTAACATTGAAACTGTACTTACGCTAAACCGAATTGGCTCTTTAGAACTGTTTGAATAAAGTAAATAGCTTGAAATAGAACTGCTTTTGACAATTAAACTGTGTACTCATGCTAAACTGAACTGTTGGAAATAGAACTGATTTGTATAAAATGGATTTAAATAGAACTAAACTGCGTACTTAAGCTGAATTGAATTGTTTAAAATAGAACTGAATGTTTGCATAAAAATTGATTTAGCGTTAAATAATCTACAAATGTGGATATGTTATAAAACCAACCAATCAACCAAACAGCTAACCCACGATATATATAAGGATATGATTATATGATATATATTATAAGGATAAGATTAAGAATAATTGGATACAGTGGTATTATAGATGGTCTTAAGTAGCGTTTATGAAATAAACTTTGGTTTGTGGGACAAAAATGATAAACACTTGTAAAATTGCAACCGATAAAGATATTCATTACAAGCATCAATATCTAGTTTCTCTATAAGTTTTTCTTTTTCTCGTATATTCTTTTCTTATGAGACGATCTTACTAAAAACTTTTCAAGCGATTGATGATAACGTAAAATATTTAATTCTTCGTTTGCTTCTCTGTCACTTTGGGAGATGAACCTGGCGTCAGTGACGGCTGTTTGATCCCATATAAAAATCCAGATGTCAAATGCTGCTTGTCAAGGACCACTTTACCAGAATAATTGATACTAGCAGTTTGTTCACTTCCTTGTGGTCATACATAATTTGTAAAATATGTGAGATTCATCGACTAAACTCGAATTTTACCAATGGAGTATGGCCCTAATTAATTTAGAAAGTTTTTCTTTTATCTTATTTTAATGGCGTTTTCTTTTATCGCAACGGCCAGGACGTTTTTACATTCTATTATCCATTTTCATGTAAATAATCAGTTCTATTTCAATCAATTCAGTTTAGGATAAGTACGCAGTTTAAATGTAAGTACAGTTAATTGTGAAAAACATTTCTATTTCAAGCGATTCAGTTTAGTCAAGCAGTTCTAATTCAGCAAATTAAGTTTAGGATAAGTACAGATTTTGTTTACACACAGTTAAATGTCAAAACAGTTCTATATAAAACAAATTAGTTTAGTGTCAGTAAAGTTTCAATGTAAAAAAACAATCCCAATTCAAATAATTCAGTTTAGCATAAGCAGGCAGTTTAAATGTAAGTACAGTTTGTCAAAAACATTTCTATTTCAAGCTATTCAGTTTAGTATAAGTATGCCGTTTATTCTATTTAACCCATAGATAGGGCCCTATTAGGTGCTACCACGCCGGGCCAGGGAGGACCTGGGAACAATGGCAATAAAGGGGTGCTCCACATTCCCCAAAACCCCAGCATTACTGGAACCTCAGCATCAGATTGTTTAGTGTTATATCTAGGACACACCTTGGGGGGGTCTTACTCCTCTGCAGAGGTGCAGTTGGTGTACTCTACAGCCCTAGCCGACTGAGCAAGTGTATTATTGATTCGGATGCAATAGTCACGACGGACTTAATTCAAATTTTATCATGTACATATATTCTTTTACTCCATGGCATACTATTGGTTTACACTTCGTTATAACAGTCTTTAGACACCCAACATTCTTTACTCGATATTAATCTTTTTCAATAGTCATAGGATGTAAAAACAATCTCAGTGTTGCGCTAAAAAAAGCTAACAAGAAAAAAAAAACAAAACAGATGTAAGATAAACTTGGTAAATGTAAAAAATGACATCGTTTTATTGAAGCAATTCAAACTCTTTTTAGGCATTTTTAAAGACAGAGAATTATTATAATTATTTTCTGGCTTAGCTTATCATAGCTCAAGAGGAAATTGGCAAAAATACAATCAGGAAGATTATGCTGTGAGAGAGAAGAGTCTGTTTTAAAAGTTGGTATTCGAAATCCTGGCGTGAACACAAGCTCGAACACTAACCACTGAAAGGGGTGGTAAATATGCTGCTACAAAGCAGATTATCAGAGTAATTTAGCGATCTACTTTCATTAACCCTTTAATATTGTTGTGAGTTTGATTCTTATTTAACATCCCACACTTTTAACCTGTTTTCCTATCAAATCTAACAAATAATTACTTTTTTTAGTGAGCTTGATCCTAACTTGGTGTCACATACTTGCTCCTGTGCCATAGTAATATAAGCTTTATAGATATAGCAATGAGGTTTAATCTGGCTAACATAGGCCCACTGCTGTTGGGCACCTGGAAAAATCAAATCTGTTGTCTAGAGACGACCAAGTGGACTATTGCTGTAGACTCTTACGAATACTGTTCATTCAAATAGCCACAAATACTCAGTAATGAAAACTAAGTCTAAATTTTTTTTTCTATTTCGAGCAAACAATGAAAGATCAAATGAGTTTCTTTATTTTTTTTCGGCTGGCATTTTGTCAAAAACCAAGCCGTTGATAGTACTGAAGTAACCCAATTTTCTCAAGTGTAAAAAATGATGGTTTATGAAAACTGTGATGACATGAGTTCGAATATATATATATATATACACGAGGGTGCGTGAAAAGGTTCCCTGGCTGTAAAATTTATATGATGATTTAGTATCTGCTAATGACTTTTTTGACCAATAGGATCCGAGCACTGCAATATTAATAGAAGAAGTGTATGGATCGCAAGAAGGACTATGTTGAAAAATAAACCTCATTCGGTTACATTTCAGGAGAGTATCTTGATCAGCCGCAGTACTTTTCAGCCGATTCTCGTATATATATATATATATATATATATATATATATATATATATAGAAAGAAAGAGCGAGAGTGATGTAGCGAACCACAGTAGGAAGGAAAAAATAATCGAGATGGACCCTGCTATATTTAAACGTGGTATGCAGAAACTGTTTCGACTTTACTGAACACTGCCCACTGATTTTACTGCTACTCAACACCAGCCTGCAGATTTATTTTTATGGATATACTTTTATCCTTTCGCTCATAATGGGATATATAAGTCCAAAGAAAATATCTGTTGTAAATACCAGATGAATTTCTGTAAATAATACCATTTTTTGTTAAATAATAATACAGTTGGGACACATTTGTGTTACTCACCATGATATATTTTACATTAAAAAAAAAGACTGGATTTGAAAAAAGTGGTGTTTATTGAGTCTAAGGAATTCATTAATATTAAAAACACATGTTTGTGTAAAAGTCAGATCGAAAGTTTCAACTACAAAGCTTTTGGACTGAAATAGAAAAGATCTGTCCAAGACATTCAAAATTTCTTTTAGTTAGTGAAACTGAGCCAATTGACCATGAAAACTTATTGCAAACAGAAAACAAGTGAATATTTTCATCATTAGGACTGGGAACTACAAAATAATGCTATGTGCTGCTCTGAACAATCCTGGAAGCAGCACCCTATAAAATAAATCTTATGGAATCGTCGAACAGTAAAAAACGTATATTGATCAGATCTATGTGGACATTGGATGCAGTCAAGAGGACTTACCATAAGCTATCCCAGTCAGCTGGGGCTGTAGAATACACCCTAACCCTAACCCTGCATCTCTGCTGAGGAGTAAGACTGTGACCAGCGAGAGTCTGGATATGACATTAAATAATCTGATGGCGAGGCTCCAGCCTTGAAGATTTGGGAAATATGGAGGACTCCTTCATTGCCATTACTTTCAGGTCAACTCGGTTTCATAGAGGTAGTACCTGATAAGGTTCTGTTTATGGATTTTAGAGAACAAACTGTGTGTGCAAACAAATGATATGTTAAATTGTGACTTTTATATAGCAATATTTGAAGTCATTTAACTGTGTGCAAAAAGAGCTCAGGCTTGTTTTAAGAATGTTATCAACAAAATGTATTTACAAATAATACGTATATATCTAATATATATGTATAAACTGGATTTGGCATTAAATAACCAAAATGGTTGCTATGCCATAAAACTCAACCAAACCAATTACAAAAAGCAATGTCCAACAGGGGTGAGTGGCGTGTGTGTATGAGAGAGAGAGAAAGAGAGAGTCATGATGATGTAAGTAATAGGTTTGGTTTGGCTTCTTTATTTAATATCAACCTCCAAGGGTTATTTAAGGCCAAGGCCGTCTTTGTAAAAGATTAGAAGTGGTACTATTTAACCTATAGTTGTGAGGATAAAGGAATTCATACATTTCCCAAGGGTATTAATCCGTAGGTGAAACGTAATAGTGCGATTGGAGTTCGAACTCGCAGTCCACCACGTTAACTACTTCGCAACGGAGATTTTCTCCCGCGAAAGTAAATAAGATTTGTTTATAACAATAGTTTTTATTGAACAACAAGATCAGAATACATTGTTGGTGATAATATTCAATTCTTAATTCTTGCTCCATTTAAAATCTTTTTTATAAGACTACTAAGGATTTTGCGAAGACTTAAATTGATAATACCATCATTATCATCGCAACTAAATCTATATTAGTGTTGGAGACCAAACATAATGAAAAATATCCGAGTTATTCCCCCTTTGGGATAGAAAGGGAGTTGCCTCTAGGGTACAAAGTATTATGGGATTTGGAGGGACCGGAAGATTGTGGATACGAGAGACAGAGAGAGGGACTTGGTCCGCCGTAACACATAGTGGACGGACTGGTGCTCACAATGTTATGTGACGCTACAGCTGTCCTTGCCAAGCACAGGGGTATTCTGCTTCTAATTTGCTGAACGTTCCGCTGGTCGAATATATCTTAAGATGACATGATCGCTTTGTTATCTGCTCATGTGTTTTTCCAATCAAGACAACAGATCAATCACTAATCGGAGTCACAGGTTGGCGAATAATCGAATGAGACCACACAATTAAGAAAGGAGGAAAAATAAAATTCAACGCCAATAGCAAGTATCACTACTGTTCTACAAGAATAGCTTTGGCATTGAATATCCCACAGAGGTTGATATGTAATTAAAGAAAGAAAGAAGAAATACTCAAGATTTGACTGGAGTCGTGCAAAGCCGAGGTGGGATAAATAGACGAAGCTAAGTGAAACTAACCCCAACAATCACGCATATATGCTTTTAATACACGGGTCAGCGAGCAAACTTGTTTATAAAATTAAATCTTAGTACACCAGCTCTCTCCTTGAAGATTTCGCCACGACAATCTTCCCATTCAACCACTCAGCATGACACTATCTCACTTTCACCAAAATAATACAGTAGTACTGTAATTATTGCTAGTTGGAAATATTACCCACCCCGGAAGAGTATTTCCAGCTTGTAAAACTATCTTATCAATCAGGGACACAAACATATAGTTAGCTATGAATATACTTATATTGATAGATAAATAGATAGATTCGTATGAACAGATAAGAAGAGAAGTAGGCATGGAGATACACATACACACAAACGTTTCTTCGTGTGACTGTGTGAGCTTCAGAGAGAGAGAGAGAGAGAAGGAGAGAGAGAGAGAGAGAGAAGGAGAGAGAGAGAGAGAGAGAAATCTTCTTAATCCAGTACAAGAATAGGGAGGTTACGATAAGTAAGACGAATTTGTACCAATCTTCTAAGTAATAAAAAGGCTATTTTGAAAATGAATAATTTTAGTCGAGTTAAAACACCAATCACTGACACCATGGTTGAATACTCAACGAACTTATCCATCACAAATATCCAGATATATATATATATATATATATATATATATATATATATGTGTGTGTGTGTGTGTGTGTGTGGTTTATTGTTTCTTGTAGTATATACATTGTATTTTCTCGTAATTAGTTACCGGTATCTATAGAAAATGTCTTTCTTTTAAAGGAAAATAATAAGTTGTTATATGCAATGCCATTGAGCTATGTTCAAAAAGAGGGAGTGTTTTCGGGGTATGGTGGCTAACGTCCTTGACTGCGACATCGTTGTAAGCCAGTTCGAACTCCAGTCGCACCATTACATTAAATTCTTTATCACCCAGCCATGAGTTAAAAAGTCTTGCTACTGTTTTTTAGGATGGCTTTGGCATTAAATAACCCACGAACGTTGATATGTCATTAAACAAAGAAACCAAACGATAGCGAACCGCAAAGAGCTTCAACTGTTACATCATTTAAAAAAGGATAAAAAAATATTTGATATAAAAGGAAAAGTTAAACACGAGAAAAGGCCTCTGAGTGGGATACGTAACGAGCGATTAAAATGGTCGTGAAACGAACAGCAAAGGTCAAGGTCATGACATTCTGACCTTTAATCCCGGTGATTGTTGCAATGGTGGACTTCCGTTTCCTGCCATTTTATACATATATATATATATATATATATATATATATATATATATATATATATATATATATATATATATATATATATATCCTTTGAAGCAACTCTCAGAAAGATATGTGATTATTTTAATGATCACGAGGTGGCTTCATATTTTATCTTTCAGAAAAATAAAAAAACGAAAAATAAAACAAATATAAATTAAAAACAAAACAAAACAGAAACGTACAAACATGTCGGCCTTCATTATTGTCTATAATCTGCCAACTCATGGTTTCTCAAATTAAACATAATCATAAATTACAGAGTATTTTATTGAAAAAAAAAATGACTGCACACACTCACACGCCTGCACACACATGCACATGCATACGCATACAAAGGGGCGTGTGCACCAATTAACTAATAAATACACCGATGTTAGGTTTTGTCATAAGAAGATCTGGGTATGATCTTAATCAAGCACTTACATAAGAGTTAAAGTTATCAAATTTAGAAATAAGAACATTTTAAATTACACTTTACGCGATAAAAATATTTCACTTTTACAGTCATCCAAAAGTGAGCAACACTGAGTTGAAAGCACGAATATCTTGTCATGGTAGGTTGGTTGGTTAGTTGGATTTTATGGCATATCAACCCTAGTAGGTTATTTAATACTAAATCCTGTTTACACATATATATTAAATATGTATAATTTCTTAACGAATAGTTTGTCGGTAACATTCTAAACAAGGTAGTTCTCATTTGTTTGCACACAGTTAAATGGTTCCAAGTTTTGTTATTTAGTGCAAATAATTTTATTTAGTATCAGTTAAAACAGTTAGGCCGTTAGACATTTCTATTTGACCCATACTTGGAATAATAACAGGTTTTACCATTCTGGGTAAGAGTGGACCTGGGAGTAATAGCAATGAATGGGTACTTCACATTCCCTTAAAAATCCCAGACTAGAGATTCACCACTTGTTGAGGGGGGGTCATTCTCCTTGTAGTTGGTGAATTCTACTGCCCTTAACTATTGGGCAACTTTTTTGTAATATTTTTTTGCGCATCGTAATTGATTGAATGAGACGAATAACAAATCTAAATACTTCCTCGTAAGATTTAATTTAATTCTATCTTTTCTTTTAAAATTCTTCAACTGCAATATTGAGAGTTTCTTGATGTTTTCCTTCATTTGATATTAATAGAAACTATATTTATTACTTGTAAGTTGATGAAACGATTTCATTAAAAGAAAAAACTAATGACGATTGAGAATTGAATCAATAATCCACGAATATAAAACACGGTCTTTATGAATAAATATTTTTGAGTCTAATACTTTTATAGTAACCTTTGATCCTAGACTATTTACTAGGGTGACATTTAGATCCTATTCAAATGACATCAATTACGGCATTTTTGTTCAAGTAATTATTCGCCCTCTCACGAAGGCGAATTTGGCTCAATGTTGTAGGGAGGTACTGCCGGGGTTGGACTGGGAACAGACCTGACTAGTCGTTTGCCGCCTAACTCAAAGATAAAATTCGATTAAGAAGGAATAGATACTAAATACCAATGCTCTGATCTTTTTATCTTATTGTATCACCGCATGACACATGGTCAGTTCAAGAAGTAGTGACATACACGTGCGAATTGGAAAGACCCAAAATAACTCCAGCCCAAGCCCCAGCTTCAGCCCCTGTGATCGTTGGCATCAGGTATAATGAGGAATGTGTTAGTGAAAAGTTGGAATCCTCGGTCCCAACCTCACTTTGGTTTTAGTCGTGTTCTGAGAAAGAGAACCGATATCAGAATTTAATTCCATCTCGAAGGCCGGAGAGTGAGGTTGTAATTCTAGGCAAAGAGATAACGAAGGACTCGTAAATCCGATCTAGAGCGCACAGATACTTTGATTTTAGATAGGATTACTAATCCATATTTGAATAAGCTAGTCATTTTATATGCGTTTTATGCTAGTTGCAATGAATTCAAACGTGTGGTGAGGCCAAAGAGAGGGTAACCAAAGGACACGTTGGGAATCATCTAGCTTAATAAATACCCGCAATTCTGAAGGAAGAAATACAACCCTCGCAAAAAACCCCCAAAAAAACAAAAAGAAAAGAAAAACAAAAAAAAAAAAAACCCAACAAAAACCCCAAACAAACTAGCATTCATTCACTGAGTATTTAGTTTTTTTCCTTTCGAATGCTCAGCGCTTAAAGATGTCTTGGGTGAGTCGCTACAAACCACACATATCATTGAAAGTAGACCAGTCAACTTGAGATAAAGAAAGCTTCTTGTTCAGAATTTGTTAAAGAAAGAAATTTAGACATTGTATGTTGGTGATTTGGACTAATTTCCTTGTTTTTTTTTTCCTTGATTTTTTGTACGTGTACCATTTGGCTTTCATTCCGTCACTTTGGTGCAATTCGAAAACATTCTAGAACATAAAAGATATTCTAGGAATGCCGGCGAGCACACGAGACAAACGTTGTAATTTTTATTTCTATTTCTTGATATGATAAGATCTAGTGTCTAAATGGTGAAAAGTAGATATTCAGTAAAAAGAATGTTTCAAAATAAAGTGTCTACTATGAAAATCAGTATACTGAATTTCACCTTAGCTCGAACATTGATCGCTGGCATTGATGAGAAATACGTACTGATGTTAACTTCAGGATTAGTCTTTTTTTAAACACCATTCTGTCTTACAATATTTTCTCGCCTCAGCAAAGAATTGTAAAAGGAAAAATGCGTGATTGTTGCAGTAGAAAAAGTGTGTTGTTCTAATCCTCTCAGTAAAGAGAATCTGTTTTAAAAATCACCAAATTAAATCCCTTTTTTGAAAATTTTATCAAGTCCCGAAAAAGGATAACTTGCAAAATTGGGGAACTCAAATACCAAACAGACCAAAAAAGTGAGGTGGTGTAGAATGAGTTCTGTTGAGTCGGTTAATATACAAGAGGATCTCTTCCAGTTGCGTTTTCAAAAATAATACAATCAGAAAATTAGGAAATTGAGAAAAACCATGGTGGACTGAAAAGTTCATTAGCTGAAAATTTCATCAGATGAAATCATATATGCTGTTGATGACTTTTTTTACCGATAGAATCCAAGCACTGCAACACTGATGGAATAAATGTGTATACCACAAAGGGGACTATGTTGCAAAAATAAATCTCATTTGGTCAACATTCCATGAGTGTATCTTCATCCCTTCGATAAAACAGAACGGGATTTCTTCTAAGCTGTAACTGTGTCAGTACTACTGTATGGTCACATCATCTGGAATCTAACGAAACGGTCTGAGAAAAAAAGCTAGATGGGAACTATCCATGGATGCTGCCAGCTTTTGAACAAATCCTGGGAGCAGAACCCTCACAAAGCAGCAACTGTACGACAACTTGCTTCTCATCTCAGAAACCATCCAAGAAGGACGAACAAAACAAGTTGGAGAAGCAGAGATAAACTCATAAGCAACGTTATTCTCTGAACTCCTACACATGGACACACCAGTGTTGGCCGACCAGCAATTACCGACATATATCAGCTATCTGAAGACATTGGATGGTTTCTAGAGGTATCAGCAAGAGAGATGTCCGATAGTGATAGATGTATACAGAGAGAGAGAGAGAGAGAGAGAGAGAGAGAGAGAGAGAGTAAAGGCAGAATCCGTGTTGTCAGCATGATGATCTTTGTCGGTGTGTGAACTTTTCAGCCGATCCTCGTATGCTCAGTAAGTTGGGTAGACACATCAACTACAAGATGTTAGAAATTTTTGTGGTAATGACAGAAAGTAGAGTGGTAAGTGCCAATCGGCCGATTCACTATAAGTAGAGGTTTCTGACCATGCTGACATATTGACTATGACAGCCTGTAATGGTTAATGTAAGTGGCAAGTCAGGGAAATAAAAGTTGATAGAGAGTTTAGAGTTGAGGTTTTTCCTTTGGAGACCTGTTTTTATACTATGAAAAAGAATGTCTCAGCCGTTAGCCAGAAAAATAAACTCAAAATCCTCCCACATTCTTATCTCTAATACTTTACTGCTATTGAAAAGAACTTTTTGTAAATGTGTCAATATATCTTCAAATCGAATGGATTAAAAGAGCCTAGTCCAGGTTAAAAGCGCAGTTAGGATAATGTTGTTAGGTGATAAGAAATTTTTATTTTGAAATAGTATGTCTGTAGTTTATATACTGCGTTATCTAAAATTAGTGATTATACAGGGTGTCTTAAAATAGATGCAAACCATTAATATGAAAATGATTTATTCCTTAGATAAGAGCAGTGGCGGTCATTTGGAACACGTCCGACAAAAAATACATCCTTTGAGCCAGAGACAACAAATCAAAGTCTTTTTAAATAGTTACCATATCGAGTAGAGTGTTCACTAATGGTCCAGGAGACCAGGGCTCAATCCCAGGTCGAGTCATACCAAAGACTCAAAAAATGGCAAGTGATGCCGTTTTGCTTTGCTCTCAGGATTATAAGGTAAGGGTCAAGAGTAAAGTGGGACAATCCAGGAAATGGAGTAGCGCCCTCCCTTACACCACGGTGTAGTAGCTATTGAAAAGAGTACCTTCGGGTCACCCTCAACTAAAGTTATTTCAGCTTCCAGAACATACAATCTTTTTTGAGTCTCCTATCTCAGTAATAAATCATTATCATATTAATGGGTTGCGTCTATTTTTGGACAGTTTTGAATGATTTTGTCACCAAAGAAGTAGTGACGCAAAATATATTTCCTCTCTTGTCCAAAGCATTGTGATCAAGGATTAATAGTTGTTATATTATGCTTTTTCAAATCTGAAACAAAAAAGAACACAACATTATTAGTAGTCGAGTTATAAGCAGTTACATGGCTCCCACGTATATTGAGACACCGTATATATTAACAATTTGTAGGTGAAGTGTTTGAGATTATACTCTTCTCGTCATATTTTAGGTACAGTCATGTTTTTTTAGAACTATTAGATTATACCCCAAACTTGCTTGCTCACTATAATCATCATCATCATCATATCGTGCTGGCAGCACGGATATCCCTGACCCTCTCTCGCCACTCCTCCCTATCGTTCATCGCCCTAGGTAGGTCTTCAGGACAGCAACCTGTATCCTCACATAGCTGCTGAATGTACGTTCGTGCTGGTCGTCCTGCTTTTGCGCGGCCATGTGTGGGGATCCATAAGAGTACATCTCTTATGAGTTCATCTCTGCTTCTCCAGCAATGTCCTGCATGTCTGGTTCGCCTAACTTGAATAGTTTTCGTGATAAGGGGTAGGTGGCCGTACAGTTGGTGTCTTGTGGGGTGTTGCTGCCAGGACTTGTTCAGGATTGCACGCAGCATTCTTGTGTAATTGCCATCTAGTTTCTTCTCCAGCCGTTTTGTTAGCGTCCATGTAGTGCATCCATATAGCAGTATCGATGTGACCGCTGCCTGGAAGAAACTGCGTTTCATTTTATCGGTTAGGTCTGATTTCCATATAGTCGATAGCCTATTGATAGCTGTCCATGCTTTCGTTAACCTCGTTTCGATGTCCTTTTCGGTTGATTCGACGCTGCTTCCTAGGTACGTGAATTTGTCTACTAGTTCAAGAGGGGTTCCTTTTAGTGTGGAGATGTCCCCCGTTTGGTTATAGCACATATATTCCGTTTTGTGTGCATTAACATGGAGGCCTATGCTTGCTGCTGCTCGTTCCAAACTATGCAGAAGTGTTTCGGCTTGGTCAGGTGTATTTGCCAGTATCGCTATGTCATCGGCGTAGTCGGCGTCGGTAATTGTTGTTGCGGGGTATCGTCCTATAAACGTTTAGTTGAATATTTCTAAATATCTTTTGATTATAAATAAATAAGGTAAATAAAACATCGGAAAATGTAGTTTGGGTATTGATATTTATAAACTATAAATTAGTTATGCACACATTTAGGTATATAGAAACCAAACTTATGTGTAATTCTCAACGAGGCTCACTTTCTAAATATTGCTCAATTATGAGTCATGTAAATACATTTGACTACTTAACGGAGTTCTTTGGTTTGCATTTCTCTATTACGAACAAATTTGCTAGTGCAATAAATGTAATGTAGTGAAGTAATTCGAAATTTCTATTTTAAAATAATATAACATAAAAGCCTGTTGTTTACGTACTGCGTTATTTAAAATTAGTGCTAATATACTAACAATATATTGGTGAAGTGTTTGAGATTATAATCTTCTCGTCATTTTTTAGGTACGTTGATTTTTTTCAGACCCTGTACTTGTTGGTTCACCATAACATCGTGCAATAAACTATTTAGTATTGTACCAGGTATTGTTTGTTTGTTAGGGTTTTATTGCATATCAACCTTTGTAGGTTATTTAATGCCAAATCCATTTTATACAAATAATTAGTTCTATTTCAAACAATTTAGTTTAGTATAAGTACTCAGTTTAATTTTCAAAAACATTTCTATTTCAAGCCATTCAGTTTAATCAAACAGTTCTAATTCAAACAATTCAGTTTAGAATAAGTACAGTTTTGTTTACACACAGTTAAATGTCAAAACAGTTCTATTTCGAACAATTCAGTTTAGTGTAAGTACAGTTTCAAAGTTAAAAATAGTTCTATTTCAAACAATTCAGTTTAGCATACAAAAACAGTTCTATTCCAAATAATTCAGTTTAGCATAAGTACGCAGTTTAAATGTCAAAACAGTTCTATTTAATCAATTCAGTTTAGCACAAGTACACAGTTTAGTTCTATTTGACCCATAGATAGGACCTTATCAGGTTTTACCATTCTGGGCCAGAGTAGACTTGGGAGCGATGGCAATGAAGGAATACTCCACACTCCCCAAAGCTCCAGCATTACTGGAACCTCACTATCAGATTTAGTGTCTTAGCCAGGACACTCTTCGGTGGGGGTTTTACCCCACTGCAGAGAAGCAGTCGGCGTATTCTATAGCCACAGCCGACTAGGCAAATGTAACGGGAATAATATTTTAGACTATCAGTTGTATTTCAAGGCACTAATGTATTACTATTTTCTAATTTGACTTTTTAACAGTCTAGGTTACAAACGCAGTAGGAGTAACTTAAAGCCGAAACATTTTAGTCCTTATTTTTTCGATGTAGTTATTAAGGAATGAGAAATTCTTTTAGCAAACAGGACAAAGCGGCTGGGTTCATTAAAACTTTCCTTATTCTTCAATGCTACTTTCATTCGAAAAATAAGGTCTAAATAGGTTCAGCTTTGGGTTATCCTTACCTTGTTTTAATCCTGGACTAGTCCACATTTCGTGGAAAAACATCATATGAAAAATCTATAATAAAAATAAATAAAATCGAAAATAAAGATACAGAGAAGGTTGAAATATATTTAGAGTTGTCAGTATTTACGCGTCGCCAAGGACAATTTAATTGAAAAAGAAAACCGTTTTACATAATCAGGGATGTTTACACTGAATATCCTATCTAGGAAAAATTTTGAACAAGCGTTTATAAATACATGAATATATAAATTATGATGAATAATACTTTTTTTTAATATGATTAAACTATATGAATGAGTTCGAGATTGTTTTTTGTATTGCTATGTTCTATCGGAGAACTTACACACGTCATAAATTTAGTAGAAAGTTGTAAAAAAAATAGATGGGTTTTCCAGCATATTTTGGAATTTGTTCTTACCTTGTAATTAAAGTCCACAATGGCTCACAGTTCCATAAATACATAAAAAAGATGAGGACGAAAATGATCAAAACAAAGTAAGACGTGACTTCTAAAGACATACTACTATTAAAAGTATTGATGTGAAGCAAGCCGATGATTATATCGGCTAAAAAACGACAAAGATGAAGTTACTAGTCTTGTTGGTTAATTAAAAATTCGACGCAGAATTTATTGATAATCGCAAAACTTGGTTTAGTACGACACAAGGCCAAAAATAAAGAGCATCATGGCTATCTATTAGATTAATGGTCTGCGAGAGTGGCTTACGAATCATTGCTGTTATGCACATAATCTTCCATATATATGTATTACGCTTAGTTTTACTTAACACAAAACCACAATTGTCGGCCATCTTGTAAGAAATGAACTCACAGTAATAATGACGATCGTGGAAACTAGCTCAATGGCAATGTAGATAGGTATTCACTAAAGTTCAGTTTAGTAAGTCCACAAATAGAGGTCAACTACTAAGTATCTGCAACCATTTAATCTCAAAAGGGAATAAAAAATGTCAAGTGAAGTCCTAGACTACATGCTCCAGACGTTGACCGTTCACATAAAAGGCACTGTTAAATGCGGTGTGTAAAATTGTAGAAAACGCCTGGACATTCTTCCTGGGTGATCACTTGAATCTTCTCAGTGATGGCCGCCTTGAATGCAGCAATAGTTCGAAAGTTGCTTTAGTAGATGTTGCCCGGGTAAATGTCTGGCTGGAAAAAACTTAAAAGACCAAGAGTCGTAATATGTCTTTATACAAAGGATCTTTCGTTTCATAATCCAAGACATGATTTTCCAGCCTGTGATTAAACGCATCAAATTGTTAACTGTTTCTCAAGCAATAATCAAAAAAAGAATAAGATTAACAGGGAGGAGCTAAGAAGCCATTGCTTTGTTTCAACAGTTGTGAAACACCCCGTATTTGTCAGACACCCAATGATGATTGAACTCATTATGGTAATGGTCTGCAACAGTGTTTTCCTATCCAGTACCCGGATGCAATGTATATTGATAAGAATCGGTGAAGTGGCAGATGAAAAATTAGGGAATTTGGTTCAAAGAGTGCAAATTATGATAAACGCAAAAGATTTGTGGCGACATCTAGCGGCAGATAACTTCCTCTTATACTTCTCTGGCGTCTTTCTTCTCATTGGTTCCCAAGTTACCTGCTCATGCTACAAATCCGTTTCATAATTGGCAGAGAAGAGATTCGAAGTGACCCATGACAACATGATGTTTTTTAAAGATAAATCATTTCAGTCAACTCATTCCTCTGATAAACTTTGGTGTATGTGGGGATAAAGACTTAAAGAATCTTCTGATGCTGATAAGTAAACCTCGATTTTTTTTCGCTTTGAAAATTATTTCTGTATGTATATCAGTTCTGTCTCTTAAACAGGAATTTCTTGAATTTTAGAGAATAAACCTCACTTATCCCCAAGTAATATTTTCAAAATACAACTTTAAAAAATAAAAACAAAACATGATGATATAAAAAATAATATTTAACTCTATGCCGTCCTAAAGCTGGCTCAAGATCAAACGACCAGATTAGAGGTGTTAGATTAAATTGTTTGGTTTGGTTTCTTTGTTTTTAATGGCATATCAACATTCGTGGGTTATCTAATGCCCAAACCATTCTTGTAGAAGATCAGTAGTGGTACTGATTAACCTATAGCTGAGGAGATAAGAGGGTTCATTCTTTCCTAAATGAATTTATTTAAAAGTGAACGTCATAGTTCAAACTTGCTTACTACGATATCACAGTCGAGCAGTTAAGCCATTACGCCTTGCAGATTCCCGCTTAGATCAAATGGAGGTGCCATAAAATATTAGACTTAAGCAAATTAAAGTTGTGTATGTTTGTGTTAGCATGGTTATGCATGTGTCTGTATGATTACGTGTGTGTGTATATGTGTGTCTGTTCATGAATTGCAGGTGCAGTTTTGTGCATGTGCTGTAGTGTAAGGAAATCATATTGATTACAAAAAATTCTCTAAGAAATAACTAAAGTGATATTAATGTATAATTCTAAAATACATGCTAAATACAAAAATAAAAAAAAAACAGCGCTGATATATTCTCGGACTGACCAAAAGCTCTTTCCGCGAACTGTATCCTCTACAGATTGGTAAGAACCCCACCTACCTGCTAAAAAATGGATCTCCAATTCTGGATATCAGAGGAGTGTGGAATACCTCTTTATTACTCCCATGTCCACTCTGACCCTGAGCGATAGTATCTATTAGGGTCCTATTTATGGGTTAAATAGTATTACTACTGTTCTTCTACAAGCATAGCTTTAGCATTAAGTAACCCACAAAGGTTGACGTGCCATTAAAAATCATTCGTATTCAATAGGACCGTGTACAAAAAAATAAAACAAAACATAAGACAAAAAGAAAAACTCTAAAGAAACAAATACACAATCAAATCAAAATACGAATGTACCATTAATGCTATTTCCTAATTTCTACGCATCAAATATCCCTGGAACGGTTGAAATAACGTTAACATCAATCAATTGATCAATCGGACTTACTAAAAAACGAACATATTTAAGATATTCATCCAGAAGGACAACATACTTACGTATGATTTCGGTTTCTGTTTCATAGCAAATAAATTTTCGCGGGTTATTTAATGCCAAAGGCATACTTGTAGAAAAACAGTGATGGTACGATTTAACTCATAGCTGGAGGAATAAGGGAGTTCATAGTTTTCCCAGAGATATTAGTTCGAAAGTGAACGTAATAGCGCGACTGGAGTTCGAACTCGCTTACCACGATGTCACAGTTCAGCACGTTAACCACAACGCTACTGGGAATCTCCCCACGAGCATGAATCCTGAAGTTTTTTTTTAACTCTTCAATAAAAAGAAAAAAAATCATATCAAATTTTTTTTTTTATGATCATGATTCCCTACGAATAAACTCCTAATAAAAAACAAAACAAAACAAATAACCAACTAATTATTTAAAGTTTATCATTAATTCCTAAGACCTCTCCTTTGAATTTCTTTTCAGACTTAGTTTCTTTAACTTGATTCGGCATGAAATGACCGATGAGGTTGATATGTCGTAAAACAAAACGAACAAATAAAACAAATCAAAATAGTGATTCCTTTATTGGTTGAGCCAAGAATCTTTTAGCGCTTCCTTATTAGCATATTACACAATAGATCAGGATATCTATTTTTTACGTGTAGTGTCGTATTCAAACTGAGTTCCGAGTAAAAAAAATATGACCGTTTAACCAGTATGATAGATAACCGTTGAACTCGAGGTCAATTTGAGATCACGGCTCAATTTGAGATCACAGCTCTCATTAGCAGTTTTCATTCAGATTACCAAAACGGTTCTAAACCCATAACAAGTCAGTTAGAAAGAAACTTTCGACGCAAGACGTCGAGGTCTCCATTTTGCTTTCTTTGATTCCCCGTTTTGGCAGCCAATAAATAGAAATAAAATGTGCACATGAACTTGTGGTCGCGTTGTCGTTCCTCATCAACGAACAACGACACGAAAGCGATATGAAAGTGACCTGGGTGACAAGACGACCAATCGACCGGAGGATAAGCGAAGTGAAGTGAAGAGCAAACTGAAGTGAATTGAGGAGATGGGAACCGACCGTTTGTAGTGTAAGACCACATAGAATTAGGACAGTATACAACAAAAAGACTTCAGTACAAAAAATCTCAGTTTCTGGTATTTTTTCTTTGTATTGTGACTGTTTGCAAATTACTAAATGGGTTAGGCTAATATCTCATCTCAAGAGTTCACCAGACATACGGAATATCACAAAATTGTTACTGAACTGTCAAAATATTTGATAAACAAATAACTACTTCTGACTTTAAAATTTTGGATACTTCTTTTTCGTTTTGAAATGGTTCAAATTGAAAACTTTTCAATTTCCATCGAAGGAACTATCATATTAGAAGTGTATTAAATTATTTCTATTATAATAAAAACAAGTCAAGTAGCGCATATTATATTATTCTATTTTCCCCACATTTTCCTTTTCATAATTAAGACATTAAAATGGTGAAACAAGTGTTGATAGAACACCATTTTAAAGTTCTGATGAGTTTCATTAAAGCCAAAACGTATCTCCACTGCAATGGATTAAATAATACTAGTTATGTTCTTTTACAAGGACGTGTTCGGCGTTAAATAACCTTCGAAGTTTTATATGCCATCAATTAAAGAAATCTAAACAAAAAAGTCGAGATATTGCATTCTTTACGAATTTGAAAATAATTCATCATCATCAGAATTTTTAAAACTTTAAAGTGCTTTTTTCTTCAATTGTTATTCTTTAATGTGTGGATGATAGTATCAATTTATTCCTATCAATCCTTATGCTGTTTCTTGATAATCAAACATTCCTGCCTGAGTAAAATTTGTTCATTTACTTTAAATTCAAAACGCTTCTAGTTCTTATTGGGAGAAGCCCTCGTGCGAGACTGCGAATTCAGAGTAAGTGAGATCAACCATGAATTGAACTATTACGTTCAATAATAGCCTCGGGTAAGGTGTGAACACCTTTACCCTCCAGCAATGGGTAATATATTACCACTACTTTTCTTCTACAAAGATGGCTTGGGCATTAAAAAATCCATGAAGGTTGATAAGCTATGAAAAGAAAAAGGTCACAAATGTTTCCGGCTTTTGAGTTAAACAACCAAGGAGAACACGTTTCTAAAACTGATGCATTTCTTCTGCATTTTAAATAATTCATATCAGGGGACTGTTACACGCATTTAGGATGTGCAGTGGAAGGGTAAATGCAATGTAACGAAGACTTGGCCTTTGACTTGCACTGACTAAAAAACAGTCACCCTTTATTAAGAAAAAAACTCCAACCTTTTATGGTATTTCAAGCGAAAATTAACATTTTCTTTTCCCAATCCAGTTAATTAAATATCAAATAACTAATCTCTCCAAATTCGATTTCACAGACGACTAGCTAATTTTACGAAGAATTTTAAAACAAAGGCTTATTTTCTTGTTGTAGACCCACCCATCATTGCGCAATTGAAGTATTTTATTGAAAAAAATGGAAACTACTTACATTCACATTAAAATAGGTTTCAAGTTAGCAAAATATCTTATTTTTTTATGATTAAGTTCAGACTATTATATTTCAATGAAAAGCAAGAGTAAAACTTCAAATTAGATTTGCTGGAGAAAAAAAACGAATTCATCGACTCCTACATTTGGAAGCGCTGCAAGGACCAGCAAGGACCTACATACATCAGTTCTGTGCAGTCAATAGATGCAGTCTAGAGGACCGGCCTGAAGCGCTAGACGATAGGGAGGAATGGTGAGAGAGAGTTAGGGAAATCCATGATATCACCACGACTTGATAATGGTGAGATTTTGAAATAAATTATCATGATGCCGGAAGCCTTTGCACGTACCCATTATAAGTGAAAATCATTTTAAATAGTACTATGTTGTCGACTGAGAGTTACTCTTCATATGTACGAGGGTTGTTCCAAAGTTCTTTGCTTAACCCAGATATTAGATTTATCACACACCTCTCACCTTTGCATGGACCTCCTACACAGAAATAAAGACAGAAATTTAAATTAGTTTTTCTAGTTTTATTAGAAGTGGTAGTGTCTTGCCACAACAAAAATGTTATGCTATGGTTTTTTATTTCTGGGTGAGGCATAGAATTTTTCGAACAACTCTTGTACGCTATTAACGACAAGCTCAGTCGGCTGGGGCTGTAGGATACGCTGACTGCATCTCTGCAGAGGAAAAATAACCGATCGACCTACCCACTCACCGAATATCCTGATATGACACTGTGCGATCTGATGTTAAGGATGTAGAGTACGCATTCATTGCCATTACTCCCTGGTTGATTCTGACCTGGATGGGTAGTACTTAGGGTCTCATCTATGGGACAAATAATAATATTAAATCATTTTCTATAATTGAACCCATTTTCATTGTTAAATTGAATTATTAATATTACAAAGCAACACTTGAAACCATTTAACTGTATACAAACGAATGAATAATTTTGAACAGAATATCTAGTTTTAAATAACAACGCGTAAAATCATTATATATATATATATATATATATATATATATATATATATATATAAACAGGATATGTTATCTAATGCCATACGAGGGTCTTCATGTGACAAAATACAACCAACCAACCAACCAACCAACCAACCTATTACTGACAATCATACAATTTCATTCTGTGTCCTGGACTGCAGAATCATAATTAGCGCGTTCGAACTCCAGTCGTTATTACGTTAACTTTCAGATAAATACCCTTGGAAAAGTTATGAACCCCCTTATCCTCCTAGCTATGGGTTAATTAGTACCACAACTGTTCTTCTAGATTGCCCAGTCGGCTAGGGCTGTAGAATATACCGACTGTTTCTCTGCTGAGGAGTAAGACCCCTCTCCAACGAGTGTCCTGATATGACACTAAACAATCTGACGGTGAGATCCCAGTAATTGGAGAATGCGGAGTACCCCTTTATTGTCATCGCTCCCAGGTCCACACTGGGCCGGAGTGGTAGCACCTGATAAGGTTCTTATCTATGGGTTAAATAGAACTAAACAGTAGTTTCTTGAGTTTACTTTGTTTTTTCATTTAAACTGCGCATTTATGCTAAACTGAATTGCTCGAAATGGAACTGTTTTGCTATTTAAACTGTGTACTTATGCAAAACTGAATTATCTGAAATAAAACTGTTTTGACATTTAACTCTGTGTATTGCCCAGTCGGATGGGACTGTAGAATACACCGATTACACCACTGCAGAGGAGCAAGACCCCCACTCAACGATTGTCCTGGATATGACACTAAACAATCTGATGGTGAGGTTCCAGTGAGGCTGGAGCTCTCAGGAATGCAGAATACCCATTCATTGACACTGTTCCTAGTTCCACTCTGGCCCTGAGTGGTAGCACCTGATAGGGCCCTATCTATGAGTTAAATAGAACTAAAATGCATACTTATGCTAAACTGAATTGTTTGAAATAGAAATGTTTTTGACATTGAAACTTTACTTACCCTAAACTGAATTGTTTAATATAGAACTGTTTTGACATTTAACTGTGTGTAAACAAAATCTGTTCTTATACTAAACTGAATTGTTTGAATTAGAACTGTTTGACTAAACTGATTAGTTTGAAATAGAAATGTTTTTGACAATTAAACTGTGTACTCATGCTAAACTGATTTGTTTGAAATAGTACTGATAATTTGTTTAAAAATGAATTTGGCATTAAATAACCTACAAATATTGATATGCCATAAAATCCAACCAACCAACCAACCAACCAACCAACCAACTGTTCTTCTAGAAGAATTGATTTGGCATTCAGTAACCGACGAAGGCTGATATGCCATTAAACTAAGAAACCAATCAATTATATTCAAATAATTGAATAATATGCATTACTTTTAAGAAAAATCTTATATTGTGTGTATTTATTCATTTTTGCTCTCCAGCTATATCAAATGGCTTCAACTGAGGATGATTTTAACAATACTCTTGTTTGAATAGTCTCAAATATTGATTTAAAATAAAACACCTCAAGTAATAACTTTACACTAATAAGATAAGAAATGAAATAGGACGCATGGATGTTTAGTTTCATAAATCATTTATTAATTAACATGTATTACCTAATAATTTCGTCCCTTGAGTATCGACTATTTCATATCCCTGTTTTAGAGGAGGATATCCTGTGTTGGCTGTTTTAATCAGAAGACCATTTTAAAAATATGTTGCGTAATTTGACTAGTTTCTTTCGTTTATTTAAAAGTTTCGGATTACGAGTGCACTCTTAATAAGTAATAAAATTTCTTTTCAAAAAGGAAACGGACACTGAACACTGAGCATGTACGTTAAATAATTATTGTATATTCTGCTGTCAAGTCAATTTTGTGTAGAACAGTAGAGCCAAATATCCCACACTCTTAATGTAAATATTTGCATGACGATAATCATATTACTCTTGTTCCTTTATTTTTTCTTAATTTCGTTTTACAACGGTAGGCTGAAAAAGATACTCCCATGGAATGTGACCATATTTTAAAACATAGTCCCCTTGGTGGTCTGTACACTTCTTGCGTCAGTGTTACAGTGTTTAGATCCTATTGATTAAAAAAGTAGTCAACAACAGATATGACTTCAATACATGAACTTTTTACTGGGCTGCTTCGCTGGTCAATTCCGGTCTCTGGACCAATAGTGGCTTCAACCGGTCGCTTAGCATTCGTGTCGGATGGCAAGAATGATAATCAAGGTCACGCCTCTACAACCCAATTACTTTTGTTAAATCCTGCCTGGTGGGAGACGTGGATAAATACCGTCGTCATATGAACTTTTCAGCCTATGAACTTTTCAGATCACTCTCGTGTCCTGGAAGCTCTAATCTATAAAACAGCAGCTGTATGGCCAACTGTCACCCATTTCACGTACCATCAAATAAAAACAAACAAGACTTGCAGGACACTGCTGGAGAACTAAAGAAAAACTCTCATGCCACGTTTAATGGACTTCTACCTGTGGACATACCAGTGCTGGCCGACCAGCAAAAGGTTACATAAATTAGCACTGTGCAGACACTGGATGTAATCTAGAGCCTCCGATAGGATCGCTGGCTGATAGGGACGAATGTAGAGAGAGAGAGAGAGAGAGAGAGAAAGAGAGAGAGAGAGTTTCATCAGTGCGACTTGATGATGATGATGATGATATATATATATATATATATGCTGGAAGAATGATGCAATGATATGTACATAGAATTCTGGTTATAATTTTTGGCACCCGTGAAATTCATGTTCACAATGTAGAATATCATTAGAATAAAACGAATTCGGCCAAACAACTTTGGTCTTTATATATATTGTAATAAAAACGAACAAGGTAATTGCTTGACTTAAGTTTATTCAAATATATATCTATCATTTATTCTTTTAGTATCAATAGTAGCTGATACAGAGTGAGACACGTCATCCATATATTTTCCCTGATTTATTTGAATTTAAAAAAAAGTTAATCAATTCCACTGGTTTTTCCAAAGTCTTAAAGATCTTATTGAATATAATTTTGATTTTGAATGACATCTCTGATATATTTTTCAGGTTATTGGATAGATTAACTTAGGAATTTTTCAGTAATGACGTCACACTAGAACGTTAGTGATATGTGTTCTTATATCATATCAGAGGATGAGGTAATTTGTATATTATATAAGCAGGAGACTTTTGTAAAATAGTCATTGGGGCAGTCGAGTTCAGAGTTCAAAGCCGGGAGCAAAGAGTCGAAGCTGCGACTGTCCAATTGGGGTAAAGGGCCTGTTTGGGGCGAAGAAAGCGAAGTCAGTATTTGGTTTCGACTCTCATGCATGAGACTCTTATCGTTTCTCGTGACATTACTCATTCTTTTACTATATATTTCTTTAGTGTTTCGATGGCCGACTACTGTATGGAATGTTACTGTCGGCCAATAAACTTTTCGCACTAATAACAATGGAGTCACTTTGTACTTAGCGAAATATAACATCTATGCATATTTATGATCCTGTAACGTAACCAACATTGATTTGGTGCCGTTGGAACCATAAAATTCATCAGATGCCAAGTTCTTATTCTTCTTGGTAATTAATACTAGGTCTATTAATTACCACTTGGTCTCTTGTTTAACTCTAGGTTTGTTGATTAACACTAGGGCTGTGAATTAACACTAGGTCTATTAATTAACACATGGTATCTTGGTTAATAATAGGTCTGTTAATTAACACTAGGTCTGTTAATTAACACTTGCTCCCTTGGTTAACACTAGGTCTGTTAATTAACGCTAGGTCTATTAATTAACACTTGGTCTCTTGGTTAACACGAGGCCTCTTTTCTGACTAGGATTAGTTGATCAGTTTGAATCTCACAGTCCCTGAGAATTTTATGTCTCATTTTCGAGGACAAGTTCTAGTTTGTGCGCGTACCATTTGATAGAATTGTTAAATTTGAATCTCTTGCACAATTCCTCAAGATCCACCATAATCTTGTAATTCCTTTGTGCTAGTTTGCTGCATTCACTTATTATATGACTAACTATTTCATTTCTTTCTCAACGTTATGTACAACTGCTATTCTGTTGCGTATTATCAATTTCCGCTTTGATATAATTGATGCTTTTAGCAGTATTATGAAAAAAACACTTTCTCTTTTGAGGTTTTCCATTCTTACTCCTTTTCGGATCTTCTTGCGTGAAATCTCCCCAATTTATCGCTTATAATAGCCATATAGTTATTTTTCTTACCATTTTTTTTTTGTTGTTTAGATTTTGTTTTACTCGTAGTCCTTAGGTTGACATTGCCATTATCAGCTGCTGAAATTAGTTTTTCTTTCCTCTTTTTGTGTATTTCTCGAGTCCTTGAATTGTTGCATTTACACAGTTATTCATACTTCTTTTCTTGGAACATATCGTCTGTCTGTGTCATCTCTGAGAGAGACACCGTAGCATAAGATGTTGTAGAGTTTCATACATGATTTACGAACTTCAATGAACGAACGAAACACTTCTTTATAAAAATCTCTCTCATTTTATTCTTTAAAAAGGTCCACAGTTTGTTGTTAGTTGAGAGATAGATGGAGAGACATATACTCCGAGAGAGGACTTCTTCTTCCCATATCTTCTTCCAGGAGCCAGGGGGGTGCCAACACTTGCACCACCTAGCAAGCTCGTCAGAGACGCCTCTGACCGACTGCGTGTCCCTCGCTTGACTGCGATTCTCAGCACTCTGTCTTAATCTGACTGCGTGGTTCTAATCACGTGGTCTCCTTCCGATTACATACCTGTTGTATCCGAGTGCTATGATGTGCTGTCATATCCCTGTTTACTCATCACAGCGTAACAGTTTGTCAAAGCACACGAGGTCACTAGGAACGAACCGAAAATCCATGCCATATGTTATATAACATAATGGCTATTGTGATGGACTGTGACATCGTAGTAAGCAGGTTTGAACTCCAGTCGTGTTATTATGTTCACTTTCGGAATAATACAATTGGAAAATGTATAAAACCCCTTATTACCCCAGATTCGGGTTAAATTGTACCTTTTGGAGAATCATATGCGTAGTCTATGTGGAGCGAGAAATAAGACAATCAACTACATAATAAGTTGATACGTCATACTGGCTCTCTAAAAGTATAAGAGCGGGTATAACAGGGTCGGGAAGGTGATCCAAAGGGATTTATAAAAATGAATTTTGATAATACAGGCAAAAACTAGAATCTGTCCAGGAAAATGAAACTGAGATTTTCTGGGATTTTGAGATAAAAACGGATCACCCAATCTTAGCTAGATCATCAATCTTTGTTACCAAAAAACAAGAAAATATAATTTGTCAGAAGACTTATTCCTAACAGAGCCTAGGTTGAAAGAGATGAGAAATGAAAAGCTAAACAAATGACGAGACCTTGCGAGTGACCTGAAAAATATCAACAGAGTCGAAGTCCTGAGAACAATCGCAAAGAACTTGGAAAAGAGATTGGGGAACTCGACACCTATGGAAGGATTGAGACCACCCAGACCAAAATTGGCTAGAACACCAAGAAGAATCCTCGGAAGCTACGACTTAATAATGGTGGGAAAACTCACAATAATATATATGTAAGTATGTATAAATCATATTCATCTTTTTGTGTATAGAAATGTTCTCTAAATACCTAATATACGCATCGCTTATATCGCGTTAATACCGTTTTTCTTTTTCTATTTTTACTGTGATGTGTTTGTTGCCTTTTTATTGGTTTAGCTGACAGGCTGTTTATTGAAGCTAAAGAATAACATCCCTAGCTTCTTGAATTGCAAAACTATACCCCGAATATATGTGATTTTGGGTCCCTGTGGTCTGGCCTTCAATTCACTCGCTGTTTGTACTAGTGCCTTATTTGTAATTTATGTTCTAGTCATTTATGGTCGAGCAGCTTCGAAAAGTGTTAAGAAAAAGAAGAAAATACCTGCAACAGCCACAGATAATAATTTTTTGGAAATCCAAGCCCCGGATTTATTTCAATGGACTGAGTAACCGGCATTGCCCGGGAACAAAATAATCAAGACCTGGTGGTTAGTGCGTTATTCAATACCAAAGCCATCCTTATAGAAGAACATTAGTGGTACTATCTAAGCTATAGCAAGAAGGGATAAGTGGGTTCATAACTTACCCAAGGGTAATAGTCTGAAAGTGAACATAACGTGATTGGATTTCGAACTCGCTTACTACGATGTCACAGTCCACTACATTAGGCATTAAACCAATCCAAAATACAAAGAAATATTCTAAAAGAACGAAAAAGACATAAAACCCTTTGGCTTCCGGATAAAAACAATCATTGGAGAAGTAGACAGATTTGACAGTAATCCATAAGACAATCATACCAGATATTCCAACTTGGACTATAAAGACCCCAAACATAAACTTTACTCAGTGAATTCTAGAAAAACAAAACTCGCATTCAAATTTTCAAGAGGAATTAGAAAAAGTTAAAGGAAAGATATCCTGAACATTCACACATCTTCAGAGACGGATCTAAACCCGAAAAAAGCACAGTATGTTCTAAAATACAGAAAAGGAAAACATTTAAAAAAACATCCTCCAAATATCACTTTATATTCGGAGCAGAATCTTGTGCAATGAACATGACTCTTGACCTCATCTCAGAATCAAGGAATAACGAATTCATCATTTTTTTCTAATTCGCTATCAGTGTTGGAATCATTAAAAACAGGAAATTTGATAATCCCCTAATAATAACAGTACTTTGCATATTAGAAAAGTTATGAAATGATAATGATGTACAGATATGTTGGCTCCTAAATCATACTGCTTGGTCGTTTCAACAACGACCAAGCAGATAAAGCAGGCAGATATACTCTAAACATAACCGCTGAAAAAAAGTTTAAAATACCATATATAGACTTTAAAATAAAGATAAATAAATACATCCTAAAACAAAGACAACCATGTTAGAACAGCAATAAATATAAATTACTAGAAATTACACATTGGGAGGCTGGAAACAAAGCCGCAGGAAAAAAAACCGAAAAGAGGAAGTTATATAGTCCAGACTTCGTATTGGTCATACAAGGACAAACATATTCCTACTTGAAATAAAGCAGCAACCAAGGTGTCATGTATGCCAGACCGAATATCCTGTGAAATACATTCTCATTGAATGTACCGACCAAGCCAATAAAAGAGACACTTTTTATAGTGCAAAACACTTGAAGGACCTGTTCCAAAAAACTGAAATAAATAATGTACTGTAATTCCTAAAAGCAGTGAATTTATAGAGAAAAATCTAAAGGAATTTTCTTCTACAAACTATTTCTCTCTAAGAATATTTCAACAAAAGCTAATCCTTTCCACAAGTTATTCGCCTGCAAGGAGAAAAACTTTTTATTTCCAGACAATTCCCTACAAATAAACTTTCTACGAAATCAGACTCTTTTTACAAACCGTTTCTCTAAAAATTAATTCCAACATCTGTTCTCTTTACCCACTTCTTTTAACCTGATACGAAATTAACTGATCAAGGTGATTGATATGCTGTAAAACAAACAAACAAACAAACGTTAAATCACTGGGACACCCCGGAAATTTTTTATGCCCGAGAGTCTAACTTGGAACAGAACCTACAAAAAATACATATATCTGATGTAATACTGAATAACATATTATTAACAGTTTTGTAAACTACTTTGAAAGTTTCATTATTAATGTTTTATACATTTCAATGTACTGTGAGAAGCGAAAATTACCGCAACATTATTCCACGCGACAAAAACCTCATTGTACTTTCGTTCAACCTCCAATGATCTCAAAGAAAAGAGGTAATTTACTAAGCTTTTTTGCTTAGATGTAGCATAAGGCCGCATGAATTGGACACCCAATGAGAATCGAACTCACTCGTGTAGGTTTGCTAGTCTACCTTGCTAACCATTACACCATCCGAGGTGCCCATGATCTCAAAGAAAAAAACTATCATTATTTGTTTCCACCATCGATGAAGTTGGAAACATTTGCTGTATACCAATGAAGGTCCATAACACTCGTTTATAAAATATAACTCTCTCTCTCTTCTTTATAACTCGAAAAGGTCAAAACTGGCAGTAAGTGTGAGACAGAGACGGAGGACTCGGACTAAGACTGACGGAGGACTGCTATATTTGACCCCATATCTTCTTAACCCATGTTGTGAGTCTATTCAGAGCCCCACTTGGTACTCTTTCTGTTTCTCTTGGGTGGGGTGGGAGCCTAGTCACTCCCCCACTCTCTGGCCACTTGCTGACTGCTCACTTTCCTGACTGTCTGCCTGTCCATGGTTATCTGTGTATATATAATATTCATTCCGATTCTCCCTCTGGATCTCAACAAACAGGATCTACTTCCGTTGTTTTCTTGTTCACTCATCTTGTTTACGAAAACCACAATAACTAGCTGTCAAAGGTCAATATGTGATACATTGTTTTTTCATAATCAGCTCTCCGCATTTGTTTTGAAATTGCAGTTGTAACCTTAATTTTAACTGCAGTGACCATATAAGGTGAGCACTACTTAATTTATGTTATTTCACAAGTCCTTTTTATAAGCAAATTTTCGGCTCCCATATTGCCACTATTTGGCTGTACATAAGACATACACCACCAAGCACACTTTCAATATAGATTTAATGAATATTCTGAAAATAGGAAATAAAAGTAGAAACGAGTCCAATTTTTTAAGGGTTTAATTATAAAACAATCGTTTGAATTTGGTAAATAAAAAAATAATTTTTATGGATGATCGACTGGGAAATAAATTGAACGATATGAAATCTTTTAATTATCAATTTCTTTTTCTATTTATCTTTCATCGATTATTTAATTTCCTCACAGTTCACAAGGTCGACATACCCGACAACCATTAGATCAAGAAATGAGTGTGGACAATAGTAAAAAAAGCGGGGGGAGTAGGAATACAACTGCACGTTTGTCTGTTTATTTTGGTTTTATTGCACGTCAACATTTATTTATTTAATACCAAATTCTCTTTATAAATATATGATGAATATATAGGATTAATAAACACTTTGTAAATAACCTTTTTGGACGATTCTGAGCTCTTTTTGCTCGCTGTTAAATGCTTTCAAGTATTTTTAACACGACTAAATCTATTGACTATTAAAGATTTGTTTGAAGACAATTAAATGGTTTCAAATATTGCTATGTAACACAAACAATTTAACCTCACTCATTTGCACATAGTTAAATGGTCATATATATATATATATATATATATATATATATATACTTTTTAATTGAATAGTTCGTAGGTTATTTTATTTTTAAGTGAATAAGAATTAATTTGCTTGCACATAGTTAAATGGTTTCAGTTCTTGCGACTGAACACAAATATTTCAATTTAATATTGATAATTTGTTTGGACACAGTTAAGTGGTTACAAGAAGTGCTATTTAACTCTAATTATTCTAATGAAAACAATTCATTTGCACGCAGTCAACTGGTTTCAAGTATTGCTATGTAACACCAATAATTCTATTTTGCATATATTCAACGATTTCACACTAGTAGTTTTATTTGTACACAGTCAAGTAGTTTCAAGTATTGCTATGTAATACCAACAATTCTATGTGGCATACTTTAATTATTCCACACAAATAGTTCTATTTGTACACAGTCAAAAGGTTAAAAGTATTACTATGTATCACAAGCAATTCAATTAAACACTCATTTGTTTACACATAGTTAAATGATCAAACAGTTTTATTTCTAACAATTCGACTTAGCATAAGTTACTTTTTGCGCATACATGGGGCATTCAATAAGTTTCCAGACTTTTTTCGAACAGGCATTTAAAATTGTTGTAGACTCTTGAAAATTGACTTAGTTATTGCTATATATCTTATGAGTTGACAGACCAATTTTTATTATTTCTGGTTCAAATCAACAGCTACAGCAGCAATTGGAATACACCCTACTATAGCCTGATTGTCACAGCTGGTGAATTTCAAAAATGCAATCTGGACGAGATGACACTTTAGAAGAACGATATGCAATAAAATTCTGTTTTAAACTTGGAAAAATCCCACAGAAACGTATGGAATGCTTCAGACTGCTTTTCGACCATCTTGCATGAATCGAACATCAGTGTTTGAGTAGCATAAGAGATTCAAGGAAGGCAGGCAGTCTGTGAGGGATGATGAGAGGTGTGGGAGGAGTAAGGGAGTCAATACACCACAGTTGATTGGCCAAAGGGTTAGGGTTAGGGTTACTATGTTGAGGTTTTAAGGGAGTTCAGCAGAAGATTCCGTCGGAAGAGGCCAGCACTCTTCAAATCGGGTCAGTGGCATTTCCACCAGGGCAATGCACCAGTCCACAACTCCATCCTTGTCACAGACTATTTGACCAAGATGGGTATCAAGACAGTTCCTTAGCCTCCCTATAGTCCAGACCTTGCTTCCTGTGAGTTTTGGTTATTCCCTAAGCTCAGAGGCTGTCGTTATGAGAAAATTAAGGAGATGAAAGAGGCTGTGACGAAGGTCATTGACACGCTCACACAAGTGGACTTCCATGGAGCCTTCCAGAAGTTGTTGGAACGGTACAAGTGCATTGCAGCCGGAGGAGATTACTTCTTCGAAGGGGACTAGGTTTTATGCGTGTACTATCAATAAAAGTGCCCATACGAAAAAAAGTCTGGAAACTTATTTAATGATCTTCGTAGTTTAAATGGTTCAATAGTTCTGTTTAACCCATGTATAGAAACCTATCAGGTGCTACCACTTCAAGTCAGCGTGAAACTGGGAACAATGGTAATGAAGAGGTACGCCTTATTCCCCAGAACTCCTAGACTGGACCCTCACCTTTAGATTGTTTCATGTCATATCTAGGACACTCGTTGGGTTCAAGCATTGCTAATTTACACTAATAATTCAATTCGACATTAATATTTCATTTGCACACAGTTAAATTGTTCCAAGTATTGCTCTCTATCACTAACAATTCAATTAAACATCAGTCATTTGCTTACACACAATTAAATGACCAAACACTTCTATTTATGACAATTCAATATGAGTCCTTTTTTTACACACAGTTTAAATGTCAAACAGTTCTATTTGACCCATAGATAGTATCCTATCAGTTGCTACAACTCCGGGCAAGAGTGGGCCAGGGAGCAATGGCAGCGAAGGGGTACTCCGCATTCCCCGAAACTTCAAAGCTGAAGCCTCAATATCAGATGGTTTAGTGCCATATCCAGAGATTTGCAGAGATGCAGTTGGCGTATTTTGCAGCCTCAGTTGACTGGGTCGGAGTTCAGATTTAGCTTCGCCTTAATAAAACGAGTACCAAATTTCACGGAGGCCTCAGCTTGATTTGATCTGAAGTAAAAAGTAAAGTTGGCAACCGTAGTCGAGGGCTACCCGAAAGCTCCCTTTTCAATAGCTACTACATCGAGGTGTAGGGGAGATTGATACTCCTTTCACTGGATTGTTCCACTTTACCCCTGATACGTACCTTATATCGCGGAGTATTAAGTAAGGAGGTATCATGTACCATTTTTAAAGTCTTTGGTATGACGCGGACCATTGGCGAACGCTCAACCCATTTGGCTAAAGTACCCTCTTAATACCATGTTTATTGTGAATGGTTGGTCGTTCATACACCTATTGCATCCTCCCAAACAAACAATCAAACAATAATAACAACTTTTATTGAATATTTTTGTCAATAGATATATAATAGGTGACATCTAAATCAACCGCTTATATCTCTTGTATCTTGAACCGTGTCAGCAACTAGAAATTTGTTTCAGTGTCTGAATCAGTAAACACAATGCCGGAAGCTAACCCTTTATTTCCAGCTAACGTTCCTTATATTAATGGTCGAAGCGCTGAACTACGTAGAACACTTTGAGGAAAAGACAATTATAATGTAATTTCTTTTAGTTCTATTAGGCTTGTGAGAGACTGAATTAAGATTAGATACTATTTTCTGTTGTTTTTCTTTTACAAATGATCAATACTTTTTGTGTTAGGCCTGCTACAGGATTGGAATAATTACATATTTATCACTATAATTTAAAAAAATGAATATCGTTAATTATACGGAGAATATTAAAGTTAGAATGAAAAGTTAGAACATTTAAATACATAAACAAACACAAACACACATCTATATTTTACGTAATTTAGATTTTTCTGGTTATGATTTTTGCTCTAGTTTATTAGGTTTTCAATTTTATTTTAAGATGATAATATTTGTACTCCTCTGTTTGTTGGCACGAACAGATCCAAGTTGTTATCTTCTGTTTTACTGGTTGATCAAACGTAGAAATTTTTTGGCTGCGGCTGCTGCAAAAGAGAAAAAAGTTTTTATGCTTTTATACTTTCTGTTCTTACTTAAATCTCGTCAAAAAAGAATTCCCGATCGAAGGGAAGATGATTTAAAACAAAGAGAAATTGTTTCAATAATCTAATCAGTTACAACATTCTTTGCATTATAAAAAAAGTTATATCTATATTGTATAACCGGCTCGTTGGCACAGTGGGCAGAGTGTTCGCCTAGGGTCCGGGAGACCGGGGTTCAATCCCAGGTCGAGTCATACCAAAGACTTAAAAATGGTACTTGATACCTCCTTGCTTAACACTCAGCATTATGAGGTAAGGATCAAGGGTAAAGTGGAGCAATCCAGGGAAAGGAGTAGCACCCTCCTCTACACCTCGGTGTAGTAGCTACTGAAAAGGGAGCCTTCGGGTCGCTCTCAATTACAGTTGCCAACTTTACTTATTTATATCTATATTAGCTATGTATTTATTAGCATAAACAAATTTCAGTGGATATAATAAATCCAAGTTCATTAGAATGGTTTTCATACATTTTGTTAAATTAGGGTGCATCAGGTAGTGTAATGCTAGACTAGCAATCCTTCAGGATTGAGTTCGAGTCTTGTTGGGTGCCTCGTTCATTCGGCCTTCTGCCACATCAAAGCAAAAAGCTTAGTAAATGACTACGTTTTGTTAAATTGCAACGCCAAGTCATTCAGCATCTAGTAATGAAAGTTACGATTATCAACATAGAAAACAACAAGAAAACATTGTGACAAGATGCGCATAAAGATATAAACCGAACTAACAGGCCTGCCAAGCTTTTCATTTTTTTTCTATTTTCATTGGTTGGCAGTCCATTAATTTTCATCAAATGACAAGGAATTTTGGCTGTTCATTTTACTTATTGTGGCAGTTATAGTTTTCTAATTCTTTTAGCGATTTTTAGTCATTTTCAAGATGTTCATCCTTTAACTGGGATTCTAGAATTCTTGTTGACAATAAATCGTCAAAAATCGATAAAAAAAAGATTGATTATGAAGACTAACTTTGCGATTTCGAAGAGATGCGAAACAAACAAGATAATTTGCATTTAACAAACTTTACATTTTTAGGCAAATAAAACTTACTGTGTTGGCAAAAGGCTTATGGGTAATGTTTCCTACAACTTTCAAGAGTTGTATCTTATAATAGTTTGTTCCCCCACAACATATATTGGTTTATTATTGAAAGTGGTGTAATGGTTATCATCGTAGGAAATGGACACGACGACACGAGTTCAAATCCTGGACCAGGCTAATTGCATTTCACATAGCACTAATACCCTTGGGAAAGGTATGAATCCAGTTATTGTCCCTCCAGCTATGGGTAAATAGTAGGGCAGACTAGGTTCTTCAGCCTTGGTGAGGCAACTGGTCTAGGAGAAGGAAAACTCTGAATTCAAACCTGTTAAAATCCGCTTAAAAATCGACCTTGTGTCATATACTGCCCGAGCGGAGGGGTTGGTAAATATGATTATTGAAAGCAAATGAAGTACACGATGTGGAAGACGCTGACAAAAGAACATTCAAAACAAAGTAGTACCAACAAAATTAAATTTATATATCAAGAAATACATGGAAAGGAAACATAACAAATATTCTAATATAGTCTGTTAAATATTCCTCTGTGTGTGTGTGTATGTGTGTAATTAACACGGATATTATGTGGCATTAGCGTGATATGAACATAATTCGCCTCAATAGAAAATCGATTCGTGACATCTATATGTTATTAAAGCACACATACATATATACATACATACATACTTGTATATGATTGTGAGTGGGTGAGTAATTGTCTGTGTTATGGAAAGAAGTAGAGAGATTGAGAGATACAAAAAAAAATATATAGAACGAGAGAAAGAAACTTGAGAGAAGGTTATATACGTACGAGGTTGAGTAAAAAAAGTAATGCCTTTTTCTTTAGTGCGGGAATAATTACCGACACAGGAACATGTATTATACATCAAAATGGAGCTGGTCCTCATCACTGCAGTTTTCACTTCCGTGTCACTGGCATAATGTTTATTATCTCTTCTACGTCGTGAAAAGGGTTTAAGAGGCAAGAATCCTACCAGTGACGAGGACGTGAAAACTGCAGTGATGAAGTGGCTCAAACACAGTCAACAAAGTTTTACCAAGCAGGGATACATGCCTCATTCGAAGGTGAAACATTGCTATTAAGAGAAATGATGACTATGTTCATGAGTAGGGAAGTGATTCACACAGGAACAGCTTCATTTTGATGCATAATACATTTTTCTCTGTCGGTAATTACTCCTGTACGAAAGAAAAAGGCATTATTTTTTTTACTTACGCTCATATATATATATATATATATATATATATATATATAACCAGACATAAAACTGCAAGTGCTGTGATATAGCACCTGTTTTAGTAGCAGGTCCTAGGTTTATTTTTCTAATCCCTTAAAATCATTAAAAGCATAACTTATCGCGTAAAAGGCCAGATTTTCTGTCAAAATAATTCTCTAAAGCTCAAAATTAAAATGAAATAATCACAAACACACTTGAAAGGCTAATTGTTCATATTTTGAGACTTCCGAAAATTTAGTGACAAGCTTTTTACTTCAAAATACAAATATTTCTGAAAATATTTCGATAATCTTCATATATCCAAATTTAGACCCTTCTTACAGCAAACGAGAACTATCAATTTAATCTTTGATTCTAGCATATTCCGCTAACATTTAAATATCCATGAGAAAAACCAATTTAATTGATCGGTGACTATGTCAATCAAAATGGATTCTAAACCCATCAAAATATCTATTAGACCAATCAAAAATGGCCGTCTGCTAGACCAATCAAAAACTTGCAAATACAAACTATGCTAATTGGCGTTCAGAATTGCACACCATGAGGTGATCTTCATGCAATTACATACATACATACATACATACATACATACATGTGATACAAGAGCACACAACGATTTCTTTAAGTAAATATGTATATATATATATATATATATATATATATATATATATATATATATATATATATATATGTGAGTATGTGTATGTGTGTATGTGTGTAAAAATTTCTATTATGCTTTGATCTGATTTTTATGCCTATTGTGTGTGACACAGGAAAATATTTCTTACGAGGATTTAGGGACTGATGCTCGAGTCTAGATAAAAACTAAGTTTAAGAATGCTGATTTTCTCTCAATAAAAGCTTTCTCCACTTGGAAAATTGGTGTCACATAAACTTCTTGGCTATGTTTCATCTTATTTCGTCTTGTGTTAAGTTTAAGAAGAAGCGATATTAATACTTTTGAAAGTTTTAAGATTTAGTTCTAAAGACCTCTTGTATCAAAAAAATTTCTTATTGAATAAATCAATACTAATCCAATATATTTTCTATTTAACTGTATATCACTGTTTTAGTGTAATAGTAAAATGTATCAGTGTATAATTCCATTAGGGTGCAATACATTATTTTTCGAATGAGAATAATGCCCATAAAAATTACTGGATCATTTATATATAGAACAAAATTCCATTTTATGTTCAGAGTATCTACCTTGTACTATAAGTCTCTCTCCCTCCCTCTGCCTGGGAATAGGGTAATATTTTGAAGTGATAATGACTCTTCTTAAGATCATTGAGGTGACTAATTAATTCATCTTTTCCTTTCGTTTTTTAAATCATTTTTCTAATTTTATTCATTAATTTCTCTTTTTGTTTCTTGTTTTGCAAGAGAAGAAAACACATATAAGCGTCGAAACAATTAATATAAAAGAATTCCTAATCACTCAGCTATATATGATCGGTTTGAATCACTGCCCGTAAATTCAAAATAATTAAAAATTTTTATCAATGGGCGGAAAGCTAAAAATTCTACATCTTGCCTGGAAATTAAGCTCTTTATAATATTATAATCGCGATGTTTAATATAAAAATACGAAGTAACTTATTGTTTTGTGGGGAAATACCAATTCAGGTCATATATGTTTTACTCCAACATCTGTTCAGTAATTTCAAAAGAGACGAATTAAGTTTGTCTTTAAGTCTAAAGATATGATGTCTCTGCCAACTGAATGAATAAAGGTCTTTCTTGAACTAACAATGGAGTAGAAACAGATGGTCACTGATGCTAGCTTAGCTTGCTTCAAAATATTTTTTTTACTGTTTCATTAGCTCTTAATCTCTTTCATTCACTAAAATTAAAACTTGCTTTGTTCTTTTTTCTTTCATTCTTTTATTGTTCTCAAAATAAACCAAAAGCAAACATTTCCTTGGATGAATACATATTGTGATACGAGAGCACATGATTTTTCAGGAAATAATGATGAAATGTATTAAAGATCAGCATTTTCTCAGTAGACTCTGGCCAAGCCGACAGAGGAAACAAGAAACGTATTTTACGACGGGAAAATGGAGTCTATTTTGATTTTCCTGACCAACCGGGGAATCTCAATGAAATTCCATCAAAATAGTTAATAATTTTCAGGAACCTTTTATTTAACAAATTCATGTCCTGATTTATTCTTTGGATTTTCATTTACAATTTTTGTATGTTCACATATGAGCTACAAAATTTGGTCTCAGTGGCAATTGAATCTTAATCTTTTTAGAAAAACCTTCTTGTATTTACTGAATCAGTTGGAATAATATTGTTCACGTTAAGTTTTCATGTCCCTCTTATTTTCTGAACCAAAGCAGAAATTTCGATTAATACTAAAAAGGAACACAATGATGATTGTATAGCATTATTATAAGGTCAAATATTGGAAGTGGCCCAGTCGGTTGCGGCTTTCACCGACTGCATCTCTGCCCAAAGGTAAGATTCCCTAACGAGTGTCCTGGATATGTCACTAAACTATCTGTTTGTAACATTGAAACTGTTTACTTATGCTCAGCTGAATAGTTTGAAATAGAACTGTTTATATGTATAAAAATGGATTTGGCAATAATAATCTACAATGGTTGATGTGCTATAAAACCAAACTAAACCAAAGCAAACCAAACCAAATATTGGAAGAAAACTAATAGCTTAAGAAGGACTCTGAACTTAAACGCAAACATATCATTCAAGTATAATGTTTTGTTGTGCAAATTGTCCTTTTTCACTAATATCATGTTTGAAATACCTTTTTATCGTGTCCAGTAAATTCATCGCGGTAAATTCATTATGTGGTAAATTTTTTGCAGGTAAATTATTCGTGGTAAAATTCGGAATTTAATCATTACTCATAAGTATTAAATAAAAAGAGCAAAATGGTTATGGTTAGGGAAACCCCGTATCATAAGAGAAATTAATCCTATACAATGAATTTAACATGCGATGAATTTACTGGTAATGAATTTACCGAAGATGAAATCACTAGTGATGAATTTACCGACAATAAATTAACCGACGATATCTATATGTCTGCTTATCTTGCTCATTCTGTGATCTTTCTGCCAAAACCATTTTCTACAATACCATTTCTACACAAAATAAGTTCGAAATGACGTTTTTTTCGGAAGGCAGATGCTATGATTTTCAATACTGTAATTAAAACTAAAAACAAACAAACGAGCAAATAGACAAAAAACGTTTCTATATAAAATCATTAGTTAAAAATCTTCAGCTAATTACAAATTATCAAACAATAGATCTCGTTATTTTGGCAATTTGTTTAACACTTAATTTCATTGCATGATCCTTTGAATTATTCAATCTTCAGGTGTTGATCCCTAATAAAGGAATACATTCAACTTTTGAACATTATCACGACTAAGACAGAATAATCCAGATGTATATCACAATACCAACAGATTTTTTAAAATTCCAATTATATGAATCAATATAAGATTGCCATGATCAACTAGTTGTATTTTTAGCTTCCATTTTGAGCTTTGCAAAACATTTTTTTCCGAATTATCATCCTAAGACTTTTCGGAATCCGTCCCAACAGGAAATATATTAGACCGTCAGCTCTTTCATTTCGGTTAACATTTTCCACCATTCCTACTTTTCCAGCTTTTACTGTCAAGCTCATTTTAAGTTATCTTCAACAGTAACTAATCGTTTCAAAATGCCAGTTAGCTTTGAATTAACCGACAAATAAGGATAAAAAGACGATGATCGGCAAAAGCGATTTTGGTCGGAGACGTTGTCCGTAATTTGATATGATTTGCCAATTTGTGGCGGAGGAAAAACAACGTTCATTTCAGAGCAAAGCGTTTTCTTTTACCATTTCTTTCGTTCGAAGGGAATCTTCTTTGATTGTCGATTTAGACGTATTTATAACGACAGCTTCAAAGAAAACTTCAAGTACTTCGTTCTTTAAAAAAATTTGAAATAAGTCGTGATATCCTTTAAATGACCCCTTCTTCATATTCCATCTTCCTGACGATTTTAGTTTTCTACTAAGCCCAAAAGTAATCTGATCGCGCTAATAAAATAAAATAAGAATTCTTTTAAGCTGTAGCCTCGTGTCGGTACTACTCTATGGCTACATAACCTGGTTTCTAAAGAAAGACTAGGAAAAAAGCTAGATGGGAATTACACAAGAATGCTACATGCTATTTTGACTTAATCTTGGATGCCGCACCTTACAAAATCACCGTTAAACGGCCACTTACCTCCTATTACATAACTAATCCAAATAAGACGAACAAGACATGCTTGGCACTGCTAGAGAAGCAAAGATAAACTCATAAGCGAATTTCTTCTAAGGACTCCAACATCTGGACATACTAGTGTTAGCTAACCAGTAGAAACTGATTGATTTGGTTAATCGGCAATGGGCTGGGAGACCTGGGTTTCAATCCCAGGTTGCGTCATACCAAAGACTTTAAAAATGGTGCTTGATACCTCCCTGCTTAATACTCAGTGATATAAGGTGCGTATCAAGGGTAAAATGGAGCAATCCAGGGAAAGGAGTAGCGCCCTCCCCTACACCTCAGTGTAGTAGCTATTGAAAAGGGAGCCTTCTAGTCGCCCTTTACTATGGTCGCCGACAACTTTTACTTACTTTATGGTATATCAACCCTTGTAGGTTATTTAATGCTCATATATATACATATATACATGTGTGTGTGTGTGTGTGTGTTTGATTTGCAAACACATTTTGTAGATCACATTTTAAAATAAGAATTTATTTTGCTTACACGCAGTTAAATGGTTTCAAGCATTGCTAAATCACAGTAACAATTTAATTTAACATCAGTCATTTGTTTGCACAAATTTACCTATGATGTTTTTAGTAATTTCATTTTAAAAAGAATTAGAACTAACTTTTTAGCACATAAGTATTGCAATGCTTTTTACATAATTAAATCATCATCATCATCAAGTCGCGCTGCTATCACAGATCTTCCTGACTCTCTCTCGCCATCCGTCTCTATCGTCCATCGCTCCTGGTAGGTCTTCAAGGCTATATCTTGAATCGGCACAGAGCTGTTGCATATTTGCCCTAGCTGGTCGTCTTGCTATTGCGTATTCATGTGAAGGGGTCCACAGGAGTATGTCGCTTATGAGTTCGTCGCTTCTTCTCCAGCAGTATCCTGCATGTCTGGTTCGTCTAACTTGGATAGTTTTTGTGATGGGTGGTAGGTGGCCGTACAGCTGCTGCATTGAGGAGCACTGCCTTCAGGACTTGTTCAATAACACAATTAAATGGTTTCAATTATTACCATCTAACGCTAATCATTTAATCTAGTATTGATCATTTTTTTGCACGCAGTCAACTGATTACAAGTATTGCTATTTAACACTAATTTTTCTATTCATTCATTTGAACACAATTAAATGGTTCCAAGTATTGCAATGTTATGGTAATCTTTGATATAATGAAAGATAACGGTTTCAAGCTGGCAAAGGAAAGAAGCAGTAGATACCCTGCACAAACAATTACGCACGCGGACGACGCCGATGACATCACGCTTCTGGCAAATACACCCGCTCAAGCCGAAACTCTGCTACATAATCTGGAACGAGCATCTACGAAATACATGCTCTGTAATCAAAGATGCGACATCTTGATACATAATGATAGTTCTCTGAAACTAGTGGACAAGTTCACCTACTTAGGAAGCAGTGTCATCAACCGAAAAAGACATCTACACGCGACTAGCATAGGCATGGACAGCTTTCGATAGTTTGTCGGTCAAATGGATCAAATAAATTTTCCAAGCAGCAGTCGTGTCGATACTGCTATATGGATGCACTCCATGGACGCTAATTAAACGGCTGGAGAAAAGGCTTGACAGCAATTACACAGGAATGCTGCGAGCAATACTGAACAAGTCCTAGAGGCAACATCCCACGAAACGGCCACTAACCACCCATCACGAAAACTATCCAAGTTAGACGAATCAGACATGCGGGACACTGCTTGAGAAGCAAGGACGAACTCATAAGCGACATACTCCTGTAGACCCCTTCATATGGACGAGCAAAGGCAGGATGACCAGCTAAAACCTATATATAACAGCTCTGTGCCGATATAGGATATAGACTTGAAGACCTACCGGGGTCAATGGAGGATAGAGACGGGCGGCGAAAGAGGGTTAGGGAGATCCGTGCTGGGAGCCAGACACGATGATGATGATTGCTATGTATCAGGAACAATTCAATTAAATATCTGTTATTTGTTTACATACAGATAAATTGTCAAAGAGCTCTATTTCTAACAATTCAATTTAACATGTGTGCATTTGTTTGCACATAGTTTATTAAACTCATAGATGAGACCCTATCAGGTGCTACCACTCCGGGTCAAAATGGGCCTGGGAGTAATGGCAATGAAGAAGTACTTCAGCCTTCCTAACATATTGGTTTAGTGTCTTATCCTGGACAGCATGCCTTGATTAGGATGGTCTGTTTTTATGGAATATCAACCTTTGTAGGTTATTTAATGCCAAATCCGGCTTTAACATATTTATTAAATATATGATTTGTAAACACGTTTTTAGATACACATAATTAAAGGATCAAACAGTTCTATTTCTAACAATTCAGTTTTGCATAAGCTAACAAAGTTAAATGATTCCAAATATTGCTACGTATCACTAAAAATTTAATTCAAACATCAGTCATTTATTTACACATAATAAAAGGATCAAACAGTTCTACTTCAAACGACTCAAATTAACAAACGTAATTTGTCTGCACTCAGTTTAAAGGATCAAGCAGTTTTATTCGAACTACTGATGGTACCCTATCAGGTGCTACCACTCCGTGTCAAAGCGAACCTGGGAGCGATGACAATGAAGGAGTACTACATATTCTCCAAAGCTCCAGCATTAACATGTCTCATCATCAGATTGTTTTGTGTAATATCTAGGACACTCATTGGGAGAGGGTCTTAACCCTCCGCAGAGATGCAGTCAGTGTATTCTACAGCCCCAGTCGACTGGGCTACTTGATAATGACGTCAAGACCAGTTTAAGTAGTTTTAATGACCAACTGAAACGGATTTTATTACTAAAGTTCACTCAAGAAAACTAGTCTTTATTTCATAGCATTTGATTTTGTCTTCGATTCCTTTATTCTTGAATGGATGTGTACTATTGTTGCTATGTACAATTACATAGTGCCAGAAAATCAATCCGGCAAAATAGTATTTTTCTAATGGATGACACCAAATTTTAATATTCATTTCATTTTTATGGATCTTTTATGACAGTTAATTCTTTCAGACATTGATTTAACTAATTTAAAGCAATATTCTTTAACAAAGTCGTTCTAGATTTTCCGAATACCCAGTTAATAGACCTTGATAAGTGAGCTTTCTTATTTTTAAAAGGAGAGCAGCAAATTTCGCTTATTTTCTCAACTGGCAGCTTGGGCACCACATGATTTGGGTTTTCCGAAATAGGAATTAGAGTTTCTTTAGTAGTAGTATCCACCGTTTCTTTCTGGTACTAGATCGCGAACAGAAGCAGTTGGTTCTCACTTGCCGGCCAACCGGATGCATGGATATTAAGGTGGGATTAGTTTCTATTCGGTATTCTTAATCTTCTTATGGGTCATTCTTACTCGTCTTGAAAGTGCGAAACTGGCGGTGGTAAGGAATAATCTATCGTGGGCATGGCATTTGTAGTTGTGCATAGCAGGGATCTGATGGATTATAAAACTTCAGGCAATACCTTTTCCCACTTTAAGGTTCTTAGATTTATAGAGGTCAATGCCAGGGTAATAGACTTCCATATTACTCCGTTCGCATTGCTGGTTTGTCGAGAATTATTAAGAGTCGTTCGGCTGGTTGCAATAGCTCGTTTAGTTAGTTTGGTTTTATGGCATATCAACCAATGTAAGTTATTTAATGCCATATAACACATTTCTATTTCAAACAATTCAGTTCAGCATAAGTACACAGTTTAGTTATATTTTACCCATAGGTAGGACCCTGTCTGGTGCTACCACTTCGGGCTCGAGTGGACTTGGGAGCGATAACAGTAAAGGGGTACGCCACATTCCTCAAATCTCTATCATCACTGAAGCCTTACCATTAGATTATTCAGTGACATATACAGGAAACTCTTTGGAGGAGTCTTACCCTTCTGCAGAGATGCAGTTTGTGTATTTTGCAGCTCCAGCTGACTGGTCCGGTTATTTAGGTATTCTCTTCATTTATTGGATTGAAAGAAGGTTCCACAGTCTGAAGGGATGTAAGAAAGGATTCCAAATACTGTAAAGATCTGGTTCAGATACTTCATAACAATAAAACTCGTCAGGACAGGTGAATACGAAAGGAAAGCAGTAGTATTTATCTAATAATAGTTAGAAGAGGAGGGAAGTGGCCCTTTGAAATCTATACGGAGTCATTCCATAGGTTGAGTAGTTTTAAAGAGAAGAGCGGAATTTGGAGAGTAGAATCTTGGTTTTAAGCGAGCGCATTCAGAGCACTCCTTCCAAACTTGTCGTATTTCGATAAAATGTATGAACCTTGTTACAAAGTGACATTGACGAACATGAAGCTCGAACATTTTTTTTTTAAATATCACCGACAATGACTCTACAGTGAGCACGATAGAACACGACAGCATAAATGTTTTTACCCGTTCGTTAGACAATATAGTCGAAGCACCCCAATTCAATTCACCAGCGTTGAATACTATTTTTATCTTCCCTTTTCTCCGCGAATTAAACACAGTTGGTGGCTTGCTGCTTTGTAATAATGGTAAAATGCCCTCCTGATAAAAGATGAGAGGCTTTTCTCATGGTTTCCATGATAGCACATGCTTTTCTCAATAGCCGAGAGCTTACATTCTATTTGGGTGATCAGTCCTCGAAAAGGCAATCTATTGGTCTGCTTGGTTCAGGGCAGCAGCGACCGCAGAATCGGACGATCAACGAAAGGTTTTCATCAATAAAATTTATGTGGGCTTTACAAATCTCTAAAGATTTGAAATCTTTCTGTCTTCAAATCGAGAGTGAATGATGTAGTTGAAATTCGAGGTCAGATAATTTTGATATCCACCAAGAATTGCAAGAGAAGAGTCCAATTACTCTTTGTAACGCTGCCTTTTCTTTAGGGATCGGAGGTTTATTATGGGGGACGTAAACAGTCCAGAACTTGTCCAATAGACCCTTGATTGATCTGATAGCTGAGCAGATAGACAGCGGCAGCTGAGCAAATGATTTTTTCCTCGTTCAACTTTGTTTTTCTTAATACTCCCAGAAATTTTTCCAAGTTAATGTTCCTCCTTAGTTCTTCCATAGGCTGTCACAAACTACATGTGAAAGCATGGCAGCAAGACATTTAGACGAAAATAAGTTGTTCCCAAAATTCTGAAAGCAAATACTCTGTTTTTAACCCAGAAGAGCATGTAAAAAGAACTGATAGTCGATCTTCAGCTGGAAAGGCTGTTTTTTTTTTCATTGTCCCCAAAAAGTATTTGATGGTAAGCACATTTAAGGTCAAGCGTGATAAATACTTAGCCAACTCGTGAACTAAGTTATCGATTTGAGGAAGAAACACATCTAATAGGGTGATTTGCGGTTTGCAAGTAGTTCACCATCTTTCTTTGGTGGATTTTTCTCGAAGTCACCAGAACTTGAGCTATCCAGGGATGATTACTTGGTTTGATAATCCTTTCTTTTTCTGAGAAGCTTTGAAGGTTTTATTGTCATCCGAAAAACGTCGAGATTTCACGGTAATGGGTTTGCAATTTGGTTAAAAATCATTAAACTGGAAGAAAGTTGATATTGATAGCAAAAGACCTATCAACCCACGAAATATAAGAAAAGGTCTTTATTCCGTGACTGAAATGCAATTGTGTTGTCGCAAGAAGTCGTAGCCCAGTAATATGGCTCAATATAAGTCACGTTTGGGTTAGTTTTATCCTCTATCAATAGATAGACGTTGTCACTTATTTGAGAAAGCTAACGAAGAATCACTACTAACACTTTCATATGTAGGCATAACTACTAGTCCCCGCTGTCGTACCATTTAATGATGAATGAAACTCGGGGCTGAACTAATGTTCTGATTTTCAACTGCCTTAGCGACAAATTAGTCACACTAGTAATTTAGGGTGGCTGCGGGTTGGCAAGATTTGCATACTTTAACTTTATGGCCCTTTTGTTGCAGATAACGTTTTTTCGCTGGGCTCTTAACCCTAGGGTGATAGTTTAACCCACTACTACATGATCATTTTCAGTGGAAAGTGGAGTATTTAAGAGATACCGTATTTATATTCGTAGTTTTTACTAGAGAGAGATTATTTGGTCACTGTTTCTCGAGCTACATCCTGGCCGTATGTATTATTTAGAATGTACTCAATTTTCTAGTTGCTTAGTTTATCTTTTAGTAGAGAGAAACTCGTTTATGTATTTGTTTTGGATATACTACTAGTGGTAAACTTCTGTTACTGGTTTGAAGTTAGTATTACTTAATAGACGCAGAGCTCTGAGAAACTGGTCTAAACTTTCTTCAGATTTCTAGTTATTAGAAGATGGTGGTTGGAAATTTAGCTCTTCGATTTGACGTGTATTTTCTTAAGTTCTGCCATAGTTTACCTTGGATCTTGCAACATATTCGTGGGGCACCCTGGAAAGACGTGAAGAGTTATTCACCGAAAGGCGATAGGGCATACAAAAATAAAATGGAAGAAATATATTGAAGTGGACTAGTCTATAATATAGACAAATTGGGGGTTTTAACAGTTCATTTATAATAAATATTTTCCATGAATGATATATGTATCAACTTAGATTAACCGGACTGACACCCAGTAAGAAGCAAATATGCTACACAATAGTAAAAGTCTGCCAGAATAACTTTATAACCAGAATCCAAAGGAGATGCCATCTAGCATGCCATTAAAAACGAATACTTTTACATATTTAATGTGAATAAAAAAAAAAAAAAGATTAAATAGTTTTTCTCTTACGTGCGGCAATTATTTAAGTATTTTTATGGTTGGATTCATTTCCTTACTTAATTGTAAACTGATCTATAAAAGTCCACCTCGTTGTTGTATTTCAGTTATACTCCATTTTGTATGAAAGCTGATAATGTGGGCGTTTTCGTGAGAAACTTTTCAAACCGTTACTTTTAAACGACAATAAAATCTACGTCTCATGCGAAACGTGAATTCTATGTGAACAGAAGTTTGGATATGTTTAAGGTTATTTGTCTGGTAAAAGCCTACAAGAAATAAAGCCTTTATTGAGAGACTAATACACATTGCTAGTTTATCAATTTGTTCGATTACTTTACTTACCAAAGCTCTTCGGTATGTGCCTACTCCCGGTATTATTAAAGTTTAGTATCGGCAAATCCAGGTCGGTTGGTTGTTTGGGTTTTATGGCATATCAACCTTTGTAGGTTATTTAATGCCAAATCCATTTTTATACAAATAAACAGTTCTATTTCAAACAATTTAGTTTAGTCAAATAGTTCTATTTCAACCAATTCAGTTCAGTATAAGTATAGTTTTTGTCCATACACAGTTAAATGTCAAAACAGTTCTATTTCAAGTAGTTCAGTTTAGCATAAGTACACAGTTTGATTATCAAAAACACAGTTAAATGCCAATATAGTTCTATATCGAACAATTCAGTTTAGCATAAGTACACAGTTTACATGTCAAAACAGTTCCCTTTCAAGCGATTCTGTTTAGCATAAGTACGCTGTTTAGTTCTATTTAACCCACAAATAGGAACTTATCAGGTGCTACCACTTCGGGTCAGAGTGGACCTAGGAGCTATGGCACTGAAGGGGTACTCAAAGCTCCAGCATCGCTGGAACCTCACCATCAGATGGTTTAGTGTTATATACAGAACACTCGATTGTGGGGTCGTACCCCTCTGCAGAGGTGCAGTCAGTGTATTCAACAGCCCAAACCGACTGGGCAAGACAAATCCAGGATAGTTAAGATATTGTATGGAAATAAAAAATAACCAAAATCAAAATTTATTATATTAAAAAAATAATTACCTATTGAATCCTCGTGGTGTAATGGTTAAAGCGATGAACTGCGGAATCGTAGTACGCGAGTTCGTACTCCAGTCGCGCTATTATGTTCCCTTTCGGGCAAATACCCTTGGGAAAGGTATGAACACCCTTATTCTCCCTCCAGCTATGGGTAGATAGTAGGACAGACTAGGTTCTTCAGCCTTGTTGAGGCAACTAGTCTAGGCGAAGGAAAACTCTGAATTCAAACCTGTTAAACTCCGCTTAAAAATTGACCTTGTGTCATATCCTGCCCGAGCGGAGGGGTTGGTAAATAGTACCTATTGAATTTAATAAAATAATAGGCGCCATTATTTCTGCTTCATTAGGTCATGTTGATCGAAACGTGAAAAATCGGACTCAAAATATTCAAGATGTCTTCACACTCTGAACATAAACGTCCTATATGTTAAACATAATCATTTCATCGAATTATAAAGAAAAATGAGATCTTGATTGTACCCTTGATAAAAAGCATTTTAGGTGAAAATTCCAGAAAATGTTTATACAAAATTGAATCTAACTTATGAAATCATGTGAATAAAATAAATCAATAAAAAGAGAAAAAACTGGCGAGTGATTTTTTTGCCATATCGGCTGGAGAAGAAGCTAGACGGCAATTACACAAGAATGCTGCGAGCAATATTGAACAAGTCCTGGCGCCAACACCCCACAAAGCACCAACTATACGGCCACCTACCTCCCATCACGAAAACTATCCAAGTTAGACGAACCAGACATGTAGGACACTGCTGGAGAAGCAGGGACGAGCTCATAAGTGATGTACTCATAAGGACCCCCACATATGGCCGGGCAAAAGCAGACAACCAGCTCGAACATACATTCAGCAGCTATTTGAGGATACGGGATGTAGCCCTGAAGACCTACCAGAAGCGATGAACAATAGGGAGAAGTGTCGAGGGAGGGTCAGGGATATCCGTGCTAGCAGCACAACATGATGATGATGATGATGATATATATATATATTTACGAGGGAAGGCAGAAAAGTTCATAGCCTGAAAATTTTACATGATGGTGTCATAGCTGCAGATTATGACTTTTTTGGCCAATGGGATGCAAGTACAGTGACACAAACGGAAAAAGTGTGTGGACCGCAAGAAAGACTATGTTGAAAAATACATCTCATTTGATCACATCCCATGAAAACATCTTGGTCAGCCGATATATATATATATATATATATATATATATATATATATATATATATATATATTGCGGAAGGGATGAACTATCTTTTCAGGCTTTTGTTAGGGATTTGATCCTTATAAGGTACTATCGCTCTTGTATCATTCTGCCAAACTGAGCTTTTTAAAATAACACGTATTTTTGTACTAATCACCATCAAGTCGCATTGACAGCATGTATTTCCTTGACTCTTTCTCTTCGTCCTTCCCTATCAGCCATCACTCATGGCAGGTCTTCCCAACTACATCCTATGTTCACATCGAGGTGATGTAATTAAGTTCTTGTTAGTCTGCTAAGTGTAGGGGTCCATTGAAGAACGTCGCTGATGAGTTCATCCTTGCTTCTCCGTCTTACTTTAAATTATAGCTTCATAATTTGTTACAAAATATCCCAAGATTGTCAAACATCTTGTATGAGACTTAGGGGTTCTTTATTATCATGGATTATTGTTATCTATACAAAATTCCTGCTAAGAGTTTTATTATAATCAAACGTTGTGTTTTATTATAAACAAATGCTGTGTTACGTCTAGGGTCGTTTAGTGTACTTTCTTTAATTGATGCTTTAAAATGCTAGGATACGCGAGTCGAGAGGGATAATGACTGGAAAATAGCTCTATTAACATTTTTTGATGATATTTGGAAAAAAAAAACTGTTTTTTAAATTATGTTGATTACGAGGCTATGGGATGTTTTTCTTTGTTCCAAACATTCCTCATTTGACTTCGTTTTGCAATTTGAACCATATGTAAACATACGGATGCAAACTTGGGAGAGCAGATTATAGTCGGAAAGAATTATCTGTAATTTTACTCTAGCCAGCAAACTATTCGTTAAAGGTAATGCAGAAAACTTCAGTTTACGTTATCTAACGCCCATAAACGGGTGAAAAGTATGAAACCCCCTTTTTCCTCCCAGTTATTGATTAAATAGTATTCCGGCTATGCTTCCACAAGGATAGCTTTCGCATTAAATAACCCAAAAAGGTTGATATGCCATCATCTCTATGCAAAAACAACACATCTCATTTGAAAAGTGTTAGTGAAACAAGAGTATCCAGACATGTTTAACTGGCGTCTGTATTTTGGATTTTATGATTGGTGGCTGTGATGTGTGACGCGCCAAACAGTGGGGCTGTAGAATTTGCAGATTGCATCCCTGCAGAGGAGTAAGACTTCCCCAATTAGTCTTTGGATATGACACTAAATAATCTGATGCTAAGGCTCCATGAATGCTGGGGCTTTGGGGGATGCGGAGTACCTCATTATTGTAATTGCTCCCAGGTCCCCTCTGGCCCGGAGTGGTAGTACCTAATAGGGTCTTACCTATGGATCTGCAGCAAATCCAAGCCTATGTGAAGCGGACACTGCAGCAAATCCAAGCCTCTGTGAAGTGGACTCTGCAGGAAATGCAAGCCTATGTGAAGTGGATACTGCAACAAATGCAAGCCTATGTGAAGTGGATATTGCAACAAATCCAAGCCTCTGTGAAGTTGACACAATAGCAAATCAAAGCCTCTGTGAAATGGACACCGCAGCAAATCCAAGCCTATGTGAATTAGACACTGCAACAAGCCCAAGCCTATGTGGAGTGGACACCGCAGCAAATCCAAGCCTATGTGAATTAGACACTGCAACAAGCCCAAGCCTATGTGGAGTGGACACTGCAGCAAATCCAAGTCTATTTAGAGTGGACACAGCAGCAAATCCAAGCCTATTTGAAGTGGACACAGCTGAAAAATCAAGCCTTTGTGATTTGGTTACTGCAGCAATGGCCAGTTTTATTTACTGATGAGTGCAGACTAATTCTGTACCAAAACGATGGTCTTCCTTAAATTTAAGGGAGCGATTTGCAGAAACTAAATCGGTCCTAAAAGATCAAGATGAGATGTAGTGATATAACATTCTGTAGATAAATAACTAGAATCAAGAACATTAATCTGGTTATTGTTGATAGAACTCTGACTTACCAGTTGGATATTGTAATGCAACCGCCTTTTCTGCCGTCCGTGCATTTGATTATGTGCAGTATTCATACTTTGTGCACTTTTTTGCACTTTTGCATACTCTGCTGTGCCGCGATGTTAGGATCCTTTGCTGTTACTCGACAGATGCATGCACTTAGGAGGCGACGGTGTCACAAGAACAATAAAAGAGAAAAGTCGCAAGTTTCGAGGGACTAGACCTGCTCACGGTTGGGGCTAGTGCAACGTAACTGAACGGCTCATAGAAAATTGAAATTGAAAAATAAACAAATGAATAAATAAATAAAAAAGCAGGCAGTCGCTGAATGGCCAGGCCAAAGCATTCGTTGTAATTAAAAATGACTAGGAAAAAAACCCGGGGGTTCGAAACCTGCACAGATGTGGAATTAGCGGAAATGGATGTTCCTCCCATGGACACCTGAGCGGCGGGGTGGATGAGATGTCACGTTTTTAGGGAGTTGCTCGGGGACGTGAGGAGGAAAAGACAGTCAGTTGAACACTAGCCATGAAAATGTAAGGAGAAGAAAATTTACGAACTGCATTTTGGGAGTGGGCTCTGTAAAGGAGTAGCAGATGAAGACGAAGTAATTTCATTATTTGTTCCAGACTCCAACCCAGTTATCTGGGGCTATAGAATACAGCGACTGCATCTCTGCAGAGGAGTAAGAACTTTCAACTGCTGGATATAGCATTAAACAATCTGATGGTGAGGCTCCAGTAAAGCTGGAGCTTGTGGAAATGCGGTGTACTTCTTCATTGCCATCACGCTCAGGTCCACTCTGGTCCGGCGTGGCAGCAAATGATAAAGTTCTATCCATTGGTCAAATAGAACTGCTCGATATTTAAAATGAGTGCAAGCAAATGACATTCTGAATTGAATTGCTTGTATTAGAACTGCTTGATCATTTAACTGTGTCTAAACAAATGGCTGATGTTTAACTGAACTGAATTGTTAGTGATACATTGTAATTATTGGAACCGTTTAACTTTGTTGATTTATGCTAAACTGAAATGTCTGAAATAGAACTGTTTGATCATCTAACGGTGTGTAAATAAATTACGGATGCTTTACTTGATTGTTACTGATATATATCAATAGTTGGAACTATTTAATTTTATCGACTAATGTCTACAAATTATATATATATATATATATATATATATATATATATATATATATATATATAAACCAGATTTGGCATTAGGTAACCTATGATAATTGATATGCCATAAAACCAAACCGAACCAAACTAGTTTCTGGCTACAATTTTTCATTTTCTTAATTTCTATCATAACATTTTAAATCAAAGAGCCACCTCCGTTAAAGTAGTCATAAATCCAAAAAGTAATCCCAGAGGGTCACGTTGTAACCTTGAAGAAGATCGTGATTTTTTTCAGCTTCACTGACTACCTTGATACAAATAACATACGGTATTATACAGATATTCATTCACCATCGGATGAGGTATAAAACTATTAAGGAGACTTCCCATTTAGGATAGAACTCATAAACACCCATCAGCAAGATTAATGTACTTGCTATCGCTCTGTGATTGACAACTTTTTATGAAGATATTCACAAGATTAAACTAAGGTAAAAAAGGTCATGCCAGTGATGATCGATTTCAATGGGAAATGTTTGCAATATTTGCTCACTAATATTTGATCTAGTCAAAAGAGGTTTCGTTTTATTTTTTAAATGCTTGTATTTATTTTTCTATGAGTATAGGAGTTCATCTAATTATTATTTTTACATTATCTTTCTGATTATAAATATGCAGTTTAGAATCGGTACATTTCTTTGTATATCAAACTACTATGAAGTTTCCTTTCATTCATTCGAGCAAATTGGTAAAATCCACAACAAATAGTTTAGCATTCATTCTGATAAAAAAGAAAACTTACAAAAGACACTTTATCTTTGGCATTAATCCCGTTAATATTTCTCAAATACTTGTCGAAATTAGTGACTATGAAGCGTCAAAGAGAACCATGATTGAATATATTTTTTATTTAAACAGGATAGGTTTTTGGAGTAGTGATACTTCCAAATTGAAAAAAAAAAGGATTTTCAATTAGCATATTTTTAGTTGATGACTTCGTGTGAATTTCATTTTCAGGCGTTTTTTTCAATTAATTACGAGAGTACATTAATCAATAAAAATGCCTAAGTAACCAGAAAATCAGCAGTTGGGTAATAAAACATCTCACTGTAAAAGAAAATTTCGACTTACATTTTAAAATGCTCTCACTACATTTCAGTCATAAATAGAACAAACAATTATCAATATTTTCAAGATACATACTGAGATTGATTATCAGAAAAGAAATACTTTTATCTTCAACGAAACCTTTAATTCAAAGGTCTAAACAACTGAAGAATATTGTATTCTGCAAAATTTAATTTCTTGGGTTTTCAGTTCGTTAATCTGGATTCTGTGAAGCATTATTAAATTACAATGCATTGAAAAACTGATCCTATTATATTGAAAAACTGATTCCATTGCATTGAAAAACTGATCCCATTACATTGAAAAATCGATCCCATTATATTGAAGAACTGATCTAATTATATTGAAAAACTGATCTCATTGTATTGAAAAACTGATCATACTTCATTTAAAAATTGATCCTATTGCATTAAAAAACTGGCCCCATTGCACTGAAAACTGATCTCATTGCATCAAAAAATTGATCCTATTTCATCAAAAAACAGATCACACTTCATTGAAAAACTGATTCCATTGCATTGAAAAACTGATCACACTTCGTTAAAATCATGAAGCAAATTAGTTGATAGTTTTATAGAAACTCTTCTTATTTCACAAGAAAACATTTCCCAGACAAGTTTAAAATGATTTTCATTATGAATAGGATTTGACCATTACAGCCATATCAAATATCTCATTGTAAAAAAATAAATAAATAAAATAATATATTCCAACCCCAGGAAAGATAAAAGAAAAAGAAAATAACTTTCAAACAAGAATAAGATAAAAATAATTCAAGAGAATTTTGCTCAGAAAATTCAAATTTAATTGATTTCCCTTGAACAGATATTTATATTTTGACTTTTTTAAAAACAATAAATCTATCTGATTTTTTATTTTCTCCCATAGGGTATCTAATCACACTGTATTGGAAACACAGATCAAATATTTGTTTCAGTTTTTCTGGGCATTTTCCTTATTCCACGATTCAAAATTCCCCAGATATTTTCAATAAGATTCAAGTGAGATGATATTCCACGAAAAAATATTCATACAGTTTTAGACTCACCATATTCAAGTCTATTTTATTGTATGGCATGAAATTACTTATTCTGTCACAGTGGTGTTATTGTTATATTCGAATACGCCCACCAGATGCTGAGTGAAGTATCTCCTGTAGAACGGATATGTGTTTTTCTGAATTGATAGTCTTCAACCACCATTAGTCAAATTATTCCTCTTAATGGGCTCCAGTGTCTAGACAGAGTGGAAAGCAAACAAAGAAGGTCAAAATTAATAAAAATAATAAAAGATTACAGTTGATAAGAGAAATTGGAGAATTTAGGATTATCTACTACCTGGCCATTGGTCTGATGAGTAGAGTGTTCGCTAATGGTCCGGGAGACAAGGGTTCAATCCCAGGTCGATTCATACCGAAGACTCAAAAATGGTACTTGATGCTGCCATGCTTAGCACTCAGGATCATAAGATTAGGATCAAGGGTAAAGTGGAGAAATTCAGGGGAGAGGGGTAGTGCCATCTCCTCCTCCTCGGTGTAGTTGCAATTGAAAAGTTTCGGGTCACTCGCCAACTTTACTTCCTTTACTAGAAGGAAGAATGAGAGGTGATCGAAGTGAAGCTTTTAAAATAATTAATGGAATTTCTAATTATGATAGACTGTTAAGGCAGATTTAAAAACTAAGTCAATTTTATGATTGGGTATTTTTTCAAAAGTTTAGCTGATTTGTAAATATTTTTTTACTAAAACATGCTCCTCCGTAAACATCATAGATTCTTCTGAAATTTCACATAGTTTGTATTCCTAAGTCGGCAAAAATTTGATGACAGGCCTCTGTTAAATCTCTGTTTAATTAGTCACCATTTTGAATAGTATCAAAACAAATGTTTTTACGAGATTAAAACAGTTTTTGCAATCTACCAATTCCAAAGAATACAGAGTTTATATTCATGGAAAAAAAATTCTGAAAACGAAAATGCTTTTTTCCGAAAAATACCCTTATTTATTGAATGACCCTTGGAGATAGAATCTATCTATCTATCAACAGATGATGAAATAAGGTTAAAGAGAATTTTTTTGCATCGGTGTATATTTTAAGCAATATTCTCTCTCACTTCCTCTTTCTCTCTCCCTTCCTCCTTCTCTCTCACTCCTTCTCTCTCCCTCTCTCTCTCTCTCTCTTATAATTTCCAGATATTTATAGAATGACAATTGTAATTCAAAGAATGAGTAGTCTGTATATTTCGATAATTTTGGAGGTTATACGGTTTCAGTCTCTTCTGCTTCGAGTCGTTTGGCTTTTAAAAATGATGGGAAAAACGTGTTGGCTGCTTGGGGAAAATAATGTGTTTTAGAATAAATCAAGCATGTTGATTTTGAATCTATTCTAGAACGTTAGGATTCTATATAATGTATATCATATGGTGCTAATAGAATTGAAAACGGGTTTTCATTCAGCTCCTTTACATAAAACTCGACCCATAAAGAACTTTATAAAAGCAGTGGAACGCGATGGTCGCAAATTCTTGTATTTAAAAGGAAATTTTGACAGAAAGAAAAGTAACATAAAACTGAAAGCAGATATCTTTATTGTCTCCCAGATAAGAGGATTATTGTTAGATAACAGATCTAGAGACAAATTGAATCCACTAGGATTCAACCATTCTACAGATTTTTCTATGATCTCACAGAGATTAAGATTATGCTGATTTAATAAATAATATACTCACAGCATATAAGTATGGAACACACCACCCTCAAGAAGAATTGAGCTAGACACATTTGAAAAATCGTCTCTTAACGCCAGCACTCACTGTGTAAAAATTTACAAGTGTATACACACATACAAATACACGCTCACACACACATATACACAACTAAAGAACATTCACTGCAGAGAGAGAGAGAGAGAGAGAGAGAGAGAGAGAGAGAGAGAGAGAGAGAGAGAGAGTATTGCTTAAAATACAAATCGATGCAAACGAATTCTCTTTAACCTTATTTCATCATCGTCACCACGTGACAGGATTCTAAAGAATAAACTGCATCGAGTGAAACATTTCAACGTCAAACTGAAGGCATTTGATTGTGTGCTGAAGTCATCTACTGCTCCGATCCGACTTGGTATAGAATGAGATTTGACTTACTGTCTCGACCTGGCTGGACGTTGTCATTTCAAAATAACGTGTCGAACCTGTTGTAATTTTGATTAATTAGACTAACAAATTGAATCACAAAGGTTTTATGTATTATTCAAAATACCGGATCAATAATATTCTATGTCACAAATTTGTTTTAAAAGAAAAAAAAAAAACATTTCAGAGCAAGAAAATGAATTATAAATTCATCTAAGACTAGAACAAGTTCATATGTGTTGAATATTCAGTGAGAATCGAATTCAGCAGTAATGGTGTATTAGACGAAATTATTGTTGGTACACAGTGAAGCGGCAACAACTATTATATTTTCTCCTTTGAAAAAAAAAGGCTAGAATTTTTTTGTTAGTTCTGCATTAAAATAATGTCATCAACAGTAATTTTTTTGCTATTACATTTCGTACGATTCACTCCGAATCCTTTAATCTTAATTTTTGTCACTATTCCAATAAAGATGAATCGAGCCACAAAGATTCCTATTTCACCGAAAACGTAACTGTTATAATCTAAATAATATTTAAAACTAATAATTTATGTGCGAAATTTGATACAATGCACTTGAGAAAAACAGGATAAAACATTATGACAATGATGAATATATCAGCAGAGATGCTTCTATAAATCCGATAAAACTATTATAAAAACATTATTGGTAGAGCTGCCTCCAGAACTAATACAAGTGCACTTGTTATGTGACAGGCTGTTGTCAAGGATGACAATGGGTATAACAGCGTTTTAATGTTATTACTGAGAGGGTCGTAAAGTAGTTTTCTAGTCTTGGTACGTTGGAAGTTAGTGGTTAGAAAATTTATTACGAAAATCATTATTACTGAGAAAAGAGCAGTCTTCTCGGATGTCCCATGTTTGTGATTGTGTGTCAAAACTACATATAGTTGGTAAGTAACTCGCTTTATTAGAAACTTTAGACTGTTGGACTTTTCATATTTCCTTGGATGTTTGTCGTATTTGGTAACTTGGGAATGTTGAACAAAACTATACAATTCATGAGATTATGTCGTTTCCATTTGCTCGTTGTACTTTTAGCAAATTTCATTTTATGTTGACCCATCTCTTTATTGAACCAGAATATATTCATCTTACGCAAAGATCAAAACCCAGGATATCAGATTCGAAGAAGTCAGTATTTCTAACTTCCTAAACGATATTATAGTTAGCAACATTAAACTTCATGCTATTATGCTTACTTTTAAACTAATACCCTTGTAAAAAGTATTAATCCCCTTATCCCTCTTGCTATAGGTTAAATAGTACCACAACTGTTCTTCTATAAGGATATTTAGCATTAAATAACCCACAAATGTTAATATGCCATTAAACAAAGAAACTAAACCATATCTTGTATAACACTCAGGATACGGAGAAAAGTTTTTAAGTAAAGAAAAATATTCATGATCAGTTTTATCTATGAAAATTCTGCATTCATTGATTATGATATATTTATTTATTGTGTAGTGATACAGTGAAAAGAAATTAATTCTATAACTTGATTTTCACAACCGGCCTCAACTGTCGATTCGCCGTGGGATAAGGTTTAGAAAGCTGGTCTCGAAAATCTTTATCAAGAAGTGAGTTCAATATTCACTATAGATCTATTCTTGTTGCCTTAGGCCAAAACTAAGCTACACTTTGTAAATAACTAATATATTATCAGTCTTTCCTGAAAGTCAATAACTTAATGGTACTGAGCATAAGATCACAAACACACGACAAGTGGTAGATTCTAATTATGCAAACTTGTTTCTAATTAATTAAAAATTATGAAAATTACAGAATTTAATTATATGCAGCTGAATGTTCTCAAGCTTTTTGTTTAATTTTTATGTATTTGAGTGGATTTATAGAGGCCTTTAAAAATGGCATTAGGTACCGATATTTGTCGCTGCCTCCCACCAGACACGACTTGACACAAGGTCAAAAGCCCGAAGGCCAATTAAAGTGGGGATAAAGGGGAGGGGAAGGTCGGGAACGAGCCGAGACTCGAACCCTAACACATAATCATTCACCAGCGTATTGAAGATGTTTGTCACAAATCGCTTGATTTCGTATTTCAGTGTCAAACTAAGCTTAACTTTATACCTGTCAGGGTTTAATATATGTATTTACACTACTCTTCTGTCACGGTCAAGATATGACAAAGATCAGTTTTTAAGAGTGTTCGCCAATGGCGCGGGAGACCAGGGTTCAATCCTTGGTTGAGTCATACCCAAGACTTAAAAAATGGCATTTAATGTCGCCTTGATTATCACTCAGCATTATAAGGTACGGATCAAGGGTAAAGTGGAGCAATCCAGGGAAAGGAGTAGCGCCCTTAGTGCAGTAACTATCGAAAAGGGAGACTTCGGGTCACCCTCGACTAGGGTCACCAACTTTACTTACTTACTTAGTTTGAATTAAGTATTCATTCTCCTAGGCTGGTAGACAAACCAAAGCAGAAGAACGAAGTCTTTCCTACTACTTACACATAGCTTGAAAGAGAACACATTGTTTCATCCCTTTCCCAGGGACATAAGAACGAAGTGAGACGCAAAATGCCTCGTCTAGGATTTGAACTAGCAGTGCCGATAATCTGTATGTAACGTGGTGTCTTAATCTTTGCCAGTGCATGACTTCGATCTACATGTGTTGGCCAGTTCTGGTGTCCTTGTGCCAAACTGAGATAAGCTTAATAAATAACTATTTACACGTTTTAATAAGAAACCCATAAATGAAGTCAATGCAATATCCGAACAGGATTCTCCGATGTCTTGGTTAGGTAACATGCTGAGCTAAGCAAAGTTAATACATATAAAAATGTCCTTCCTTCCTGCCTGCCTTCTTTCTTTCCTTCCTTGCTTGCTTCCAGTGATTAATGTACTGTTTCTTCAAACAATGGTATGCATATACTAGTCCTATTCTGTCAGTACTGTTAGCATTTAATCTAATCCGCCGACAATCTCCTTCTGAATGTCAAATTATTTGTAGCGGTCGTGTCGATACTGCTATATGGATGCACTACATGGATTCTAACTAAACAGATGAAGAAAAAGCTTGACGGCAACCACAAAAGAATGCAGCGAGCAATATTGAACAAGTCCAGGAGGCAACACTCCACAAAGCAGCACCTGTACGGCCACCTACCTCCCATTACGAAAACTATCAAAGTTAGACGAACCAAACATGCAGGACACTGCTGGAGAAGCAGGGGCGAGCTCATAAGTGATGTTCTTCAATGGACCCCCCTCACATGGCTGAGTAAAAGCAGGGCGACCAACTCGAACGTACATACAGCAGCTCTGTGAGGATACGGGATGTCGCTCTGATAACCTGCAAGAAGCGATGTTCAATAGGGGGGAGTGGCGAGAGAGGGTAAGGGATATCTGTGCAGGTGGCACGACACGATGATGATGATAATAGAATCATAAGCAATATTTACATGATACATAGTTGTAAAAATATGCGCTTTTTGTTGGGTGCATGTCTTCAGGTTTTAATGTAATATAACATCATATTAAAGGAGAAAGACTAATGAAACTAAATAAGAACGCATTTGAAAAGACTCCACTTTTATTTTTTCAAATTGATTTCTATTTAAAATTATACATTGGATTACTTTTAGTACGTTTGAAAATAAAACAATAATATTAAAAATCAACAATACATGCGAATTCAAAACCTGAGACGGTTTGTTTAAAAGAATCTTTGGCACTGTGGTGCACCATTCTTTTGTCATCTGCTCAGCAAATAAATGTGGCTGTTGCCACACAAACCTTCACTATAAACAATTCACCTGTATAGGTAGTCCTACTTTAAATATACGCCTACTACATTTGGGGTGACGGAGAGTATCATCAATGATGTGATTTGCTTGACTCCCCTCTCCAAGCAGACCCTATCCGTGTCTGACACACCCTCCATTTTTACGCTAAAGGAAAAACAAAACTAAATTACTATTTATTAATTTCGGAAATTAAAGACCACTCAACCACGTATCTGATAGGTCGTGGCAAACAACCGATGAAATGCGAGGCATTGTCTATAATAGTAGTCAAATATGACATTAGCATTTTTCCAATATATGGATTGTTCGTAATTATCTATTCGACGAGTTGCTGTTTTTACATCCAGTACGCGGCTCTTGCCGTACTGAGGTGGATGGTTTTGTAAGTTAGTTTTTTTGTTTTTTTAAAGAAATTCGCCTCTATACAAGTTCAACATTATGATGACAATTTATATCTTTAACCGAAATTTGGACTTTTAATCACCGAGATCAACAGGAAAGTTCATTATATATATATATATATATATATATATATATATATATATATATATATATATATATATATATATATATATATAACCACATTCGTCTGCACTTCCTATAGACAATGGGGATATACTTATGGTTTACTCCGTTAAACTTTTATCCTTCTGCGTCAGCTGTTTTAAAAATATATCAAACCCTTATTAGACCTCATATGGAGTACTGTTGTAAGGCCTGGGCTCCAGTGTCAAGATATGGAAATCAGTGTTATATTGTGATTGGAAAACAAACAAAAAAAGAGTGTCAAAACTAACAAAAAGAGTAAAAGATTACAGTTACGGTGAGAGATTGAAGAATTTCGGATAAACTACATGACAAAATAATGAGAGTGCTCAAACGGAAACTTTGAAAATAATCAAAGGGATTTCTAATAATGGCAAAAATTTTCTAAGTATTCATTCACGAACTGAAATTTTACTGTCAAGGCGGATTAAAAAAAACAAGGCTAATAACTAACCGGATTTTTTTTAGCTAAAGGAGTAGTATAATTTTGAAGAAATTGTCAATCAGATCAAAAAACAGCAACAGTTAAAAAAATTCTACAAATGGTAAGAAAAAGAAATTAAGAGGGCATTTTTGGAACCTATCTGATGAAATATTTAATAGAATTTGATTGGTATATGAATATTCTATATTTTCTGTTCAAAGATTTTAAAAGAAGTTGATGTAAAACATAGTAAAAAGGGAGATGCTCAATGAAGTATAACAAACAAGAAAGTAAAAGGTAGACAAATACTAGAACCTTGCTAGAGAACTGAAAAAACTGTAGACCCTAAGGATGACCGTGATACTAATTGTTAGTGCGCTTCGAACAGCCCCCGAGGCTTGGGAAAAATATGAGGACTGGAAATCAGAGGAAGAATCGAGAATATCCAGACCATAGAATTGTTAAGATCAGTTAGGATACTGATAGGAGTCCTATAAGCCTGAGGAGACTTGGTGTCACTCAGAATCGGGTGAAAGATAACCTGCTAATCCTGGCGTGAAACCCTTGCAAGTAGTGAAATAACAATAATGATAGACAATCCAAACTACTACATTTGTTGCATACTCATATGCAGATGCATGCAGAATCATAACGCCGACACAATAAAGACGAGCGGACACAGTTCTTTAGAAAAATACACCTCTCACTTTATTTGAAAGGGTTCGAAAGGGTTACTAAAGGTTTTACTGTGTGAGAGGTGAGTTGGAGACTGAACAGAACTGCAACATATTGACCCCCACTCTTATGGCCATAACAGCGTTTCTTTTCCGGTCTCCTGGGCTGCTCAAACGGGAGCCTGGAGGCCCAGCCTCTCTGGGACATGGTCCTCATTCCAGCATCTGAACTCCAACTGTCTCGGGCTCTGAACTCCAATTGCTCAATATGGGGGTCCTGAGGGCCCCCTCTGCTGGGTGAAGGTTTTCTCTACAACAATTTATCTCCAACTAACTCGAAATTCCTGTGCACCGAGTTATATTATTGTTTTACGCCCACACAATTCAACCTGTCGACAGTCAAGGTTATTCCCTTGATACCTTCGACCGGATGTACCTGCTATTTACACAGGTGCATTTCCTATTTTGACAGCTTGGCCGGGTCGGAGGTCAATATACAACACATTATTGAGAACGGCCAGAATACTGAGAAGAGTCCTGGGGACTTGAGGAGACTTGCTGTCACTCAAACTCCAGAGAAAGACCATCAACAAACGCTAATGTGAAAAACTCTAATGAGTAAATAATAATAATCATTATTATCATTATTGAAAAATTCTTAAATGTGTAAAATAATAAAAATAATAATAATGATAATAACAATGATAATAATAATAGTAATAATATAAAACAACACCACAAAGACAAACTATGATAAAGTAAAAATATATAAGAAGCATCAAAGTAAGAAATGTAGGTTTTATGTTGATTGAGACAAAACGATCAATCATATAATAAATGAATTAGTAAAAAAATGTATAAGACGAGACACGACTGAGTGAGAAAGGTTTTCCACTGGAAATTGTGCAAGAAATTAAAATCTGATCTAATGAACAAGTGGTATATGCTCAACCCAGAATCCGTCCTAAAGAATGAGACGTACAAAATTCTCTGAGATTTTGACTTTCTTTGTGACATATCGACCTTCTCGGATTATTTAATGCCAAATCCATCCTTTTAGAAGGACAGTAGTGGTACTGGTTGACTTATAGCTGGGAGGATACGGGGGTTCATAGCCTTCCCAAAGGTATTTGTCCGAAGTAAACATAATAACGCGACTAGGGTTCGACTCGCGTACTACGATTCCATAGTCCAGCGCGTAAACCAATATACCATGGAGACACCCCCAAAGATTTTGAGATACAAACAGATTACAAATCACCCAATCTGGACCAGGCGACCAGAGATAGTCGACAAAAACAATTAAAAAAAAAGAGAACCAGCCGAACTGTGGACTTTGGCGTCCCAGCACACCACAGAGTAAAATTAAAAGAAAGCGAAAAGAGAGATAAAAATCTTGAACAAAAAAACCCAAAAAACTATTGGTGATGTTGAAACCAATTGTAATTGGTGCACTTGTGACAATCTCCAAAGGCTTAGTAATGGGACGAGAAGATTTGGAAAAAAGAGAGCAAGTGGAGACCATCGAGACTACCGCATTATTATGATCGGCCAGAATACTGAGAAGAGTCCAGGAGACTTGAGGAGACTTGCTGTCCCTCGAAGTCCAGTTAAAACCATTAACTTACGCTGGTGTGAAAAACACAAAAGAGTAAAATGATAATAGTAATAATAATAATAATGCAGAAAGAGTTGAAGACGTGATACGACTGAGTGAGGAAGGTGATCCACTTGGAATTGTGCAAAAAATTGAAATCTGACCATACTACCAAATGGTATATGGACTAGCCAGAATCCCTCCTTGAGATTGCGACGCACAAAATTCTCTAATCCCGGCTAGAAGACCGGACCTTTTAATAAAAAAAGAAAGAAAAGAGAACCTGCCGCATAGAGGACTTTGCCATCTTGACGGACCGCAGAGTGAAAATAAAAGAAAGCGAAAAGAGAGACAATTAAACTTTGACAGAAAACTGTAAACCTATGGAACACGAAAGTATATTTGGAATGATCTCTAAAGGCTTGGTAAGGAGACTGGAAGAGTTAGAAATCGGAGAACGAACAGACACCATCCAGACTAAAGCATTGTTAAGATCGGCCAGAATACTGTGAAGGGTTCTGGAGATTTGAGAGGACTTTCTGTCACTCAGACTCAAATGAAAAACCATCAATTAACGTTGGAATGAAAAACTCACAAGCTGTAATATGATAATGTCAGACATACTCTTAATAAGAGAAAAAAAGAACTTGTCATCAGACTGATTTTGCTGTTCCAGTGGGCCATACAGTGAAAATGAAAGAAAGTGACACGATCAACAAATATTTGGATCTTTCCAAGAAAGTAAAAAAAAAATCTGTGAAACATTGAAGTTGATGGGGCTACCAAAAATAGTTGACACGCTATGAACAGTCCCTTAGGGTTTGGAAAAAGAACTGGCGGAATAGGAAATCATTCAAGTTAGACAAACAAGACATGTTATGCACTGCTGGAGAAGTAGGGACGAACGCATAAGAGACGTTCTCATGTAGGCTCCTACGTATAGACGACCGACAAGCGAAAACTTACATTGTTCAGCTCTGTGAGGACACTGGATACTGTCAAGAGAAATTCCCAAGAGCGATGACCGATAGGAACGAGTAGAGAGAGAGGGAGAGAGAGAGAGAGAGTGTGAGTGTGTGTGTGTGTGTCAAGGGAATTTTTACGGTAAATACCACCTGATGATAACGATGATGTGTGTGTGTGTGAGCATAGAAGTATAGATTTACGAAACCTAATTTAAGTTTACACAAAGAAATTGGAAGATTGAGCTGCACCATTCCCATTAAGATCATGCTTTCTTTTGACCAGAGTTCGAACACCGACTGCTGTCAGCTGTAGAGTGGGGAATATATCGTGTGACGAGGAAGGCTGATGCTCGTATGACTGTGTCTGAGTGTTTAATAATTTCGATGCTCGGCCTAATAGGGCACCGGAGAAATAGAGGGAAATAGATAAGTGGAAAGAATTTTGCCCCATTCCATCCATTGAAAAAGGTTTGTCTTCATTCAGTATCCTAGTTGTATTTGTATTCGAGCAATTGTCCTTGTCATCGGAAATACATAATCTTACCACCAGAAAAAGGAAGTAGGTATCTATCCACCTCCCCACGAGGGACGAGGTCTAATTTATTGCGGGACCCGTATGTGGGGAGAGGAAACTATAGATACTTAATTCCTTACGCACTTTTTATTTTGGTACGCTTTAGATTTCGGAGACTGACATTTGACCTCACCCCGGTAAGTGAATTGAGAATATATAATCCATAAGAACGACCCTCTGAAGTTGAGCATTATGTATAAGGCTTATCATGCATGTACATATATGTGTAATCGTTGGATATTGTTGGGCTAGTGTTAACATTTTCAAACAGTTAACATTGACGAATAGAAGAGAGGAGAGTACGTGGTATAAACAATATTTATTTTGAACTGAACGAAGTAAAGATTATCTCAGAGTGTTGGTAAGATTCATAATGAGTCAGCGAAGTATGCAGTTTGAGTGATGGATATGCTGGTTGTTAAGTTCGTCAGGCCGAAGAGAAGGTTTATCCATAGTGCACACAAGAGAGAGAGAGAGAGAGAGAGAGAGAGAGAATGAGAGAGGCTCCATATTGTAGTGGCTGTCGTCAATCCCTAAGGTTGATTCGGCCGTTTTCAAATGTTTGCTACCGGGAAAAGTAGATTTTACTGGTATTCTTGGGTGTTGGAAATCACATATTTACGAGTTGCAGTTGGTTTTGCTGTGAAGAAAATGTCTCTGGTGTTTGGGTCGAAAAGTGTCATTCGATGTGTTCAGCTGTTAAATGCCGAATCTCGACAGGCGATTTAATCTTTGCCGCCTGCATTAATGTTAATAATGATTAGAGGAATGGATTCGCCACACTGACGCCAAAACGGCAGAACAGCACCATGAAATAAACGCCTGTGAAGCTTTTATTGGTCAGAAAATGAATTGGTGCGTTCTCTAGGAGTTTTTGAGTGCATTCGAAACTGTGTCAAACTGAGATTAATTTGTTTGGTCACTACACAGGTATTTGTGTGCGTATATGTTTTGGTTTCTTTGTTTAATGACATATCAACCTTTGTGGATTATTAAAGCCAAAGTCGTCCCAGTAGAAGATCAGTAGTCGTACATAAGAGAGAGGAGAGGGTTATCATACATAGGGTATTATACCGATAGTGAACGTAGTAGCGCAACAGGAGTTTGAAGTCGCTTACTATGTCCTGAATATTTGTTTCTAGGCCATGAGAAATCCTCCAAGCGTATATATATATATATATATATATATATATATATATACATTCTTTCCACAAGGAAAGACTATATATATATATATATATATATGTGTGTGTGTGTGTGTGTGTGTGTGTGTATAGATCTAAATAAATTATCATACTGAAAGATATTTGGAAATGTAAAGTACAACATATTGAATCCTTAAACATTAGAGTTGAGTATAAATCAAAGGACAAGGAAATCAAAAAAGTAAATAAAGAATGTGATTTGAACTTTGGCTTTGATGATACGTTCAAGGCTGACAATCATATTTTGTCAATTGGCTGGATAGTTAGAAATCTTATTTCAAGAGAGGCAACGAACTAGAAATTTAATGTCAAGGGAGATTTCAAAACATAAGTCAACAAACCAATTAGATTTTTCGCTTATAAATTGATATATTTTTGGAACAAAAGGCATTTTTCGGAACTATCGGATCGTACAAATATTCTTTTTTAAAGGTTGATATGAGAAGACAGTAAAAAGAAAAGATGTGTGAGGAGGTTTAGCAAACAATAATTTTGCTTAAAGGTTAATGTAAGAAGATAATAAAATGCAGAGATGCCCAAAGACACATAAAAGATTAATAAGGATTTTGTTTAAATGTCTATTTCAGCAGATAGTAAAAAGCAGATATGTCTCAAAATGTATAACAAACAAATAATAATAACTTTGTTTAACGGTTGATGCGAGATGATAATAAATAGCGGAAATGCACGAGGAGCCATAGAAAACTAGTAATAATTTTTCAAAGGGTGATGGGAAAAGATAGTAAAATATTTGATGCCCTAAAAATGTGATGCCCTAAAAAACAAGTAAGAATATATTTTTAACAGTTGATATAAGAAGATAGTAAAAAGCTGATATGCCATTAGGAGGTATAACAAACAAATAATATGTTTCTTAAAAGTTGATGTGAAAAGATAATAAAAGCGGAGATGCCTCAAAACGTATCACAAACAAAGAATAATGTACTTTTTTTTAAAGGCTGATGTAAGATTATAAAAATGCCCAAGGAGTCATAACAAACAAACAATAATGTTTTTTAAAAGGTTGATGTAAGAAGATTATTAAAAGTGAAGATGTCCAAGGAGTCATAGCAAACAAACAATAATGTTTTTTAAAAGGTTCATGTAAGAAGATTATTAAAAGTGAAGATGTCCAAGGAGTCATAACAAACAAACAATAATGTTTTTTAAAAGGTTGATGTAAGAAGATTATTAAAAGTGAAGATGTCCAAGGAGTCATAACAAACAAACAATAATGTTTTTTAAAAGGTTGATGTAAGAAGATTATTAAAAGTGAAGATGTCCAAGGAGTCATAACAAACAAACAATAATGTTTTTTAAAAGGTTGATGTAAGGAGATTATTAAAAGTGAAGATGTCCAAGGAGTCATAACAAACAAACAATAATGTTTTTTAAAAGGTTGATGTAAGAAGATTATTAAAAGTGAAGATGTCCAAGGAGTCATAACAAACAAACAATAATGTTTTTTAAAAGGTTGATGTAAGAAGATTATTAAAAGTGAAGATGTCCAAGGAGTCATAACAAACAAGTAATAATGTTTTTTAAAAGGTTGATGTAAGAAGATTATTAAAAGTGAAGATGTCCAAGGAGTCATAACAAACAAGCAATAATGTTTTTTAAAAGGTTCATGTAAGAAGATTATTAAAAGTGAAGATGTCCAAAGAGTCATAACAAACAAGCAATAATGTTTTTTAAAAGGTTCATGTAAGAAGATTATTAAAAGTGAAGATGTCCAAGGAGTCATAACAAACAAACAATAATGTTTTTTAAAAGGTTGATGTAAGAAGATTATTAAAAGTGAAGATGTCCAAGGAGTTATAACAAACAAACAATAATGTTTTTTAAAAGGTTCATGTAAGAAGATTATTAAAAGTGAAGATGTCCAAGGAGTCATAACAAACAAACAATAATGTTTTTTAAAAGGTTGATGTAAGAAGATTATTAAAAGTGAAGATGTCCAAGGAGTCATAACAAACAAACAATAATGTTTTTTAAAAGGTTCATGTAAGAAGATTATTAAAAGTGAAGATGTCCAAGGAGTCATAACAAACAAACAATAATGATTTTTAAAAGGTTCATGTAAGAAGATTATTAAAAGTGAAGATGTCCAAGGAGTCATAACAAACAAGTAATAATGTTTTTTAAAAGGTTGATGTAAGAAGATTATTAAAAGTGAAGATGTCCAAGGAGTCATAACAAACAAGCAATAATGTTTTTTAAAAGGTTCATGTTAGAAGATTATTAAAAGTGAAGATGTCCAAAGAGTCATAACAAACAAGCAATAATGTTTTTTAAAAGGTTCATGTAAGAAGATTATTAAAAGTGAAGATGTCCAAGGAGTCATAACAAACAAACAATAATGTTTTTTAAAAGGTTGATGTAAGAAGATTATTAAAAGTGAAGATGTCCAAGGAGTCATAACAAACAAACAATAATGTTTTTTAAAAGGTTCATGTAAGAAGATTATTAAAAGTGAAGATGTCCAAGGAGTCATAACAAACAAACAATAATGTTTTTTAAAAGGTTGATGTAAGAAGATTATTAAAAGTGAAGATGTCCAAGGAGTCATAACAAACAAACAATAATGATTTTTAAAAGGTTCATGTAAGTGAAGATGTCCAAGGAGTCATAACAAACAAACAATAATGATTTTTAAAAGGTTCATGTAAGAAGATTATTAAAAGTGAAGATGTCCAAGGAGTCATAACAAACAAACAATAATGTTTTTTAAAAGGTTCATGTAAGAAGATTATTAAAAGTGAAGATGTCCAAGGAGTCATAACAAACAAGCAATAATGTTTTTTAAAAGGTTGATGTAAGAAGATTATTAAAAGTGAAGATGTCCAAGGAGTCATAACAAACAAGCAATAATTTTTTTTAAAAGATTGATGTAAGAAGATTACTAAAAGTGAAGATGTCCAAGGAGTCATAACAAACAAGCAATAATGTTTTTTAAAAGATTGATGTAAGAAGATTATTAAAAGTGAAGATGTCCAAGGAGTCATAACAAACAAACAATAATGTTTTTTAAAAGGTTCATGTAAGAAGATTATTAAAAGTGAAGATGTCCAAGGAGTCATAACAAACAAGCAATAATGTTTTTTAAAAGGTTGATGTAAGAAGATTATTAAAAGTGAAGATGTCCAAGGAGTCATAACAAACAAACAATAATGTTTTTTAAAAGGTTGATGTAAGAAGATTATTAAAAGTGAAGATGTCCAAGGAGTCATAAAAAACAAGCAATAATGTTTTTTAAAAGGTTGATGTAAGAAGATTATTAAAAGTGAAGATGTCCAAGGAGTCATAACAAACAAACAATAATGTTTTTTAAAAGGTTCATGTAAGAAGATTATTAAAAGTGAAGATGTCCAAGGAGTCATAACAAACAAACAATAATGTTTTTTAAAAGGTTGATGTAAGAAGATTATTAAAAGTGAAGATGTCCAAGGAGTCATAACAAACAAACAATAATGTTTTTTAAAAGGTTGATGTAAGAAGATTATTAAAAGTGAAGATGTCCAAGGAGTCATAACAAACAAACAATAATGTTTTTTAAAAGGTTGATGTAAGAAGATTATTAAAAGTGAAGATGTCCAAGGAGTCATAACAAACAAACAATAATGTTTTTTAAAAGGTTGATGTAAGAAGATTATTAAAAGTGAAGATGTCCAAGGAGTCATAACAAACAAACAATAATGTTTTTTAAAAGGTTGATGTAAGAAGATTATTAAAAGTGAAGATGTCCAAGGAGTCATAACAAACAAACAATAATGATTTTTAAAAGGTTCATGTAAGAAGATTATTAAAAGTGAAGATGTCCAAGGAGTCATAACAAACAAACAATAATGTTTTTTAAAAGGTTGATGTAAGAAGATTATTAAAAGTGAAGATGTCCAAGGAGTCATAAAAAACAAGCAATAATGTTTTTTAAAAGGTTGATGTAAGAAGATTATTAAAAGTGAAGATGTCCAAGGAGTCATAACAAACAAACAATAATGTTTTTTAAAAGGTTCATGTAAGAAGATTATTAAAAGTGAAGATGTCCAAGGAGTCATAACAAACAAACAATAATGTTTTTTAAAAGGTTGATGTAAGAAGATTATTAAAAGTGAAGATGTCCAAGGAGTCATAACAAACAAGTAATAATGTTTTTTAAAAGGTTGATGTAAGAAGATTATTAAAAGTGAAGATGTCCAAGGAGTCATAACAAACAAGCAATAATGTTTTTTAAAAGGTTCATGTAAGAAGATTATTAAAAGTGAAGATGTCCAAAGAGTCATAACAAACAAGCAATAATGTTTTTTAAAAGGTTCATGTAAGAAGATTATTAAAAGTGAAGATGTCCAAGGAGTCATAACAAACAAACAATAATGTTTTTTAAAAGGTTGATGTAAGAAGATTATTAAAAGTGAAGATGTCCAAGGAGTCATAACAAACAAACAATAATGTTTTTTAAAAGGTTCATGTAAGAAGATTATTAAAAGTGAAGATGTCCAAGGAGTCATAACAAACAAACAATAATGATTTTTAAAAGGTTCATGTAAGAAGATTATTAAAAGTGAAGATGTCCAAGGAGTCATAACAAACAAACAATAATGTTTTTTAAAAGGTTCATGTAAGAAGATTATTAAAAGTGAAGATGTCCAAGGAGTCATAACAAACAAGCAATAATGTTTTTTAAAAGATTGATGTAAGAAGATTATTAAAAGTGAAGATGTCCAAGGAGTCATAACAAACAAGCAATAATTTTTTTTAAAAGATTGATGTAAGAAGATTATTAAAAGTGAAGATGTCCAAGGAGTCATAACAAACAAGCAATAATGTTTTTTAAAAGATTGATGTAAAAAGATTATTAAAAGTGAAGATGTCCAAGGAGTCATAACAAACAAACAATAATGTTTTTTAAAAGGTTCATGTAAGAAGATTATTAAAAGTGAAGATGTCCAAGGAGTCATAACAAACAAGCAATAATGTTTTTTAAAAGGTTGATGTAAGAAGATTATTAAAAGTGAAGATGTCCAAGGAGTCATAACAAACAAGCAATAATTTTTTTTAAAAGATTGATGTAAGAAGATTATTAAAAGTGAAGATGTCCAAGGAGTCATAACAAACAAGCAATAATGTTTTTTAAAAGATTGATGTAAGAAGATTATTAAAAGTGAAGATGTCCAAGGAGTCATAACAAACAAACAATAATGTTTTTTAAAAGGTTGATGTAAGAAGATTATTAAAAGTGAAGATGTCCAAGGAGTCATAACAAACAAACAATAATGTTTTTTAAAAGGTTCATGTAAGAAGATTATTAAAAGTGAAGATGTCCAAGGAGTCATAACAAACAAACAATAATGTTTTTTAAAAGGTTGATGTAAGAAGATTATTAAAAGTGAAGATGTCCAAGGAGTCATAACAAACAAACAATAATGTTTTTTAAAAGGTTGATGTAAGAAGATTATTAAAAGTGAAGATGTCCAAGGAGTCATAACAAACAAGCAATAATTTTTTTTAAAAGATTGATGTAAGAAGATTATTGAAAGTGAAGATGTCCAAGGAGTCATAACAAACAAGCAATAATGTTTTTTAAAAGATTGATGTAAGAAGATTATTAAAAGTGAAGATGTCCAAGGAGTCATAACAAACAAACAATAATGTTTTTTAAAAGGTTCATGTAAGAAGATTATTAAAAGTGAAGATGTCCAAGGAGTCATAACAAACAAACAATAATGTTTTTTAAAAGGTTGATGTAAGAAGATTATTAAAAGTGAAGATGTCCAAGGAGTCATAACAAACAAACAATAATGTTTTTTAAAAGGTTGATGTAAGAAGATTATTAAAAGTGAAGATGTCCAAGGAGTCATAACAAACAAGCAATAATGTTTTTTAAAAGGTTGATGTAAGAAGATTATTAAAAGTGAAGATGTCCAAGGAGTCATAACAAACAAACAATAATGTTTTTTAAAAGGTTGATGTAAGAAGATTATTAAAAGTGAAGATGTCCAAGGAGTCATAAAAAACAAGCAATAATGTTTTTTAAAAGGTTGATGTAAGAAGATTATTAAAAGTGAAGATGTCCAAGGAGTCATAACAAACAAACAATAATGTTTTTTAAAAGGTTCATGTAAGAAGATTATTAAAAGTGAAGATGTCCAAGGAGTCATAACAAACAAGTAATAATGTTTTTTAAAAGGTTGATGTAAGAAGATTATTAAAAGTGAAGAAGTCCAAGGAGTAATAACAAACAAGCAATAATGTTTTTTAAAAGGTTCATGTAAGAAGATTATTAAAAGTGAAGATGTCCAAGGAGTCATAACAAACAAGCAATAATGTTTTTTAAAAGGTTCATGTAAGAAGATTATTAAAAGTGAAGATGTCCAAGGAGTCATAACAAACAAACAATAATGATTTTTAAAAGGTTCATGTAAGAAGATTATTAAAAGTGAAGATGTCCAAGGAGTCATAACAAACAAACAATAATGTTTTTTAAAAGGTTCATGTAAGAAGATTATTAAAAGTGAAGATGTCCAAGGAGTCATAACAAACAAACAATAATGTTTTTTAAAAGGTTCATGTAATAAGATTATTAAAAGTGAAGATGTCCAAGGAGTCATAACAAACAAACAATAATGTTTTTTAAAAGGTTGATGTAAGAAGATTATTAAAAGTGAAGATGTCCAAGGAGTCATAACAAACAAACAATAATGTTTTTTAAAAGGTTCATGTAAGAAGATTATTAAAAGTGAAGATGTCCAAGGAGTCATAACAAACAAACAATAATGTTTTTTAAAAGGTTGATGTAAGAAGATTATTAAAAGTGAAGATGTCCAAGGAGTCATAACAAACAAACAATAATGTTTTTTAAAAGGTTCATGTAAGAAGATTATTAAAAGTGAAGATGTCCAAGGAGTCATAACAAACAAGCAATAATGTTTTTTAAAAGGTTGATGTAAGAAGATTATTAAAAGTGAAGATGTCCAAGGAGTCATAACAAACAAACAATAATGTTTTTTAAAAGGTTGATGTAAGAAGATTATTAAAAGTGAAGATGTCCAAGGAGTCATAAAAAACAAGCAATAATGTTTTTTAAAAGGTTGATGTAAGAAGATTATTAAAAGTGAAGATGTCCAAGGAGTCATAACAAACAAACAATAATGTTTTTTAAAAGGTTCATGTAAGAAGATTATTAAAAGTGAAGATATCCAAGGAGTCATAACAAACAAACAATAATGTTTTTTAAAAGGTTGATGTAAGAAGATTATTAAAAGTGAAGATGTCCAAGGAGTCATAACAAACAAGTAATAATGTTTTTTAAAAGGTTGATGTAAGAAGATTATTAAAAGTGAAGATGTCCAAGGAGTCATAACAAACAAGCATAATGTTTTTTAAAAGGTTCATGTAAGAAGATTATTAAAAGTGAAGATGTCCAAGGAGTCATAACAAACAAGCAATAATGTTTTTTAAAAGGTTCATGTAAGAAGATTATTAAAAGTGAAGATGTCCAAGGAGTCATAACAAACAAACAATAATGTTTTTTAAAAGGTTCATGTAAGAAGATTATTAAAAGTGAAGATGTCCAAGGAGTCATAACAAACAAACAATAATGTTTTTTAAAAGGTTGATGTAAGAAGATTATTAAAAGTGAAGATGTCCAAGGAGTCATAACAAACAAACAATAATGTTTTTTAAAAGGTTGATGTAAGAAGATTATTAAAAGTGAAGATGTCCAAGGAGTCATAACAAACAAACAATAATGTTTTTTAAAAGGTTGATGTAAGAAGATTATTAAAAGTGAAGATGTCCAAGGAGTCATAACAAACAAACAATAATGTTTTTTAAAAGGTTCATGTAAGAAGATTATTAAAAGTGAAGATGTCCAAGGAGTCATAACAAACAAACAATAATGTTTTTTAAAAGGTTGATGTAAGAAGATTATTAAAAGTGAAGATGTCCAAGGAGTCATAAAAAACAAGCAATAATGTTTTTTAAAAGGTTGATGTAAGAAGATTATTAAAAGTGAAGATGTCCAAGGAGTCATAACAAACAAGTAATAATGTTTTTTAAAAGGTTGATGTAAGAAGATTATTAAAAGTGAAGATGTCCAAGTAGTCATAACAAACAAGCAATAATGTTTTTTAAAAGGTTCATGTAAGAAGATTATTAAAAGTGAAGATGTCCAAAGAGTCATAACAAACAAGCAATAATGTTTTTTAAAAGGTTTATGTAAGAAGATTATTAAAAGTGAAGATGTCCAAGGAGTCATAACAAACAAGTAATAATGTTTTTTAAAAGGTTGATGTAAGAAGATTATTAAAAGTGAAGATGTCCAAGTAGTCATAACAAACAAGCAATAATGTTTTTTAAAAGGTTCATGTAAGAAGATTATTAAAAGTGAAGATATCCAAGGAGTCATAACAAACAAACAATAATGTTTTTTAAAAGGTTGATGTAAGAAGATTATTAAAAGTGAAGATGTCCAAGGAGTCATAACAAACAAGTAATAATGTTTTTTAAAAGGTTGATGTAAGAAGATTATTAAAAGTGAAGATGTCCAAGGAGTCATAACAAACAAGCATAATGTTTTTTAAAAGGTTCATGTAAGAAGATTATTAAAAGTGAAGATGTCCAAGGAGTCATAACAAACAAGCAATAATGTTTTTTAAAAGGTTCATGTAAGAAGATTATTAAAAGTGAAGATGTCCAAGGAGTCATAACAAACAAACAATAATGTTTTTTAAAAGGTTCATGTAAGAAGATTATTAAAAGTGAAGATGTCCAAGGAGTCATAACAAACAAACAATAATGTTTTTTAAAAGGTTGATGTAAGAAGATTATTAAAAGTGAAGATGTCCAAGGAGTCATAACAAACAAACAATAATGTTTTTTAAAAGGTTGATGTAAGAAGATTATTAAAAGTGAAGATGTCCAAGGAGTCATAACAAACAAACAATAATGTTTTTTAAAAGGTTGATGTAAGAAGATTATTAAAAGTGAAGATGTCCAAGGAGTCATAAAAAACAAGCAATAATGTTTTTTAAAAGGTTGATGTAAGAAGATTATTAAAAGTGAAGATGTCCAAGGAGTCATAACAAACAAGTAATAATGTTTTTTAAAAGGTTGATGTAAGAAGATTATTAAAAGTGAAGATGTCCAAGTAGTCATAACAAACAAGCAATAATGTTTTTTAAAAGGTTCATGTAAGAAGATTATTAAAAGTGAAGATGTCCAAAGAGTCATAACAAACAAGCAATAATGTTTTTTAAAAGGTTCATGTAAGAAGATTATTAAAAGTGAAGATGTCCAAGGAGTCATAACAAACAAACAATAATGTTTTTTAAAAGGTTGATGTAAGAAGATTATTAAAAGTGAAGATGTCCAAGGAGTCATAACAAACAAACAATAATGTTTTTTAAAAGGTTCATGTAAGAAGATTATTAAAAGTGAAGATGTCCAAGGAGTCATAACAAACAAACAATAATGTTTTTTAAAAGGTTGATGTAAGAAGATTATTAAAAGTGAAGATGTCCAAGGAGTCATAACAAACAAACAATAATGATTTTTAAAAGGTTCATGTAAGAAGATTATTAAAAGTGAAGATGTCCAAGGAGTCATAACAAACAAACAATAATGATTTTTAAAAGGTTCATGTAAGAAGATTATTAAAAGTGAAGATGTCCAAGGAGTCATAACAAACAAACAATAATGTTTTTTAAAAGGTTCATGTAAGAAGATTATTAAAAGTGAAGATGCCCAAGGAGTCATAACAAACAAACAATAATGTTTTTTAAAAGGTTGATGTAAGAAGATTATTAAAAGTGAAGATGTCCAAGGAGTCATAACAAACAAACAATAATGTTTTTTAAAATGTTGATGTAAGAAGATTATTAAAAGTGAAGATGTCCAAGGAGTCATAACAAACAAACAATAATGTTTTTTAAAAGGTTCATGTAAGAAGATTATTAAAAGTGAAGATGTCCAAGGAGTCATAACAAACAAGCAATAATGTTTTTTAAAAGGTTGATGTAAGAAGATTATTAAAAGTGAAGATGTCCAAGGAGTCATAACAAACAAGCAATAATGTTTTTTAAAAGGTTGATGTAAGAAGATTATTAAAAGTGAAGATGTCCAAGGAGTCATAACAAACAAGCAATAATTTTTTTTAAAAGATTGATGTAAGAAGATTATTAAAAGTGAAGATGTCCAAGGAGTCATAACAAACAAGCAATAATGTTTTTTAAAAGATTGATGTAAGAAGATTATTAAAAGTGAAGATGTCCAAGGAGTCATAACAAACAAACAATAATGTTTTTTAAAAGGTTGATGTAAGAAGATTATTAAAAGTGAAGATGTCCAAGGAGTCATAACAAACAAACAATAATGTTTTTTAAAAGGTTCATGTAAGAAGATTATTAAAAGTGAAGATGTCCAAGGAGTCATAACAAACAAACAATAATGTTTTTTAAAAGGTTGATGTAAGAAGATTATTAAAAGTGAAGATGTCCAAGGAGTCATAACAAACAAGCAATAATGTTTTTTAAAAGGTTGATGTAAGAAGATTATTAAAAGTGAAGATGTCCAAGGAGTCATAACAAACAAACAATAATGTTTTTTAAAAGGTTCATGTAAGAAGATTATTAAAAGTGAAGATGCACAAGGAGTCATAACAAACAAACAATAATGTTTTTTAAAAGGTTGATGTAAGAAGATTATTAAAAGTGAAGATGTCCAAGGAGTCATAACAAACAAACAATAATGTTTTTTAAAATGTTGATGTAAGAAGATTATTAAAAGTGAAGATGTCCAAGGAGTCATAACAAACAAACAATAATGATTTTTAAAAGGTTCATGTAAGAAGATTATTAAAAGTGAAGATGTCCAAGGAGTCATAACAAACAAGCAATAATGTTTTTTAAAAGGTTGATGTAAGAAGATTATTAAAAGTGAAGATGTCCAAGGAGTCATAACAAACAAGCAATAATGTTTTTTAAAAGGTTGATGTAAGAAGATTATTAAAAGTGAAGATATCCAAGGAGTCATAACAAACAAGCAATAATGTTTTTTAAAAGATTGATGTAAGAAGATTATTAAAAGTGAAGATGTCCAAGGAGTCATAACAAACAAGCAATAATGTTTTTTAAAAGATTGATGTAAGAAGATTATTAAAAGTGAAGATGTCCAAGGAGTCATAACAAACAAACAATAATGTTTTTTAAAAGGTTCATGTAAGAAGATTATTAAAAGTGAAGATGTCCAAGGAGTCATAACAAACAAACAATAATGTTTTTTAAAAGGTTCATGTAAGAAGATTATTAAAAGTGAAGATGTCCAAGGAGTCATAACAAACAAACAATAATGTTTTTTAAAAGGTTGATGTAAGAAGATTATTAAAAGTGAAGATGTCCAAGGAGTCATAACAAACAAGCAATAATGTTTTTTAAAAGGTTGATGTAAGAAGATTATTAAAAGTGAAGATGTCCAAGGAGTCATAACAAACAAACAATAATGTTTTTTAAAAGGTTGATGTAAGAAGATTATTAAAAGTGAAGATGTCCAAGGAGTCATAAAAAACAAGCAATAATGTTTTTTAAAAGGTTGATGTAAGAAGATTATTAAAAGTGAAGATGTCCAAGGAGTCATAACAAACAAACAATAATGTTTTTTAAAAGGTTCATGTAAGAAGATTATTAAAAGTGAAGATGTCCAAGGAGTCATAACAAACAAGCAATAATGTTTTTTAAAAGGTTCATGTAAGAAGATTATTAAAAGTGAAGATGTCCAAGGAGTCATAACAAACAAACAATAATGATTTTTAAAAGGTTCATGTAAGAAGATTATTAAAAGTGAAGATGTCCAAGGAGTCATAACAAACAAACAATAATGTTTTTAAAAGGTTCATGTAAGAAGATTATTAAAAGTGAAGATGTCCAAGGAGTCATAACAAACAAACAATAATGTTTTTTAAAAGGTTCATGTAAGAAGATTATTAAAAGTGAAGATGTCCAAGGAGTCATAACAAACAAACAATAATGTTTTTTAAAAGGTTGATGTAAGAAGATTATTAAAAGTGAAGATGTCCAAGGAGTCATAACAAACAAACAATAATGTTTTTTAAAAGGTTCATGTAAGAAGATTATTAAAAGTGAAGATGTCCAAGGAGTCATAACAAACAAACAATAATGTTTTTTAAAAGATTGATGTAAGAAGATTATTAAAAGTGAAGATGTCCAAGGAGTCATAACAAACAAACAATAATGTTTTTTAAAAGGTTCATGTAAGAAGATTATTAAAAGTGAAGATGTCCAAGGAGTCATAACAAACAAACAATAATGTTTTTTAAAAGGTTGATGTAAGAAGATTATTAAAAGTGAAGATGTCCAAGGAGTCATAACAAACAAACAATAATGTTTTTTAAAAGGTTGATGTAAGAAGATTATTAAAAGTGAAGATGTCCAAGGAGTCATAACAAACAAACAATAATGTTTTTTAAAAGGTTCATGTAAGAAGATTATTAAAAGTGAAGATGTCCAAGGAGTCATAACAAACAAACAATAATGTTTTTTAAAAGGTTGATGTAAGAAGATTATTAAAAGTGAAGATGTCCAAGGAGTCATAACAAACAAACAATAATGTTTTTTAAAAGGTTCATGTAAGAAGATTATTAAAAGTGAAGATGTCCAAGGAGTCATAACAAACAAACAATAATGTTTTTTAAAAGATTGATGTAAGAAGATTATTAAAAGTGAAGATGTCCAAGGAGTCATAACAAACAAACAATAATGTTTTTTAAAAGGTTGATGTAAGAAGATTATTAAAAGTGAAGATGTCCAAGGAGTCATAACAAACAAACAATAATGTTTTTTAAAAGGTTGATGTAAGAAGATTATTAAAAGTGAAGATGTCCAAGGAGTCATAACAAACAAACAATAATGTTTTTTAAAAGGTTCATGTAAGAAGATTATTAAAAGTGAAGATGTCCAAGGAGTCATAACAAACAAACTATAATGTTTTTTAAAAGGTTCATGTAAGAAGATTATTAAAAGTGAAGATGTCCAAGGAGTCATAACAAACAAGCAATAATGTTTTTTAAAAGGTTCATTTAAGAAGATTATTAAAAGTGAAGATGTCCAAGGAGTCATAACAAACAAACAATAATGTTTTTTAAAAGGTTCATGTAAGAAGATTATTAAAAGTGAAGATGTCCAAGGAGTCATAACAAACAAGCAATAATGTTTTTTAAAAGGTTCATGTAAGAAGATTATTAAAAGTGAAGATGTCCAAGGAGTCATAACAAACAAACAATAATGATTTTTAAAAGGTTCATGTAAGAAGATTATTAAAAGTGAAGATGTCCAAGGAGTCATAACAAACAAACAATAATGTTTTTAAAAGGTTCATGTAAGAAGATTATTAAAAGTGAAGATGTCCAAGGAGTCATAACAAACAAACAATAATGTTTTTTAAAAGGTTCATGTAAGAAGATTATTAAAAGTGAAGATGTCCAAGGAGTCATAACAAACAAACAATAATGTTTTTTAAAAGGTTGATGTAAGAAGATTATTAAAAGTGAAGATGTCCAAGGAGTCATAACAAACAAACAATAATGTTTTTTAAAAGGTTCATGTAAGAAGATTATTAAAAGTGAAGATGTCCAAGGAGTCATAACAAACAAACAATAATGTTTTTTAAAAGATTGATGTAAGAAGATTATTAAAAGTGAAGATGTCCAAGGAGTCATAACAAACAAACAATAATGTTTTTTAAAAGGTTCATGTAAGAAGATTATTAAAAGTGAAGATGTCCAAGGAGTCATAACAAACAAACAATAATGTTTTTTAAAAGGTTGATGTAAGAAGATTATTAAAAGTGAAGATGTCCAAGGAGTCATAACAAACAAACAATAATGTTTTTTAAAAGGTTGATGTAAGAAGATTATTAAAAGTGAAGATGTCCAAGGAGTCATAACAAACAAACAATAATGTTTTTTAAAAGGTTCATGTAAGAAGATTATTAAAAGTGAAGATGTCCAAGGAGTCATAACAAACAAACAATAATGTTTTTTAAAAGGTTGATGTAAGAAGATTATTAAAAGTGAAGATGTCCAAGGAGTCATAACAAACAAACAATAATGTTTTTTAAAAGGTTGATGTAAGAAGATTATTAAAAGTGAAGATGTCCAAGGAGTCATAACAAACAAACAATAATGTTTTTTAAAAGATTGATGTAAGAAGATTATTAAAAGTGAAGATGTCCAAGGAGTCATAACAAACAAACAATAATGTTTTTTAAAAGGTTGATGTAAGAAGATTATTAAAAGTGAAGATGTCCAAGGAGTCATAACAAACAAACAATAATGTTTTTTAAAAGGTTGATGTAAGAAGATTATTAAAAGGGAAGATGTCCAAGGAGTCATAACAAACAAACAATAATGTTTTTTAAAAGGTTCATGTAAGAAGATTATTAAAAGTGAAGATGTCCAAGGAGTCATAACAAACAAACTATAATGTTTTTTAAAAGGTTCATGTAAGAAGATTATTAAAAGTGAAGATGTCCAAGGAGTCATAACAAACAAGCAATAATGTTTTTTAAAAGGTTCATGTAAGAAGATTATTAAAAGTGAAGATGTCCAAGGAGTCATAACAAACAAACAATAATGTTTTTTGAAAGGTTCATGTAAGAAGATTATTAAAAGTGAAGATGCCCAAGGAGTTATAACAAACAAGCAATAATGTTTTTTAAAAGGTTGATGTAAGAAGATTATTAAAAGTGAAGATGTCCAAGGAGTCATAACAAACAAACAATAATGTTTTTTAAAATGTTGATGTAAGAAGATTATTAAAAGTGAAGATGTCCAAGGAGTCATAACAAACAAGCAATACTGTTTTTTAAAAGGTTCATGTAAGAAGATTATTAAAAGTGAAGATGTCCAAGGAGTCATAACAAACAAACAATAATGTTTTTTAAAAGGTTCATGTAAGAAGATTATTAAAAGTGAAGATGTCCAAGGAGTCATAACAAACAAGCAATAATGTTTTTTAAAAGGTTGATGTAAGAAGATTATTAAAAGTGAAGATGTCCAAGGAGTCATAACAAACAAGCAATAATGTTTTTTAAAAGGTTGATGTAAGAAGATTATTAAAAGTGAAGATGTCCAAGGAGTCATAACAAACAAGCAATAATTTTTTTTAAAAGATTGATGTAAGAAGATTATTAAAAGTGAAGATGTCCAAGGAGTCATAACAAACAAGCAATAATGTTTTTTAAAAGATTGATGTAAGAAGATTATTAAAAGTGAAGATGTCCAAGGAGTCATAACAAACAAACAATAATGTTTTTTAAAAGGTTGATGTAAGAAGATTATTAAAAGTGAAGATGTCCAAGGAGTCATAACAAACAAACAATAATGTTTTTTAAAAGGTTCATGTAAGAAGATTATTAAAAGTGAAGATGTCCAAGGAGTCATAACAAACAAACAATAATGTTTTTTAAAAGGTTGATGTAAGAAGATTATTAAAAGTGAAGATGTCCAAGGAGTCATAACAAACAAGCAATAATGTTTTTTAAAAGGTTGATGTAAGAAGATTATTAAAAGTGAAGATGTCCAAGGAGTCATAACAAACAAACAATAATGTTTTTTAAAAGGTTCATGTAAGAAGATTATTAAAAGTGAAGATGCCCAAGGAGTCATAACAAACAAACAATAATGTTTTTTAAAAGGTTGATGTAAGAAGATTATTAAAAGTGAAGATGTCCAAGGAGTCATAACAAACAAACAATAATGTTTTTTAAAATGTTGATGTAAGAAGATTATTAAAAGTGAAGATGTCCAAGGAGTCATAACAAACAAACAATAATGATTTTTAAAAGGTTCATGTAAGAAGATTATTAAAAGTGAAGATGTCCAAGGAGTCATAACAAACAAGCAATAATGTTTTTTAAAAGGTTGATGTAAGAAGATTATTAAAAGTGAAGATGTCCAAGGAGTCATAACAAACAAGCAATAATGTTTTTTAAAAGGTTGATGTAAGAAGATTATTAAAAGTGAAGATATCCAAGGAGTCATAACAAACAAGCAATAATGTTTTTTAAAAGATTGATGTAAGAAGATTATTAAAAGTGAAGATGTCCAAGGAGTCATAACAAACAAGCAATAATGTTTTTTAAAAGATTGATGTAAGAAGATTATTAAAAGTGAAGATGTCCAAGGAGTCATAACAAACAAACAATAATGTTTTTTAAAAGGTTCATGTAAGAAGATTATTAAAAGTGAAGATGTCCAATGAGTCATAACAAACAAACAATAATGTTTTTTAAAAGGTTCATGTAAGAAGATTATTAAAAGTGAAGATGTCCAAGGAGTCATAACAAACAAACAATAATGTTTTTTAAAAGGTTGATGTAAGAAGATTATTAAAAGTGAAGATGTCCAAGGAGTCATAACAAACAAGCAATAATGTTTTTTAAAAGGTTGATGTAAGAAGATTATTAAAAGTGAAGATGTCCAAGGAGTCATAACAAACAAACAATAATGTTTTTTAAAAGGTTGATGTAAGAAGATTATTAAAAGTGAAGATGTCCAAGGAGTCATAAAAAACAAGCAATAATGTTTTTTAAAAGGTTGATGTAAGAAGATTATTAAAAGTGAAGATGTCCAAGGAGTCATAACAAACAAACAATAATGTTTTTTAAAAGGTTCATGTAAGAAGATTATTAAAAGTGAAGATGTCCAAGGAGTCATAACAAACAAGCAATAATGTTTTTTAAAAGGTTCATGTAAGAAGATTATTAAAAGTGAAGATGTCCAAGGAGTCATAACAAACAAACAATAATGATTTTTAAAAGGTTCATGTAAGAAGATTATTAAAAGTGAAGATGTCCAAGGAGTCATAACAAACAAACAATAATGTTTTTTAAAAGGTTGATGTAAGAAGATTATTAAAAGTGAAGATGTCCAAGGAGTCATAACAAACAAACAATAATGTTTTTTAAAAGGTTCATGTAAGAAGATTATTAAAAGTGAAGATGTCCAAGGAGTCATAACAAACAAACAATAATGTTTTTTAAAAGGTTGATGTAAGAAGATTATTAAAAGTGAAGATGTCCAAGGAGTCATAACAAACAAGCAATAATGTTTTTTAAAAGGTTGATGTAAGAAGATTATTAAAAGTGAAGATGTCCAAGGAGTCATAACAAACAAACAATAATGTTTTTTAAAAGGTTCATGTAAGAAGATTATTAAAAGTGAAGATGCCCAAGGAGTCATAACAAACAAACAATAATGTTTTTTAAAAGGTTGATGTAAGAAGATTATTAAAAGTGAAGATGTCCAAGGAGTCATAACAAACAAACAATAATGTTTTTTAAAATGTTGATGTAAGAAGATTATTAAAAGTGAAGATGTCCAAGGAGTCATAACAAACAAACAATAATGATTTTTAAAAGGTTCATGTAAGAAGATTATTAAAAGTGAAGATGTCCAAGGAGTCATAACAAACAAGCAATAATGTTTTTTAAAAGGTTGATGTAAGAAGATTATTAAAAGTGAAGATGTCCAAGGAGTCATAACAAACAAGCAATAATGTTTTTTAAAAGGTTGATGTAAGAAGATTATTAAAAGTGAAGATATCCAAGGAGTCATAACAAACAAGCAATAATGTTTTTTAAAAGATTGATGTAAGAAGATTATTAAAAGTGAAGATGTCCAAGGAGTCATAACAAACAAGCAATAATGTTTTTTAAAAGATTGATGTAAGAAGATTATTAAAAGTGAAGATGTCCAAGGAGTCATAACAAACAAACAATAATGTTTTTTAAAAGGTTCATGTAAGAAGATTATTAAAAGTGAAGATGTCCAATGAGTCATAACAAACAAACAATAATGTTTTTTAAAAGGTTCATGTAAGAAGATTATTAAAAGTGAAGATGTCCAAGGAGTCATAACAAACAAACAATAATGTTTTTTAAAAGGTTGATGTAAGAAGATTATTAAAAGTGAAGATGTCCAAGGAGTCATAACAAACAAGCAATAATGTTTTTTAAAAGGTTGATGTAAGAAGATTATTAAAAGTGAAGATGTCCAAGGAGTCATAACAAACAAACAATAATGTTTTTTAAAAGGTTGATGTAAGAAGATTATTAAAAGTGAAGATGTCCAAGGAGTCATAAAAAACAAGCAATAATGTTTTTTAAAAGGTTGATGTAAGAAGATTATTAAAAGTGAAGATGTCCAAGGAGTCATAACAAACAAACAATAATGTTTTTTAAAAGGTTCATGTAAGAAGATTATTAAAAGTGAAGATGTCCAAGGAGTCATAACAAACAAGCAATAATGTTTTTTAAAAGGTTCATGTAAGAAGATTATTAAAAGTGAAGATGTCCAAGGAGTCATAACAAACAAACAATAATGATTTTTAAAAGGTTCATGTAAGAAGATTATTAAAAGTGAAGATGTCCAAGGAGTCATAACAAACAAACAATAATGTTTTTAAAAGGTTCATGTAAGAAGATTATTAAAAGTGAAGATGTCCAAGGAGTCATAACAAACAAACAATAATGTTTTTTAAAAGGTTCATGTAAGAAGATTATTAAAAGTGAAGATGTCCAAGGAGTCATAACAAACAAACAATAATGTTTTTTAAAAGGTTGATGTAAGAAGATTATTAAAAGTGAAGATGTCCAAGGAGTCATAACAAACAAACAATAATGTTTTTTAAAAGGTTCATGTAAGAAGATTATTAAAAGTGAAGATGTCCAAGGAGTCATAACAAACAAACAATAATGTTTTTTAAAAGATTGATGTAAGAAGATTATTAAAAGTGAAGATGTCCAAGGAGTCATAACAAACAAACAATAATGTTTTTTAAAAGGTTGATGTAAGAAGATTATTAAAAGTGAAGATGTCCAAGGAGTCATAACAAACAAACAATAATGTTTTTTAAAAGGTTGATGTAAGAAGATTATTAAAAGTGAAGATGTCCAAGGAGTCATAACAAACAAACAATAATGTTTTTTAAAAGGTTGATGTAAGAAGATTATTAAAAGTGAAGATGTCCAAGGAGTCATAACAAACAAACAATAATGTTTTTTAAAAGGTTCATGTAAGAAGATTATTAAAAGTGAAGATGTCCAAGGAGTCATAACAAACAAACAATAATGTTTTTTAAAAGGTTGATGTAAGAAGATTATTAAAAGTGAAGATGTCCAAGGAGTCATAACAAACAAACAATAATGTTTTTTAAAAGGTTCATGTAAGAAGATTATTAAAAGTGAAGATGTCCAAGGAGTCATAACAAACAAACAATAATGTTTTTTAAAAGATTGATGTAAGAAGATTATTAAAAGTGAAGATGTCCAAGGAGTCATAACAAACAAACAATAATGTTTTTTAAAAGGTTGATGTAAGAAGATTATTAAAAGTGAAGATGTCCAAGGAGTCATAACAAACAAACAATAATGTTTTTTAAAAGGTTGATGTAAGAAGATTATTAAAAGTGAAGATGTCCAAGGAGTCATAACAAACAAACAATAATGTTTTTTAAAAGGTTCATGTAAGAAGATTATTAAAAGTGAAGATGTCCAAGGAGTCATAACAAACAAACTATAATGTTTTTTAAAAGGTTCATGTAAGAAGATTATTAAAAGTGAAGATGTCCAAGGAGTCATAACAAACAAGCAATAATGTTTTTTAAAAGGTTCATTTAAGAAGATTATTAAAAGTGAAGATGTCCAAGGAGTCATAACAAACAAACAATAATGTTTTTTAAAAGGTTCATGTAAGAAGATTATTAAAAGTGAAGATGTCCAAGGAGTCATAACAAACAAGCAATAATGTTTTTTAAAAGGTTCATGTAAGAAGATTATTAAAAGTGAAGATGTCCAAGGAGTCATAACAAACAAACAATAATGATTTTTAAAAGGTTCATGTAAGAAGATTATTAAAAGTGAAGATGTCCAAGGAGTCATAACAAACAAACAATAATGTTTTTAAAAGGTTCATGTAAGAAGATTATTAAAAGTGAAGATGTCCAAGGAGTCATAACAAACAAACAATAATGTTTTTTAAAAGGTTCATGTAAGAAGATTATTAAAAGTGAAGATGTCCAAGGAGTCATAACAAACAAACAATAATGTTTTTTAAAAGGTTGATGTAAGAAGATTATTAAAAGTGAAGATGTCCAAGGAGTCATAACAAACAAACAATAATGTTTTTTAAAAGGTTCATGTAAGAAGATTATTAAAAGTGAAGATGTCCAAGGAGTCATAACAAACAAACAATAATGTTTTTTAAAAGATTGATGTAAGAAGATTATTAAAAGTGAAGATGTCCAAGGAGTCATAACAAACAAACAATAATGTTTTTTAAAAGGTTCATGTAAGAAGATTATTAAAAGTGAAGATGTCCAAGGAGTCATAACAAACAAACAATAATGTTTTTTAAAAGGTTCATGTAAGAAGATTATTAAAAGTGAAGATGTCCAAGGAGTCATAACAAACAAACAATAATGTTTTTTAAAAGGTTGATGTAAGAAGATTATTAAAAGTGAAGATGTCCAAGGAGTCATAACAAACAAACAATAATGTTTTTTAAAAGGTTCATGTAAGAAGATTATTAAAAGTGAAGATGTCCAAGGAGTCATAACAAACAAACAATAATGTTTTTTAAAAGGTTGATGTAAGAAGATTATTAAAAGTGAAGATGTCCAAGGAGTCATAACAAACAAACAATAATGTTTTTTAAAAGGTTGATGTAAGAAGATTATTAAAAGTGAAGATGTCCAAGGAGTCATAACAAACAAACAATAATGTTTTTTAAAAGATTGATGTAAGAAGATTATTAAAAGTGAAGATGTCCAAGGAGTCATAACAAACAAACAATAATGTTTTTTAAAAGGTTGATGTAAGAAGATTATTAAAAGTGAAGATGTCCAAGGAGTCATAACAAACAAACAATAATGTTTTTTAAAAGGTTGATGTAAGAAGATTATTAAAAGTGAAGATGTCCAAGGAGTCATAACAAACAAACAATAATGTTTTTTAAAAGGTTCATGTAAGAAGATTATTAAAAGTGAAGATGTCCAAGGAGTCATAACAAACAAACTATAATGTTTTTTAAAAGGTTCATGTAAGAAGATTATTAAAAGTGAAGATGTCCAAGGAGTCATAACAAACAAGCAATAATGTTTTTTAAAAGGTTCATGTAAGAAGATTATTAAAAGTGAAGATGTCCAAGGAGTCATAACAAACAAACAATAATGTTTTTTGAAAGGTTCATGTAAGAAGATTATTAAAAGTGAAGATGCCCAAGGAGTTATAACAAACAAGCAATAATGTTTTTTAAAAGGTTGATGTAAGAAGATTATTAAAAGTGAAGATGTCCAAGGAGTCATAACAAACAAACAATAATGTTTTTTAAAATGTTGATGTAAGAAGATTATTAAAAGTGAAGATGTCCAAGGAGTCATAACAAACAAGCAATACTGTTTTTTAAAAGGTTCATGTAAGAAGATTATTAAAAGTGAAGATGTCCAAGGAGTCATAACAAACAAACAATAATGTTTTTTAAAAGGTTGATGTAAGAAGATTATTAAAAGTGAAGATGTCCAAGGAGTCATAACAAACAAGCAATAATGTTTTTTAAAAGATTGATGTAAGAAGATTATTAAAAGTGAAGATGTCCAAGGAGTCATAACAAACAAACAATAATGTTTTTTAAAAGGTTCATGTAAGAAGATTATTAAAAGTGAAGATGTCCAAGGAGTCATAACAAACAAACAATAATGTTTTTTAAAAGATTGATGTAAGAAGATTATTAAAAGTGAAGATGTCCAAGGAGTCATAACAAACAAACAATAATGTTTTTTAAAAGGTTCATGTAAGAAGATTATTAAAAGTGAAGATGTCCAAGGAGTCATAACAAACAAGCAATAATGTTTTTTAAAAGATTGATGTAAGAAGATTATAAAAAGTGAAGATGCCCAAGGAAGCATGATAAACATCATTTTTAATAGTTTCACACTTTCGCAATCATCAACTAATACTCAGTTTTGAACAATTACAAATTTCAACAGAGTTTTACGTAGAAAAAAAATTCAAATACAGCTGAAAATTCTTGGAGTGTCGGCAACGCCAACAAATGAAACAATGAAATGCAAGCATATATGAAAAATTATTGTTCGAGTCATACCAAAGTCTCAAAAAATGGTACTTGATGACACCTTACTTAACACTTAGCATTATAAGGTACTGATCAAGGGCAAAGTGGAGCAATCCAGGGAAACGACTCGCGCCCTTCTCTACACCTCGGTGTAGTAGTAAAAGAAAAGGGAGCCTTCTGGCCACCCTCGACTAAGGTCACCAACTTTACTCATTTATTAACGATGTCGCTATTGAAGTCTATCAGAGTTTTAATTTGCTTAAAAACAGCCCATGTTATTAATGGTATGTAACCGACTTCTCGCCAAGCCACCATATGACACGAAGTTATCGTTTATACTAATTAAAACTATAAACAATAAAGAATTAATGAGCTTCATCTACAAATAAATATTCTTAAAAGTCTGGAATTTTGCAAGACGTGTATATTTATAAGTATGCTCTGAAAGGCACAACAGATACAAAACATGTACTTAATAATTATTCCAAATTAAGTCATGGTGTTTTGTTCACAGTGACTAAATTAAACAACCTGATGACCCAAAAAAGCAAGTGAAGTTAATAATACTCTTGTTTTAGTGTCTTTTTAAATATTTGGCGCCAAAAATGAATGTACTCATTAGCTATTGACCCAATTAACCGATGGTTAACATTTTCACTATCTATCTATCTATCTACGGAATATCCAAATTGAGTTCTCAATTTAAAGTATATAATATATAGACATATATAAATAAGCTTATGCACTGCAAAATATCATTGAGAACCAAGAAATTCACTAAGTATATTCCTTTACATGTACTTATTGATTTTCTTGCTTCTCAATTATATATATATATATATATATATATATATATATATATATATATATATATATATATATATGTAGAAAAATTGAAAACAACGATCCAAGTGGAAGGAGAGATTTATTGAAGTCGACACTAAAGCGTTTCAGTTCTACTGAATCAACATCAGGACCATGAGGAGTGATAATAGCGATTTTAAGTCAACGATGGATGTTTAAAATGCAAAATACAAAAACCTAGGGGAAAATTTGTATAAAAAGAAAAAGTTGGCCGTTCAATTTGTGAATCAGCGTTTGTTGTTTTAAATTAGGTCATTTGATTTATCAAGAATATTGTATAGAATTTATGTTACGTATGTTTATCGAGAAAGATTATATATATATATATATATATATATATATATATATAAACCCTGAGATATAGTTTAAGCTGATATTACTTAGCAAAATAAGTCTTATCATACATAACGAATTAACTGTCATAAATATCAGGGTTTCTTTATTTCATGGCATATCAATTTTGTTTCGAAGCCATCCTCAAAGAAGAATAGTAGTGATAGTATTTAACCCATAACTGGTGTATAAGGAAGTTCATGCCTTTCCCAAGGGTATTAATCCGAAAGTGAACGTAATAGTTCGATTTGAGTTCGAACTCGCTTACTAAGATGCTGCAGTCCAGCATGTTAACCCCGACATCACAGGAACTCTCCGCTAACAAATATTGGACAAAGAGAACTCAACTAAAACTTTTCTGTGAATGTCATGCTGGAAATCAGTAAGATTAAGATAGAGAAAAAGTAATAGAATTAATCATCATCATCATATCGTGCTGGTAGCACGGATATCCCTGACCCTCTCTCGCCACTCCTCCCTATCGTTCATCGCCCTAGGTAGGTCTTCAGGACAACACCCTGTATCCTCACATAGCTGCTGAATGTACGTTCGAGCTGGTCGCCCTGCTTTTGCGCGGCCATGTGTGGGGATCCATAAGAGTACATCTCTTATGAGTTCATCTCTGCTTCTCCAGCAGTGTCCTGCATGTCTGGTTCGTCTAACTTGAATAGTTTTCGTGATAGGGGGCAGGTGGCCGTACAGTTGGTGTCTTGTGGGGTGTTGCTGCCAGGACTTGTTCAGGATTGCACGCAGCATTCTTGTGTAATTGCCATCTAGTTTCTTCTCCAGCCGTTTTGTTAGCGTCCATGTAGTGCATCCATATAGCAGTATCGATGTGACCGCTGCCTGGAAGAAACTGCGTTTCATTTTATCGGTTAGGTCTGATTTCCATATAATCGATAGCCTATTGATAGCTGTCCATGCTTTCGTTAGCCTCGTTTCGATGTCCTTTTCGGTTGATTCGACGCTGCTTCCTAGGTACGTGAATTTGTCTACTAGTTTAAGTGGGGTTCCTTCTAGAGTGGAGATGTCCCCCGTTTGGTTATAGCACATGTATTCCGTTTTGTGTGCATTAACATAGAGGTCTATGCTTGCTGCTGCTCGTTCCAAACTATGCAGTAGTGTTTCGGCTTGGTCAGGTGTATTTGCCAGTATCGCTATGTCATCGGCGTAGTCGGCGTCGGTAATTGTTGTTGCGGGGTATCTTCTGCTTCTTTTCTTCGTCAGTTCGAAGCCATTCTCTTTGATTTTGTCAATCGATGTTCTAAGTACGTAGTCTAGACAAATGATAAAGAGGTACGGGGCCAGCGTGTCCCCTTGTAGTACTCCTGCTACAATGTCAAAGTATTCTGTGTCTCCATCCGGTGATCGTATTTTTACTTTAGTGTTTCTATAGAGAATCATTATTGCCGCTACGGTTTCTTTAGGTATGCCGTACGCTAGTAGGATTTATTCCATCTTTCATCAGTGAATGGAGTCGAAAGCCTTGGTAAAGTCGACAAATATTAATGTCGCTTGTAGGTTCTTTGCCCGTACACCTTCAAGGATTCTGCGGATGGTTAATATTTGTGAGAGGAAGCGCTTAACGTAGATAATTGTAAAATAACTCTATTACTCCTCAGCTATAAAACAAAGATGGCGGCGAAGATAAGAGAGGATGTGTTATAGAATGTCGTGCCCAAAATTAATTGAAGTTTGATCTTTGAAAGACAGGATCTCTAAGTGTGGGTCACTTTTTATTTCCAATCTGAGCCGAATCCTCTGGAAGTCAAAATATCTGTTGACTCTGAGAGTCGTAAATAAAAAGTAGCAACTGTGTATCGGCGAAAAAACTGTTAATGAAATTATAACATAAAATATCAAAAACTCTACTTGACCCGTGAGTCTTGGTTAGGATATTTCTATCATAGAGGTTTTAAGTTATTTTTCTATTAAGGTTGTCCCATCAATAATTTAATCTCTTCCTAATAGATTAGTCTTTTACATCATCATCAAATTGAAGAGAACACAGTTTAAGTCATCGTGGAATTTTCTTTTAAATTTACTTGCTCTTTACTTTTTATTTAACTTTTGTATCTGATACTCGTAACCAGTGCATACATTTGTATTAAATCGACTTTGCATAGCCTCGAATAAGACCGCAAGAGTGGAATATCCAATGAGTGTCGAATTCATTGTATTAGTAATGATCTATGAAGCTGTCATGCTACCCACTACTTCACGGTAATACGACCTCATTTTGCTGAGTTTAACTTAGTTTGACACAAAGGCACACACGAGAGGTTAGGTGATCTTGGAGCTCATTACACTTGCGAAACTAGTTTGGAAATATTTACTATTTATTTGGCCTAGTGGGTAGAGTGTTCGCCAATAGCTCAGGAGACTGGGGTTCAATCCCTGGTCGAGTTATACCAAAGACTTAAAAAATGGTACTCGATACCTCTTTGCTTAACACTCAGCATTATGAGGTACGTATCAAGGGTAAGGTGGAGCAATCCAGGGGATGGAGTATCTATCTCCCCTACACTGAGGTGTAGTAGCTATTAATTAGGGAGCATTCGGGTCGCCCTTGACTACAGTTGCCAACCTTGCTTATATGTGTGTGTGTGTGTGTGTGTGTGAGAGAGAGAGATGCAAAATAGAAGAAGAGTGATCGAACTGAAATGCTACATACAATTGTCAATGAGAGAGAGAGAGAGAGAGAGAGAGAGATTCAAAAGGGAAAAAGATTGAAAGATATAGCTGAGATTCTACATGCGATTGTTAGAAACGGACAGGAGACAGAAAATAAATGAGTGGTGGTAAAGGTAGAAAGATGATAAAAGGCTGAGTTAACATGGTAAAACGATAGTTACGCCTACCGTTGGATGACAAACAGGAAGTTTCCCATGAGTCGAGGGTGTTTTAAAAAGTTATTACCGTAATTTCAATGGTAAAAAATCTCTTTGAACAATCGCGCGAATGTCATTAATCTAAATTGATATATTCGTCGTAGAATTTTTCATAAAAATTCCATTATTAAGTTCTTCACTGTGTAAATATCCAGTATTTAGAACAAAACTAACGGAGATGAAAATTTTAATTTCAATTAATCGATTGTACAAGATCTCAATCAATTCATGATGTAAACAAGGCATTAAATAGATAATTAGTCACAGGCGAGCCGGGATGTAGGGGGGGTGCTCGTTCATTCCCTTGATTGTTCTACTTTACTCTTGATCCGTACCTTATAATGTTGAGTGTTAAACAAGGCGGCATCAAGTACCATTTTTTTTTAGTCTTTGGTATGACTCGACTTGGGATTGAACCCCAGTCTGCTGGACCATTGGCGAACACTCTGCACATTCGGTTAATATCCCGGTAAATAAGTAAATAAGGTAATTTTTTTGAAAAAAGCAAAATCAATTTCTTTTTCAGAACTTTTTTTTTCCATAAATTTAAATTGTGCATTGTTTGGAATCGGTTTAAAATAAAAATTATGTTAACCTTGCAAAAATATTTCTTTTCAGACAAATCAAAATGCCAGTAAATCAAAAATATTTCAGATTTGAAAGTTTTACTGGCTGAGAAGTGCAAACTCCATGAAATTTACAGAAGAATGTGTGATGCAAACAGAAGAATATCTTTTAGTTTAAAAAGTGTTTACCAAGGGGCTAAATATGGGTTTGCTTCTAAGAACATAAGTCGAAGAGATGGTCTTTTAAGTGGAATTACACTGACTCTTTGGTAAAGAAAAAGTTCTTGGTGCAGCAGCTAGTAAGGAAAGTAATGCTAACAATCTTCTGAGACATTAAAAGGATCCATCACTTGATTTTGTTAAAAAGGTGAAACTTCAAAACGTGCTTCATAGTTAAAAAGTACTTCTTTTTTTTTAAAAAAAAAGGTGCACTTTAAAACGTGCTTCTTTTTGTTAAAATGTGCTTCTTTTTGTTAAAAAAGGTACACTTTAAAACATGCTTCTTTTGTGGAGAAGCCCGGTTTAATCCTACTTTTTGTAAAAGAATAAACCGTACTTCAACAGCAGTAGGGAATTGGTGACAGCTTTTGAAGAAAGGAAACGAACGATTTTAGTGCAACAGAATCTATATACAACAACAACAATAAGCAGGGTTTTACACCAAATGGAACAAATAACGAATATGTAAGGGTTCACAAAAGAGTTCAAGGTTCCGATAGGTGGTAGGGTTTGTAAGGTTTTTAAGGTTTAGTTGTAAGGTTGTTATACGGTAAAGTTATAAGGTAAAGGTGTAAGAAAAAGTAAGGTTAGGTTTGTTATGTGAAGGTTGTACGGTTGTGTGAAGGTTTGCAGATAAAATGCCTGCTAGAACTTAGCTGTGTGTTCTGTTCCTTTTAACTCAGCACGTGCGTTCGTCGCTCTTGGGTCCTGGCTGGTGGAAGGTACCAAATACGTTTGCCGTCAAGGGCTGCTACGAATGGACCTGTTGCTAACAGCGGTGGGAGTGGAACAAAAAGAGGGGCTGCTGATGTTCGGTGAAACAGGATCACCAGTTCCTTAACAAAATTTCTACACATTCCCGCCTGAGGAGAAAGCCTTGAGAATGGCAGTGTAGTATAATTGTTTAGAATAGGTAATCATATTCCTCTGTAGATTTCCTGTGATTTGAATTTGATTTTTTTTCGTGTATCTTGCATCTTGAGTTCTTTCATTTAAACATTCTGAAAACGCATCCGGATAAGTTTTTTTGGGGTTTAAAACAAAACTTACTCGCTCCTTGGGACAGGAGTAATAACCTGTAACGATAGTCTGGTAATTTTTCTCCTGAGCGCTCTTCCTAGTTCTTGCCCGGGCAATCTGTTCCAGGTAAGGAAATGCTGACTGTTACCCAGTGGGGGGGGGGGCAATGCCCGTAGGAAGTTCCCAGGCTATTCCATTCATGCATTTGATCATCTTCATGTCCATGAACTGGATTATATCGACTCCTATGAGTCCATGTACGCGTGCCTGATCACTACTATTATCGGTGAAGGCTAATTTATACTTTAGATTATTTAAGTTTTTCTTTACCTCGCCGAAATAATCAATATTCAGGTTTATGTCGAAGTCTTCGTCCACTAAGACTGGTAGGTGAAAGGTTCTATGCTTATCCACTTGAATACCCAGTACACCCTCCTCTAATCTCTTCTTCCTTGTGCCCAAGAAGGTGCTTACTTCATAATCCCCTGGGGCGAAGGAACGCTTTTTGCTTTTTAATTTTTCCACCACCCCTTGGAAAAGTATGACCTCTGGCTGCCGGTATCAAGCAAACAGTTGACGTTGTGTTTCTGTCTGCCCTTGGACACTGAAAGGGATACCATAGGTAGGATGAGGGGTTGGTTAAGGCTGTGAGAGCTTGTGCACACATTACTGGACAATGCTGAATTCTTTTTCTCTTCCGCCTTGTCACAAAGTGGGGTTACATGATTCCTCGAGTTACATAGCGAACATTTAAAGGGCAACCTGTTTCGCTTCCCTAGGCAGTCCTTCGTTTTATGTCTGGTGCTAGTACACAGTGTGCATAAGTTTAATTCTCTGCACCTAGCTTGTCTAGTCTGGGCACTAGCGTATGTCGAGCAGCGACTCATAGGGTGACCCTCTTTTTTGCAAAGTTTGCAGTTACTGGGAATGCTGTCCGCCTTCGTGGTGAAATTTTCCAGTGCAGAGACGTTTTTACTCTCTGCCCCGGAATTATTGTTTTTTTCCTTGCTTGGATAGGCATTATTCCTTTCGGGGTTAAAATTATTTTTCTGCAGGTTTTAATTAAGGTTTTGATAGTCTCATTATAGTTGTCGAATATATCTTTTATAATTGGATAATTAGTGCCAACTTTATGCACCAATTCCCTTTGGAGCATAGACGGTAATTTAGCGAATACCATGTGACTAATAATTCTAAATCCTGGTGTTTCTTCCTTAAAAAATCCAGGTTATATGAAGTTCTTAGCTCTGATAAATCCGCACGTGTCTCAGACAAAAATTGTTTCACATTGATGAAATTCGCGTCGTATTTGGGAGAAGCGTCTAACAATTGTTTGAATATCTCGTCCACAATTAGAGGTATATCCAGAAATTCTTCTGTTAATGATTTTATGGCGACTTCATAATTAGCCTCCTCTAAAATCAAATGAGAAATTAGTTGAGCCGCATAACCAGTCAAAAAGCTCTTTAAAAGAGACAATTTGGCCTTATCCGAACTCACTGAAGAGACACAGTTGTAGAACTGTGCCAGGAAATTTTTAAATTCAAACTTGTTTGACGTTCTTCCACTGAATTTCGGACATTGTAGTCGCGGTGGCAGAATATAACTGGGTATGTAAAAAATTGACGGGTCTCCTTCCTTTCCCGCATTTTTACTGGGACTACTATGCGGGAGATTAGTTTGTGTGAGCGAATACTCGCCTTCGTCCAGTTTACGGTTAACTTCAAGTTGGTAACTTGACTCCGCTTCCTCATCTTCTAAGTAGCCACTTCTTGTTAAATCTATGTCCGCCTTTACACAGGCGTCATAAATTTTGGAGTTAAGAGTTTCAATCTCTCTCGACTAAGCTCTAACCCTTTCTTTTTCTACTTGGAATAGAGATTTGGTTAAATTTTCTCCGGTCTGTAGGTAGTTAAAAACCCGAAGTATCCTTCTTTTAAGGAGGTCCCTAGAGGCCAGCAGAGTGTTTACACCTTTAAGGTTTTTAAATTCAGCCATTCTGAATATTATGTTCCAATTTTTTTTTCAATTCTGAAGAAGGTAATTTCTCTTCTTTTTTTTTTGTATTTAATTCCTTACTTCAAACCAGTCGCCCAACTCCAGCAATTTGCGTTTTTATTTGCAAGAATTGCAATATGCGTTTTATCTGCAAGTATATGGGGATTTTTATAAGCCCCGAGAAGCTCGGTTTAATCCTACGTTTTGTAAAAGAATAAACCGTACTTCAACAAGCAGTAGGGAATTGGTGACAGCTTTTGAAGAAAAGAGACGAACGATTTTAGTGCAACAAAATTTATATACAACAACAACAACAACAACAATAAACAGGGTTTTACACCAAATGGAACAAATAACGAATATGTAAGAGTTCACAAAAGAGTTCAAGGTTCGGTTAGGTGGTAGGGTTTTGTAAGGTTTGTAAGGTTTAGTTGTAAGGTTGTTATACGGTAAAGTTATAAGGTAAAGGTGTAAGAAAAAGTAAGGCTAGGTTTGTTATGTGAAGGTTGTAAGGTTGTGTGAAGGTTTGCAGATAAAATGCCTGCTAGAACTTAGCTGTGTGTTCTGTTCCTTTTAACTCAGTACGTGCGTTCGTCGCTCTTGGGTCCTGGCTGGTGGAAGGTACCAAATACGTTTGCCGTCAAGGGCTGCTACGAATGGACCTGTTGCTAACAGCGGTGGGAGTGGAACAAAAAGAGGAAGAATCTCCTGTGGAGCTCTTTTTATAATGGATGCCACGTGACCCCAAAAAGTGCACTTTAAAACATGCTTCTTTTTCTTAAAAAAGCTGCACTTTTAAACCTGCTTCTTTTTGTTAAAAAAGGTGCAACTTTAAAACGTGCTTCTTATAGCCAATTCCTTAGGAAAAATTCACCTTATCTTTAAAGTTTAGTTTAAGTAAAAAATTAGTACAGATACCGAGGCTTAAGAAATAGGGAAAACGGGAAATAGTTTTAACTCGGTTCAAACATCATATCTGGTCCACTGGAATACCTTTAATATCATTATTCTTTCAAAAGTTTTAGTAATTTTAACTAGTTACGATTATTGGTACGGAAAAATAATCAGAAAACCATGTCTGTCAGAATCTGTTCATATTTACTTTGGTGAATACGAGGGTCATTCAATAAATAAGGTGAATTTCCACGAGGAGTTAGAAATAGGAAGCATGGTTTACAGTTTCTTTTTTTTTTTCAAGGAATTCAATATTCATGAGTCCTTTCGTGTCACATAAGACTGACAGCATAAATTTCTTTACTGACCACTGAATCCTCAGTGAGAAAGTTGAAGAAATGGCTATGATCAGAGCAGATTTAGCCCTTTGATGAGACAGTCACCAGGAACATGTCTTTTGAAACTATAAATAGTAATGATAATATCACTATTAAACGTGGATATTTGAACAAATTCGCTGTAACGTGACCCTTAAGTTATATAGAATTACATTGCTGTTGAAGAAAGAGATGGATATTTCAGCTGACTTCCGGTCAATGACAGCCATTTCTTTGCAGAAGGTCATCTCTTTGATTCGCAAAGAATACCCGAGGAAGTGCGTGCGACTCCTTAGGCCAAGTATATCTTTGTATGTGTGACAAATGAATTAGCTGTCTTTTCGGTTGATATTGCTTCCGTGCTCCTTAATATGACTTGTCAAACCAGCTGTAAAGATGACAAATTAAGCAGTTTTTCGCTTCACATTTTCCAAATGCAGGTAGGTCTCTGACAAGGTTCCTGTCATGCATACACCCCCATATATATATATATATATATATATATATATATATATATATTTCAAATTATATATATATATATATGTATATATAAATATGTATACATATATATATATATATATATGTATATATATATATGTATTAAAGTAAATCATGGAGAGTAATCCGATGATATGTGAAGAAAAATTGATAACAAGGTAATCCAAGTAGAAGGAGAGATTTATTGGGAAGCAAAGTCGTCACTATAGCGTTTCGTTTCTAATGGACCATCATCAGGACTGTGAGGAATGATATTAGTGATGTTAAATCAACGATGAATGTTTAAAAGTAAAAAATACAAAGACCTAGCGAAAATGTGTATAAGAAGAAAAAAACTTATGGTTCATTAGAACTCAAACGCTATAGTGTCGACTTTGCTTTTCAATAAATCTCTACCTTCTGCTTAGATTACCTTGTTATCAATTTTTCGTCACATATATATGTATACGTATATATATATATATATATATATATATATATATTACCGGTCCATTGGTCTAATGAGTAGAGTGTTCGCCAATGGTCGCGAGACCGGGGTTCAATCAAAGGTCGAGTCATACCAAAGACCCAAAAAATGGTACTTGATGCCGCCTTGCTTAACACTCAGCACTATAAGGTAAGGATCAAGGGTAAAGTGGAACAATCTAGGGAATGGAGTGGTGTCCTCCCCTTCACCTCTATGTAGTAACTTTTAAAAAGGGAGCCTTTGATTCACCTTCGACTAAGGTTGCCAACTATACTTTCTTTACTCTCTCTCTCTATATATATATTGAAGAGTGATTATTTTGGCAGCAAATTATTATTCAAGCAAGTTTATTATTTTTATCTTATTTTTCCAGACTCATTGTTATTTTTCTATTCTCAAAGATAATACAATAATTATATATAAAAACAATAAAAACCGATTACAAATCCTAGAAGCAATATTCATAAAAGATAATAAAAAAAAGAATTATAAATAAAATAGCATTTAACACAGGCACCAACATATTATATATTTTTAATAACGAAAAATCACTAATTACATTAGTAAACCTTTTTCCAACCGAACGTTTTAAAACCAAACGCTGAAAACGTTCTAACCGACAACTTCAAAACAAAACGCTACAAATTATAAAAACAGTCAAAACTCAACAGTAAACTCAACATTACTTCTGATGACGACCAAATATATGGTCGAAAATACTTGGGCAGAAGATATGGGACCATTCCTTTACCATCTAGATCCCGACACTTGAAAAATAACTAGGAGTTTTTGAAAATAAAATAAAAAACAATAAGCAGTGTTCCATCGTTTTTTACAAAACTTGCTTGAATATATATATATATATATATATATATATATATATATATATATATATATATATAATATTTGTTTGTGTGTGTGAGTGTGTGTGTGTGTGTGTGTGTGTGTGTGTGTGTGTGTGCGTGTGTGTGTGTGTGTATGTGATAGCTTCTCCATTTCAGGATGCATCCACTTCAAATCAGGAACGTTGGTGAAACAGAATCTCTCACCCTACCAACAATTCGTCAATACTTCATGTTTTTATTCTTTTTACAGGAAGAATATGCAAAATGAACTTTTTACATGAGAGTAATGATTTGGATCATGATAAATGTCTAAAAACACACAACCCTGTATTTGCTTCTGTATTATTAAAAATTTTTTTTAAAGACCTTGATCTCTGACACCAAAGAAATTGTGACAAATTTATGTTTCTCTTTGGAGGAATTCCATAGGGAAATTAAAAAAAATGTTAACATTTCCAGTAAATCTAATCCAACTTACACATGTGTATTCTGTATAGTTCTGTTAATGTTAATAGTATGGCACAAGGTCTATGAATCTCAAGCATTCTTGATTTTAGATTACTCATTTTTTTGTTTATTACATTCTGGAGAAACAGAGACGAGGGATAGATAATTGAATATTAAATTCAAATTAGTATCGTTAGGCACACACACACACACACACACACACACACACACACACACACACACACACACACACACACATATCATCATCATCATCATCATCATGTCAAGCTGGTAGCATGGATTTCCTGACCCTCTCTCGCCACTCCTCCCTATCGTTCATCGCCCTAGACAGGTCTTTAGGACAACATCCCGTATCCTCACATAGCTGCTGAATGTATGTTCGTGCTGGTCGTCCTGCTTTTGCACGGCCATGTGTGTGGGTCCATAAGAGTACATCTCTTATGAGCTCGTCCCTGCTTCTCCAGCAGTATCCTGCATGTTTGGTTCGTCTAACTTGAATAGTTTTCGTGATAGGAGGCAGGTGGCCGTACAGTTGGTGTCTTGTGTGGTGTTGCCGCCAGGACTTGTTCAAGATTGCACGCAGCATTCTTGTGTAATTGCCGTCTAGCTTCTTCTCCAGCTGTTTAGTTAGCGTCCATGTAGTGCACCCCTATAGCAGTATCGATGTGACCGCTGCCTGGAAGAAACTGCGTTTCATTTTATCGGTTAGGTCTGATTTCCATATAATCGATAGCCTATTGATAGCTGTCCATGCTTTCGCTAACCTCATGTCGATGTCCTTTTCGGTTGATTCGACGCTGCTTCCTAGGTAAGTGAATTTGTCTATATATATATGTGTGTGTGTGTGTGTGTGTGTGTGTGTGTTTATGTATATGTGTGTGTGTGTGTGTGTGTGTGTATTTATGTATATATATATATATGTGTGTATCTACTCTTAAACTAGTAGACACACATATATATATATACATAAATACACACACACACACACACACACATATATACATAAACACACACACACATACACACACACACACACACACATATATATATATATATATATTAACAAATGAGCCTCCCGTTTTTGTTTCTCTGTCACTTTCATATTAAAACAAGTTTCTGTTACGTTCCCTTTCGGACTAGTACCCTTGGGAAAAGCCTGAATCCCCTTAACTATGGGTAAAATAAGATCACTACTATCCTACAAGGACGGATTTGGCATTAAATAATCCACGAAAGTTGATGTGCCATTAAACAAAGATACCAAACCAAACCAAACCAAAATAAAACGCCGAGAAGTTTTACTGACACTCTTTTGGAATGAAAACCCAGAAAAACTTCATTTGTGACGTAAACTATGTAAAATTAACATCAGAAGTCATTCTTGATCATCAGAGATGAGATGATATAATCCCCGATTCCAAATTTTGCAAAAATCAATTTCTATATAAAAATATTACCCCATTTCATACGAGTGGCACAGTGATATATTAAAATAAAGTTTTCAGCCTTTTTAGTCTCGTATCATCTTTTCGTCAAGTAGTATTCTCCTCCTCTCTCTCTCTATCTCTCTCTCTCTCTCTCTCTCTCTCTCTCTCACACACACACACACACACACACGTCTGTTTCACTTCTTTCTTTTTTGCGTGCTCGTGTCTTGCTTTTCTCTCCCTCTCTTTCCACACTGATCACTTTTCAAAGAAGTCGAATGTATATAGTTTGCTTTACAACCAGATGTAATATTACAGAGGAGCTATTTTTTATCAGGTTGTCTATGTTGCAAAATTTCTGATTAAATTACCAAGTTATATTTTTCTACCATTATATGTGAGTTCATTCGGACCAGTTTCCAAGTTTGTCTTGTTTTAAACATTTTTGGCTGTTTTACCTGATAACATTTCTTCGTCTGAATTTCTGTGAAAACCGTTTCTTTAATTGTACATCGATTATTTTAGGGAAATTGTTATCTCGTATTTAGTATTGTGTTTTGGTCGCGTAGCTCTACAGCTTTTCTTAAGCATTTTTTACTTTAATGAACTTACTATGGACTCTGAACAGAAAACTCCGAGTCTCTGTTATTTATTTTGTATTTTAAGAAATAATAAAGAATCTTTAAAATCAAAACTATGTTTGGTTTCTAAATCGTATTTCTATAACACATTTCTGTCATCAACATTTTAGAAATCTCAGCATCTATAAATACATTTCTAATGAATCTTGAAGTTTCAATAATATTATTTTTATCACACTCTATACACACGATCGTGTATACGCCAGCGGCAGATTTGATATGATTTTTTTCTAACCCTTATTATCTATGTTCCTAATTGTTTTCGAAGATTTTGTAAAACAAATGTAGTTTAATTTTTGTTTTTTCGATGATGTGTGTAGTTGAATTATTTTTGTTAAGCAGAACACTAATAACGATAATAGGAAATTTCTAATTTTTTCGTTTCATTTTTTTCATTTTAAAAAGGTTTTTTTGGATGCAGCAATATGACATCAAAACATAACTCTGAAGATGGTTAAAAAATTGGAACTTCAAATGTTGGCATATTATTTATATATAAATAAATACTTCAATTGAAAATCTTGTTTTTCCTATTTTCATATTTACACATAATTGTATCTATTTAGCCTTTCCTTTAATATATATATATATATATATATATATATAGTATAAGTAGCTCTTAGAATTATTGTGCAATTCTCATCAAGCTTTTTTTATGCATTTTGTCAGTATCCATGAGGTGGATCCATACAGCAGTATTGACACTGTGGAAGAGATCATGAATTACACCATGCAACAAAGTAAGCACGACGTGCAAATATGAGTGGAGAGCCCCAAAAGATATAGCCGCCCTGACACTTCAATTTAAGATAAAACACCGTCTCGAGCCAAGAGAATTGGCATGAGTGGTTGTGCGTATGCAAATTTTTCTCGAGATCAGCAAAACAAAAAACAGCACATGCGAGAGAACTGAGAGACATCTACGAACCTGATACTGCGCATACGGAGAGACTTTGTAGTTGGGAAAGCGATTACTTTGGTCACTTTCTCACAGACACAACCACTGTTTGGAAGAAATTGGTGATTATATAGAGTGCTGCACTTGTGCAACCTTGTGTTTCACAAAGCTAGCGAGTCTGGTTAGTATGGAGAGTGCTGGTTTGTATAATCCCGTGTTTCACAGAGGTATGTCTACTTAGTATGGACAGTACTGCACTTGTACAATCCCGTGTTTCACACTGTTAGCAAGTCTGGTTACTATGGAGAGGGCTGCTCTTGTACAATTCCAAATTTTACGAAAAACTCCTGGACAAGTTGAGCAGAGGGCGTAGGTCACTTAACCGCTGTCTAGACGAAGCTTAAACGAGGCAGTGCCAAATTAAAAGAAAATATGAATCCAGTCTTAATATTTTCTGAACAAACATGTATGTGTATATAAACGTTTATGTTAACAACATTGAATATACGGAAATAAATTTTCCAGAATGTAGCTGAAAATCCATACATAAAAATAAATATAGATATGTGAACAAGTGGGAATAAGGATATATGTATATTGGCTATCTCAGGATAGAACTGAGGTGCTTCAGATGTAATGATCATCACCGTAGGAAATAGACTCAGTGATCCGAGTTCAAACCCTGGATGAGGCTGTTTACATTTCACACCGCTCTAATACCCTTTTTTTCTCCATACGTTTTGTTAGTGTCCATGTAGTGCATCCGTATAGCAGTATCGACACGACTGCTGCTTGGAAAAAAATGCGTTTTATTCTATCGGTCAGGTCTGACATCCAAATGACCTATAGACTATCGGTAGCGGTCCATGCCTTTACTAGTCTCATGTTGATATCTGTTTCGGTTGATGAGACACTGCGTCCTTGGTAGGTGAATTTGACCACTAGTTTCAAAGGCCCACCCTTTAGTGTGGAGATGTCACCTCTTTGATTAAAGCGCGTGTATTCCGTCTTGTCTGCGTTGACATGGAGTCCTATGCCAGCAGCTGCTCGTTCCAGACTATGTAGTAGGGTTTCGGCTTGGGCTGATGTATTTGCCAGAAGCGCTATGTCATCGGCGTAGTCCGTGTCCGTAATTGTTTGTGTAGTGTATCTTCTGCTTTTTTTCCTTTGCCAGCTTGAAACTGTTATCTTTCATTTTATCAATAGGCGTTCGAAGCACATAGTCAAGGCAGATGATAAATAGGTATGGGGCTAATGTGTCTCCCTGTAGCATATCTGCTACAATGTAGATGTAGTCTGTGTCTCCATCCGGGGAGCGGACTTTCATTGCATTGAAGCGTTCGGAGATTTTTTAATATCAATAGAAGATCAAATTGAAAAATATTATTCGTAGAAATATTTTGTTTACAATCACATAAAACTGGTCCATCTATTTTATTTGAATTATTTGTATACTTTTTTGGTTTCTTTGTTTAATGGCATATCAACCTTTGTAGGTTATTTAACGCCAAAACTATTCTCCTAGAATAACTGTAGTGGTACTATTTAACCCATAGCTGGGAGGATAAGGGGGTTCATACATATCCCAAGGCTATTTGCCCGAAGGAGAACGTAATAGCGCGACTGGAGTACGAACTCGCTTACTAGGATTCCGACGTTCAGCGCTTTAACCATTACACCTCGAGGACACCCACCCCTATTGGTATATCAACATTGAGATGAAGAAAAGCTAATTGCTGTAGTTTTATGGTAAATAAATGCCGTTTGACCACCATGTATACATTAAAGTAACAGTTATTGTATTTGCAGGAAACTTTAAATCCGTTATTGATAAATCTATAACATTCCTGGGGTTTAAAAGAATGAGCGTACTATATGCCAACTCAAACTATCTATTTAGTAACCTAGTTTACTTACACATAGTTAAGTAAAGTTGGCGACTGTAGTCGAGGGTGACCAGAAGGCTTCCTTTTCCATAGTCTTTGGTATGACGCGACGTAGGATTGAACCCAGGTCTCCCGGACCATTGGCGAACACTCTATCCACTAGACCAGTGATCCGGTACGACTTACACATACTTACACACATACATACACGCACACTCATATTCATATACAAGCGCATATTCTGTGCTTTTATTTTAGGGGCGAGATAGCTTTTATATCAAGCTGTTAGAATCAATTTGAACTTTAATTTGCATGTAATAAATAAACTTCTGGAATAAGTTTTTTCTGGATTAGTTAGAAAACACGTTGTCAACAAGTTTTTAGATACCAAAAAACGCTTAAAATAAAATTCATGAAAAAAACTGAGCATGTGATAAACCAATTTTGTAAATGATATTTGTATTAAAAATTCTTACCAGTGAGGATCCCATTTTTTTTACATATAGAATACTTCTAGGGATGAAGTTGTTTACAATGCTTTTGTATAACGAACTGATTCTATATAAAGCGGTTCCAAATACTTAAATGCATTTTCCTGCGAACCGTTTTCATAGACATAGGCAATGTGGATAAAATTTTGGATATGTTTGTTTAATAAATCCTAACTGTGATATCACTAAGTACTGAAACTATTCAAAAATGTACTTTTTAATATATAATTAATGTAATAAAGACGTCTTTTCCCGCTCCACTTTCATTTTTGTTATACGATAGATCAATCTTAGCGAAAGTCTACCAAGTTTCTTACAGGTAAGTTAGAGCAGTGAAATAAAATAGTTCAATCGATATATATCAGTTCGTGACCGAACAACCAAAAGAGAAGCATTTATTTTCCACATTACATTTCAACTCTATCCTTTTCTTTGTCAATTCATTTAACGCTTTTCCATACATCATACAGATCGAAGTTATATTAGAAAATTTTTTAACCAATATTTAACTACTACCTCTGTGGCTACAGCTTTATAAATTCCTTTCGTAGGCATTTTCCACGCACGGACGCTCAGGCTTCAATTGAAAGCCTTATGCTATTATAGCGATTTAGCTGAACACGTTAAACTTGGTTACTACTTTTACTACTTCTACTACGACTGCCACTACTACTACTACTACTACGTTTTTCCATTCATATTTCCCAAAGCTCACACGATTGTGAGAAGAATGTGTTAGATGTATATATAATTATGTGTGGGTGTGTGTGCTTGTGTGTGGGTATACATTTTTATGGGTGTGTGCTTCTATGTTTTCTTTTTTTGAAGTCATGCCGAAATACTATTTATGCCATAAAAAGGCAAATGGCGAGTTGATGATACCTGAATTATAAACTATTTTCTTGAATATTGTATAAAAGCACAATGTATCATTGTTAAATATATAAAATACTTGTAAAAGCATCATCATCATCATCATCATCTTCATAAAGTCACACTGCTAACAAGGATTTCCCTGACTCTCTCTCTCTCTCTCCATCCGTCCATATCGTCCATCGCTCACGGCAAGTCTTTAAAACAGCATCATGTGTCCGCACAGAACTGTTGTAGGTAAGTTCTTGCTGGTCGGCCCAAACTGGCACGTTCATATTTAGGGACCCATAGAAGAAAGTCACTTATGAGTTTTTCATTGCTTCTCCAGCAGTGTGCTGCATGTCTTGTTCGTCTTACTTGGATAGTTTTAGAAATGGGAGGTAGGTGGCCATACAGTTGTTGTTTCGTGAGGTGTTGCTTCCAGGATTTGTTTAATATAATAAGGAGCTTTCTTGTGAGTTCTCCTTAAGCCTTTTCTCAAGCTTTTCTTAGTTTTTTGTCAGCGTCAATATGTTTCATACATAGACTAATATTAACATAACCGCTGCTTGGAAGAAATCCTATTTTCAAGTGTGTGATTACGAAAATATTAACACTTTGAGCTGTAATTTTTTTTATTACTTATATGAACGTATAGGATATAAAATCCTATATTCTACAACCCATAAGGAAAGCACGAATATTTGAGAAACGCACACCCCTAAAGCGGATCAAAATCATAAAAGCAAATTTTAGTACAAATCAATAAAAAATTAAATGAGTGGTTTCTGGAATCTAATTGGACAAAATAGTCATGTGCTAGTGTTTTCGACCACATCCGCACACTTAAACTCCAAAAGAACTTGTTTGGGACGATTTTCCGCGTAGAAAAAAGTCTTTCATTTTGAGTCGATCACGTGATAAGGAGACCAATTTATTTCACGCCTTTGACGGCAACATTCTCTCAGACTCTCTCAGACAGCTATACACAGCCTCAGACAGCTACCCACAGCAGCACACAACCGAACATGGGAGAACTTGCGACCATTAAAGGGCACCAACTAATACTCGATAAAACACTTCCATAGTAAAGAAGACACACTGGCAGCCTCACCGACTTTCTATCATCGACCAAACTACAACCTTCATAATAATGACAACCACGAGTCCACACATCCAAAAAATAACATTCATAGTCGTAATGAAAGTAGTAACTTAACCATCTTTCTGTCTACTCGACGGTTACCAGAGGCCCCAGGTTGAGATCAATGTCCGATTTGAGGCCGAATGGCCCCTACCTTTAGCTGGCCTCCTATGGATGGGCGACGACGTCAATGATAAGCATTGCATAACACTAATATATCGATTGAGTCAAAGTCTTGCAGCAAGATCATCTGGCTCACATTGCACTAAGTGAGCAGATGACCAGTATAAGTCCAGTAGGGCTCGAGTTTCGCCTTGTACCTGACCCCCCTCCCTAATACCCCACTATAAAAAATACCTTGTCTTGTCTGGTGGGAAGCAGAAACAAATATAGTCTCCTACTACACAGAGACACATTTCAATCAGCAATCAAACATAGACTCCGCTACAATGTGCCTTTAGATTCCGCACGCGCACACACTCCTTCATAAATTGTAGCATCCATATAATAAGGAACCGCTATGACATCGGGAACCTAAACACTTTCGGGGCCATTCAGGTTGAATTAATATTTCTGTTGATGAAATTCGACAAAGTGCGTTTGATTGTTTTTTTTGACAAAACTTTTTGACAAAAATATCTTTTTATAAATGAACTAATTCATAAATGAATAATCACCAAAATTTTGTGGAAATTAAAGAAGATTTTAAAAATAATTTTTCTTTTAAATTTCGGCTTTTTACGCCAAGATTTTTTTTGTATGCAAATTATTCCGTTAAAGAATTTTCAGTATGAACATTTGTAATTGCTAACAATATTTTTCGGTTTTTAAATTGTGGAGAGATGAAATTCATTGCGGACTTTTTGTCCTCGTCTTGGTAGTTTTTTTTTCGTTTCTTTTCACTACGTTTTGTCCAAATTTCATCTCTGACCTTCTTCAGGTGATTAACCGCAACATCGGATAGGAATGTTGAGTCTTGTAACCGCATCTCCAGTAATTAGTGCCTTCCATAGTTGTTGTCTATCGCACAACGTTTTTGACCAAGTAAACCTCTGGCCGGCTTGGGTAAGAATTGAAACCGATATCTTCTGACAATGCTCAACTGGAATCGTAGAGACTCAACGCCTCTATCCGCTGCGCGACGGGCTTCGAAGGGCGATCAAGGTTGAATTTTTTGGTCTTAAAAATCCAATTATTTGTTCTCCTTATCTGGTCTTCCATAGTCGGGTCCGTACCGAATTTGTAATTGTCTTTATTGGGAATCCTTTTGAGATGAGGCTTCTTAATCTGTGAATTAATTTTTTTATTTATTGCGGACGTTTTTTCCCTATCTTGGTAGTTTTTTGTTGTTTCTATTCACTACGTTTCGGCCAAATTTCACCTCTGGCCTCCTTCAGGTGATTAACCGCGACCTCGGATAGGAATGCTGAGTCTTGTAACCGTATCCCCAGTAATTAATGCCTTCCATAGTAGTTGTCTACCACAGATAAAGAAGCCTCATCTCAAAAGGATTCCCAATAAAGACGTGGTGCGATAGACAACAGCTATTAATTAATTAATTAAGATTGAAGAGATTCGGTCGGAAGAGGCCAGCACTCTTCAAATCGGGTCAGTGGCATTTCTACCAGGATAATGCACCAGTCCACAACTCCATCCTTGTCACAGACTATTTGACTAAGATGGACATCAAGACAGTTCGTCACCCTCCCTATAGTCCAGATCTTGCTCCCTATGACTTTTGCTTATTGCCTTAGCTCAGTGGCAGTCGTTATGAGACAATTGAGGAGATGAAAGAGGCTGTGACGAAGGTCATTGACACACTCACACAAGAGAACTTCCATGGGGCCTTCCAGAAGCTGTTGGAACATTACAAAAACAAGTGCATTGCATCCGGAGGAGATTACTGCGAAGGGGACTAGAGTTTCATGTGTGTATTATCAATAAAAGTGCCCATATGAAAAAATCTGGAAACTTATTTAATGATCCTTGTATATATATATATATATATATATATATATATATATATATATATATATATATGTGTGTGTGTGTGTGTGTAATTTATTAACAGACATGCGTGTTTGAATGTGAAATTTAGGCAAGCTTCAGTATCCAGACGTTGGAACTTATAAACATTTCGAGCTTGCCATGCAGATTGTAGAGACTCAGATGACATTCAATGGTATTCATGTCTGCAATAATAAATGAGTTTAAAAAAAAAGAATTTGCTCAGACTTTGTTGCTAGTATTTTCTTGATAAAAATTCTTTACTTGCTGTAAGACAAAACCTTACATTTTGATTATTTCAGCAGTAAATGTTTCAGATAGTTTAGTAGGAGAACGTAGCGAGGAGAAAGCAGAAGCTCTTCGTAATTTCATAGTCAAATCTTTGTATATTTGGATATAAAAAAAAGGAATAAATGAATACAAAAAAAAAAAAAAAAGAAAAGAAACTATGGCACTAATCGTGGCTGAAATGGGATGGTATTTTTTAAATTTTAATCAAACTCAGATAAAAGTCAGAAGTTTGAATTATGATCTTCAAATAAAGAACTCTATTCTACTTTAGAGATTGGCGCCTCACAATCTTCGTATCCTATTCAAACCTATCCTATTTGTCTTTTTTTGTTGTTGTTGCTCAAATTGAATTTCTTGAATATCAAGAAATCTACGATGCTTTGAAAAACACTTTGTCATATTTTAAACTGTGTTTTGTTCATTGTCGACTTTTCATTTCAAAGATGAGCTTTTTTTTAGAATGAAAACTTCTTATTGTAAACAAAAGTTTGGGTTCTTTTTAATAGCATTTCAACCTTCATGAGCTATTTAATGCCAATCTTGTAGAAGAACAGCAGTGATTCTATATAACCCATAGCTGTGAAGATAAAGGGTTTCATACCTTTTTCAAGGGTATCATTCAGAAAGTGAAGGTAACCTCACCGCTGGTGTTCGAACACGCTTACTTCGTGGCCGCAGTCCAACATTTCTGCCTCAACGCCACATGAACTTCCTCCCTTTCGCCATAGGGATATCCTCGAATAATTAAAAGGGATTTACGTTTTTCGAATAAAGAATTGAATTTGGCTCATCAAACATTTCAGCTGGCAAAGATTAAACTAAACATCTGTAAAAATAATATCAATAAGTATAATCTTTAACAAATGTGACAAGTGTATAAGAGCTTCCAATGTAATACTCATTATTATTACAGCTGGGCTATTAAAGTTCAGGTTAAAAGCGTAGTAAGGGTAACCGGAAGGCATACATTTAGACCTTATTTTTTCGTTGCAGGTGTCCGGTGGAGCAAGAAGAGTTTTGGCAAACGCCCCCCACTAGCTAAGGCTAAATAGTAAGAAAGATCGGGTTCTTTAGCCTTGGTAAGGTAACAAGTCGAGGAAAATAAAACTCTGAATTTGAAATAACTGTACCCTGCTCAGAAAGCTGTTCTTGTATAGCATCTTGCTCGTAACAAAGGGGTTTGATAAAGTCATAAATGATGAGTTTACTTATCACTGACTTAAGACACATCTTTTATTCATATAGCTTAGCTTTTAAAAAGATGGGATCATTTGTGGATATATCTAGTTATACCATCTAGTTAGAATAGATGATGAAAGACTTCCCAAACTTTTCTTTTTGAGAATTTGTAAATGAAAAGGCAAAATAAAGTAAAATGACTGTTTGAAGGTTTGCTTTGGTTCGGTTTTATGGCATATCAACCATTGCAGGTTATTTAATGCCAAATCAATTTTATACACATGAACAATTCTATTTCAATTAATTCTGTTTAACGTAAGTAAGGTTTTTTTTACATACAGTTAAATATAAAAAGAGTTCTATTACAAATAATTCAGTTTAGTATAAGTACGCTGTTTAAATGTCAAAACAGTTCTATTTCAAACAATTCAGTTTAAGATAAGTACACAGTTTAAAGGTCAAGAAACGTTCTATTTTAAGCAATTCAGTTTAGCATAAGTACACAGTTTAGTTCTATTTGAACATAGATATAACCCTATCAGGTGCTACCATTCTGGGCCAGAGTGAACCTGGGAGTGCTGGCAATGAAGGAGTACTCCACATTCCCCAAAGCTCCAGCATTACTAGAGATTCACTATCAGATTGTTTAGAGTTATATCCAGGACGCTCGTTGGGGAGTCTTATTCCTCTGCAGAGATGCAGTCTGTGTATTCTACCGCCCTAGCCGACTGGGCCATGTTTGAAAGTCATAAATAAATCAGCGATTATCTCAGCTGATGGGTTGGTAATTTCTGCAAGTAATTGAGCTCCTTCACCCGTGGTTGATTCGGCAGGGAATTGTTGACGATGTATAACTTAAAATAAATGCTCATGAAGTCTTTGATTTTGTGCTTTCTCCTTTGAAATATGTTCACAGAAAAATAACTATAGTGAAAGGATCTATCAGAGTAGTTCTGGAACTAAAAGTCTTTTACGATATCATGAAATTAGATCATCAAATATTATGAAAAAGAAAAATCAAATAGCATCAACACCAATGGAAAAGTCAATGAGAAGTCTTAAGAAGTATAATAAAAGGTACAGTTGTGCAACAACAGAAACTGATTTTACACGATGATATTTCGTCAGTCAATTTTCTGCTGGGGGTTCAGATGTCTTACTGACTTATAAAATCTCACCTCTGCATGGCATGGTTAATTATTTTGCAAAATAGATAAGGGAAATATGCTTGAAAAAACAAAAAATTCTTTCAGAATCATTTTCCATAAAGTGTAAACTCTACATTTGTTTATGCCAAAAAATATCTTAATTTGTAAAAATATTTTTTAGGTTAATCGAAATAGCGGCAAATTAAATAGAGTGTTCCAAGTTTGAATAAAAGTCTGTTATGAAATCTTTGGAGTCTGAGAAGTGCAAACTCTGTGAAATTTACAGAAGAATGTGTGACGTATATGAAGAAGCATGTATTAATCAAATAAATGTTTCCAAATCAGCTAAGCATGGGTTTGCCACTGCGATAATGATTCGTAAGAGCAGTCCATAGAGTGGACACACGCTGACTCTCTAATCAAGAAAAGATTCTAGGCGTAGCAGACGGTAAAGAATATCATGCTGATAGTGTTCTTAGGAATTAAATGACCCATCACTACATTTTTAAATTAATTTGATGTAAACATTATTGCTAAGTAATAATAAGTAAGATAGTTTTGCAGACTAAAATTGTTATGGCTTTAATTATCACTTGGTGCTCTTTTTGATTTAAAAAAAAAACTTCTTGAGAAAAAGGATAAAATTATTCTAGTAGACTATTAGTATCGCAATGAGTTCATTTGATACCTCATGGAGCTTTGTGTTATACTAAGTTACTCTTAATGAATACTTAAAACATGAAGTTGGTGATCTTATCATATACTGATTAGCACGCATATTTCCTAGATTAGCAGCCAAAATCTACAATGCCCTACTACGAAACCGCATAGAACCCGAAATCAACAACATACTTAGAAAAAAACCCAAAATGGCTTCCGAAGAAATAGATCCACGACCTCACAAATATTAACCATCCGTAGAATCCTTGAAGGTGTACGGGCAAAAAAACCTACAAGCGACATTAATTTTTGTTGACTTTACCAAGGCTTTCGATTCCATTCACAGAGGAAAGATGGAACAAATCCTACTAGCGTACGGCATACCTAAAGAAACTGTAGCGGCAATAACGATTCTCTATAGAAACACAAAAGTAAAAGTACGATCACCAGATGGAGACACAGAATACTTCGACATTGTAGCAGGAGTACTACAAGGGGACACGCTGGCTCCGTACCTCTTTATCATTTGTCTAGACTACGTACTTAGAACATCGATTGACAAAATCAAAGAGAATGGCTTCGAACTGACGAAGAAAAGAAGCAGAAGGTACCCCGCAACAACAATTACCGAGGCCGACTACGCCGATGACATAGCGATACTGGCAAATACACCTGACCAAGCCGAAACACTACTGCATAGTCCGGAACGAGCAGCAGCAAACATAGGCCTCTATGTTAATGCACACAAAACGGAATATATGTGCTATAATCAAACGGGGGACATCTCCACTCTAGAAGGAGCCCCTCTTAAACTAGTAGACAAATTCACTTACCTAGGAAGCAGCGTCGAATCAACCGAAAAGGACATCGACATGAGGTTAGCGAAAGCATGGACAGCTATCAATAGGTTATCGATTATTTGGAAATCAGACCTAACCGATAAAATGAAACGCAGTTTCTTCCAGGCAGCGGTCACATCGATACTGCTATATGGGTGCACTACATGGACGCTAACAAAACGGCCGGAAAAGAAGCTAGACGGCAATTACACAAGAATGCTACGTGCAATCTTAAACAAGTCCTGGCGGCAACACCCCACAAGACACCAACTGTACGGCCACCTACACCCTATCACGAAAACTATTCAAGTTAGACGAGCCAGACATGCAGGACACTGCTGGAGAAGCAGGGACGAGCTCATAAGAGATGTACTCTTATGGACCCCCACACATGGCCGTGCAAAAGCAGGACGACCAGCACGAACATACATTCAGCAGCTATGTGAGGATACGGGATGTTGTCCTGAAGACCTACCTAGGGCGATGAACGATAGAGAGGAGTGGCGAGAGAGGGTCAGGAATATCCGTGCTACCAGCGCGATATGATGATGATGAATGGAAGTGAGCTCAATCGTAAATGGGTTACAAATTTAGTTTTTTGCCACATTAAGCTATTTTGATAAATAGTCTGTTTGGGTTAGGTCACGTTTTTATAGATGAAATGCTTTTCTTATGCAAATTTTTGGTGCTTTCAATTGATAAGAAATATGTAAAGTTTGAAAGATTAATTCTTAGTTTTTTGTTGGGTTGGGAGAAATATTAGTTTACAATATGTTATACTAATGCATGGTAATTCAGAGTTGGGAGTTAAAGATCGATGAGAAGAGATTGCTGTTCTGGCGAGGACAACGCTGTATCACTCACCGTTCATCGTGTAATGAAAATAAGATAAATGACACAAGAAAAGGTTAAAAAAACAAGGAAAGGTATATTTATGATCACATGAATTAGCAATTCCCAGAGTCAAAAAATCAGTTCAGCAAAATGTTCTGCACGTTTCGTGGTTAAGGTAGCTTCATAGCAGAAAAAAAGGAAGTTTGACACTCTGACTTTCCTCATGTTTCTTTGATTGGAAGGTCGGTCTTGGAGTGTGGTTCGTATCTGTTCCTTTGTGACGTTGTATTTGTTGGGTGAAAGGATATTCTTATTGCTTGCTCGAGTGAAAAAGACAAACTTTCTGGTAGCACGAGTTGGGTGGATGGGCATTCTTCTTTAGCCAATTGAAAGGGATATGACCGTGTAAGGGACTCTTGCACTGGATATGTCTGCATGGGAAGAAGAACGTAAGTAAGGATTCAATACGAGTCGTCTGAATCGTGACGAGATAGGACCGTTTAAGAGGGGCTTTAAAACGCTGCATTTGATGCAGTTGGTATTGCCTGTTTTTGCGGTCAGACCGTAGAGAATGAATCCTGAAGTTGAGAACAGCAGTTTATGCATACTGGTGATACGTCCATAAATTGTTTGGTTCACTGTCTGCCACGTGTGCCCGTAGCCCGTTAGTTGACGCTGCTACAAGAAGGAGACTCGTGTTGTTATGACTCAGAAAATGCTTGTATATCTATGAGCCTGTGGTGCCTTCTAATTGGTTGAAAGGGGCCACGTGATCTGCCTCAGCACCGATACTGTAGAGTTAGCAATCAGACAAAGTTATTACCGACCTATCTTTTAACCTCGGAAGTGTCATGATTCAATTCGAAATTTGCCTTCGAGTGTAACAAATTTAACTGCAGTGAAAAATGGGTTCCTCATTTTTCGTCCGTTTTTCAGGTGACTCTATAAAATTAAGATATTTTCATCGTAGTAGTTATAATTTTATTACGTCTTTTTTTTATTTGTTTTTGGCGGTTTTGCTTTTTTTTCATGTTTTAAAACCTTCAGGATATTTTGGATTTTCGAAAATATAGCCCAGTCAGCCAGAGCTGTAGAATATACCAACTGTATCTTTGCAGAAGGTTAAGACTACTGCAATGAGTGTCCAAGATATGACATTAAACAATCTTATGGTGAGGTTCCAGTTACGCTGAAGCTTTAGGGAATGCGGAGTACCCTTTCATTGTCATCGCTCCCAAGTGGTCCCACGTCGTAGCACCTGATAGGATCCAATCTATGGGTAAAAAAGAATTAAACTGTGTACTTATGCTAAACTGAATTGTTTGAAATAGAACTGTTTTTTTTTACATTTAACTGTGTATAAACGAAAAGCTATACATGTACTTAACTGAATTGTTTAAAATAGAACTTTTTATAAGTAGAAAAATGGATTTGACATTAATAACCTACAATGGTTGATGTGCAATAAAACCAAACCAAACCAATCTATGGGTCAAATAAAACTATTTAACTTTTAAACTGTGTACTTTGAGATTCAAACTGAGAGCAAATAAATGATTTATGTGCAAATAAATGATTAATGATAAATAGAATTATTCTTATTTGATAGAAATTAGAGAAACCATTTAACTGAGTGCCAAAAAATTGAGCTGGTTTAAAAATGTTATCTATAAAATTTGCTTCAAATCATATATTTGATATATATGCATAAAAAAGATTTGATATTAAATATCCTAAAATGATTGATAGGCTTTAAAACCAAACTAAATCAAATCGAGAATAAATTTTTAGTTTGCTGCCTGTTTATTAGGGTATCGTCACAATAAGTAATACAAGAATAGGCATGACTGTGTGGAAAACGTGAGAATTGTACCAGAGATAAGAATTTGACTATTCTGATAAAATGGTATCTGCACAAATCCAAATCTCTCCAGGAAAATTAGAAGCAGAAACTTCTCTGGAATTTTGAGATACAAACGGACCACCTAATTTCAGCTCTAGTGATAGTCCACAAAAAGAAAAAAAAAAAAAGAGAAAACCTGCCGAATAGTGAACTTTGCCGTTCAGGCTGAACACCGAGTAAAATTGAAAGAAAGGAAAAAAAAAAAAAAAAAAGAGATAAAAACCTAGATCTTTTTAGAGAACTGAAAAACTATGGAACAGAGAAGGAAAATAAAAGAACGCGAAAAGATAAACAAATACTTGGGTCTTGCCAGAGAGTCGAAAAAGATGTGGAATATGAAGGTGATGGTGATAGGAATTATAGATGGTGCTCTTAGAAGACCCGGTGAAGGATTGTAAGAAAGCGAAAGTAAAACTTAAAATCTAATAATATCTTTTAATAGCATCCCAAAACAACGTCAGAATAACCAATTATATCAAAGTAAGAATAGACAAAAGGCAATAAAATACCAAATATTGGTTATGTGGTGATAGAGAGGAAAGATAATAAGCCAATACTGAAAGCTTGCACAAAAAGAGTATAATACTAGAAAAAACTGGGTGGGAAGGTGATCCACTAGGAATTGTGCAGGAAATTCGAATTTGACCATATGAACAAATGGTATATGCACAGTCCAGAATCCATCCTGGAGAATGAGACGTACAGATTTCTTTGGGATTTTGAGATATAAACGGATCACCTAATCTCGGTCAGACAAGCAGACTTTGTGATAGTAACCCAAAATCTAAAAAAAATGCTGAATAGTGGACTCTACCGTCCCGGCTAACCACAGACTTAAATAGAAAGAATGTGAAATGAGAGATAAGTACATAGATCTTGCTAGAGAATTGAAAAACTATGGAACATGAAGATGACGGTGATTCCAATTTAATTGGTGCGCTTGGAACGATCCCCAAAGGCTTGGTAAGGATACTGAAAGATTTAGAAATCGGAGTCCATCCAAACAACAGCATTATTAAGATCGGCTAGAATAGTGAGAAGAGTCCTGGAGACTTGTAGAGACTTGCTATTACTTAAATTCCAACGGAAGATAATCCGGTAACTTTGGTGTTAAAAGCTCTCAAAGTAGTAAAATAATAATACCTGACCTAGCGATATGTAACAAAAAGAGAACTTGTTGACAAGTCGGAAAGAGCAACAAATACTCAAACCTTGCCCGAGAACTAACAAAAGCTATGAAACATGAAGGTAACAGTGCGCTCGGAACGATCCCCAAAGATTTGGAAAAGGGTCTGGAAGAGTTAGAAATCGAAGGACGAGTAGAGACTATCTAGAATATAGCATTGTTAATATTGGTCAAAATATTGAGAAGATCCTGAAGACTTGTTCAGAATTGCTCTCACTCAAATTCTAGTCATGAGCCGATGCTGGTATGAAAAATTCACAAAACTGAAAGAATGTGAAAAGAAGGATAAATACCTCGACCTAGCTAGAGAATTGAAAAAAAAAAATGTGGAATATGAAGGTGACAATCATACCAATTGTGATTAGTGCTTTTGGTACAGTAAATAAAAGATGGCTGAGTGGAGACCATCCAAACGACACCATTATTGAGAATGGCCAGAATATCGAGAAGAGTCCAGGACACTTGTGGAGACTTGCTGTCACTCAAACTCCTGTGAAAGACCATCAGCGTTAACTGATGTGAAAAACTCTAACAAGTAAATAAGTAAAAATAATAAAAAGTAAGAAATTTTATCGTGGGAAGTTTTTTTTTGTGGCTCGTTTAAGTGTCCTCATTCAGGGGTGAGTACTAAGTCACATCTGATATTTAAGAACCCTTCAGCCTGGTACATCCTCAACATATTACCCATGAAATGACATTTTCAAATCCAAATCCAAATCAATGTAGGACCCAGGTAAGATATTTGAGTGTCATGATCGGTGGGTACTCCCTTGATAGCCAACATGGGGAACATAATCGGCATCCAGCAAATTTTAGACGTTCTTATTTAAGGTACACAAATAAAAATAAAGCAACAATGCATCTGAGAGACATCAAAGGAAAAATGGACGAGAAAAAACTATAAAAATGTAATCTACTGTTTTTTTAAAGCAAGAGGGAAACGGATGACGGAGATCTTGGCAGAATCTTCTAAATGTAATACAAGTCAAAGAACAACCTGCCAAGCAAGGTTGATTTTAGAGAAAGACTGATTTTCTGACCGTGAGATACTAGAAATATGAGGACAGATAAATCTTGAAGAATATACCCAAAGAGAGCCCACCCACGAAAAAAATTGAAATAAGATATTGAAAACCAAGCCATCTCTGAACCAAGCGCCACAACATCAATGTTAACATAAGCCAAGAAAATGTAGAATTAATAAAAGAATAAAAGTGAACAGAAGACTACCATACCATCTCTAAGGAATCATGACTAGAAAAAAGTCAAAGTAGAGATAAGCCAATGAATATCTCGACCGATAACTTCTCCGAAAACTAGGCAGTGATAAAATAGGTATCAGCATAAGAAATCCGGACAGGAATACAAAATTTGGATGGAAAATGAGGCTTGAAGGAAAAATAATGAAACTGCATCAACAAGCAAAACTGTTAAGAAACGTAAAATATAAAAGAAGCCAACGGAATGAAAAGATCCAAAAAAAAAGACAGCCACTTACAAGTTTGACCACAGAACTGGATGAAAGAAATCATAAGAATACAGACTCAAAAGACAGAGCATTAAGCAATGCAAATGAAATAGGACCTTTCAAAATAATTGAAAAAAAAAAAAAAATTCTTCCAATAAGTTGGTGGAGGCTGCACAAAGACAAATCAGCAACCAGATGGAAAAAAAGAGAACAATTTTGGAGTAAAAAATGGAAAAGGAAAAAAAAACAAACATTGCAGAAATACTGAATCGAAAAATAACATGAAAAAAGAATTAAAAAAACTTGAAGTAAACACCAAAGCGTACAAAACACTTAGACGAACAAACACTTAAGAAAACAATAAATTAGAAAACTCCAAGATTGGAGGAATTGAAATTCAGCTTAGAAGAGTTTTGGAGACTTGAGGAGATTTGCTGCCACTCAAAATCCAGTGAAAGATCACCTGCTGACGCTGAGTTAAAAAAAAAAGTCGCAAGGAGTGAAATAATAATTGGACTACAGAGTAAAAATAAAACAAAGAAAAAAAAAAGAGATAAGTACTTTGACCTTGCAAGAGAACTAATAAAAAAAAACTCTGGTCCATGAAGATGACCGTGATACCAATTGTCATTGGTACACTCGGAACAATCCCCAAAAGCTTTGTAAAGGGACTTGAAGATTTAAAAATCAGAGGACAAGAGGAGACTATCCAAACTACAGCATTATTAAGATCGGCCAGAATACTGAGAAGAGTCCTGGAGACTTGCTGAGATTTGTTGTCACTAAACTCCAGTGAAAAAACATTTGCTAACACTCATGTGAAAAGGAGTAAAATGATAATAATAACAATAACAACAATAATAATAATAGTAATTATAAAGACAATCAGCTAACTCTGATCTGAAAAATTCTCACGGAGAGAATTGAAAAAGCTGTGGAACATAAAAGTAACGATTGTATCAATTGTGATTGGTGCGTTAGGCACAATAACTAAAGGATTATTAAAAGGCCAGGAGGACTTGGAAGTTGGCGGACGGGTAGAGACTATCCAAACGACAGCATTGCTAAGAACGGCCGCAATACTGAGAAGAGTCCTGGAGACTTGAGGACACTTGCTGTCACTCAAACTCTAATGAAAGACCATCAGCTAACGCTGATGTGAAAAACTCTAAAGAAGTAAATAATAAAAATAATAATAATAACAAACAGATCACCTGATTCCGACCAGACAACCAGACCTAATGATAATTAGGAAAAAAAAAAAAATAGAAAAAAAAAGAGAAAAGAAAAGTTGCCGATTAGTGGACTTTGCTGTCCCAGAGGACCACAAAGTGAAAATCAAAGAAAACGAAAAATGAGACAATTACTTAGACCTTGCCAGAGAACCAAAAAAATGGTATGCTACATGAATGTGACGTTTATACCAATTATATAGGTGCGCTCGGAACAGTCCCTAAAGGTTTGGTAAGGGGACTGGAAATATTTGGAAATCTAAGACCATCCAAACTACAACATGCCTTAGATTGGCCAGAATACTGAGAAGAGTCCTGGAGACTTGAGAAAACTTACTGTCACTCAGATTCCAATGAAATACCATCAGTTAACGTTTGTGTGAAAAATTCGATTGGAATAATAATTAAAAAAAAAGAGAATTAGCAAAATTGTCGACTTTGCTCTCCCGGCTGACCACAGAATAAAACTGAAAGAATGTGGAAAGAAGGATAAGTACCTCGACCTGGCTAGAGAATTGGACAACTGTGGAACATGAAAGTGACGATTGTACCAATTGTTATTGGTGCTTTTGGCACAGCAACTAAAGGATTATTAAAGGGCTTGGAGGATTTGGAAGTTGGCGGACGAGTGGAGACCATCCAAACGACAGCATTATTGAAGATGGCTAGAATACACTGAAAAGAGTTCTGGAGACTTGAGGAGACTTGCTGTCACTCAAATTCCAGTCAAAAACCATCAGGGTCAGCTGATGTGAAAAACTCTAGAAGAGTATATTATAATAAATACGGACGAGACTCAATTTCATACGACGGACAGAAAGTAAGAGTCAACTTCCAACTGCGGATATATCATAATTTAAACCCTCAAGAAATAAAACATAATAAAATAATTTCTTTCAGCATATATCCAGGTGGAATTTTATAGATTTATAAGTACTTGGTGAGTGACTATCTACTGAAAGCCAATAAAATTTGTTGATCATATTTTGAAATAATTCTGTTTTTTTAAAGACTATGTAACTGCAAATGAATACAAAATACCCCTTCAAACTAATCCCCCCGGGAAATGTATGTACTACCTTACCCCTTCCAACTTTGAATAAATAGTATCATTATTATTCTTCTGCTAGGATAACTTAGGCGTTAAATAACCCACGAATGCTGACATGCCATTAACCAAAGAAACCAAACGAAAATGCTGCGTGGAATTTTCCGTTGTCTTCGTTTTTAATAAACGATTAGAACTATTCTGTTTCTTAGAAGAGACACAGCTAAATATATATTTTAGAAGAAACTATTTCAGAGTGTTTGCTGTTGTTGCATTTTCCGAGTGGCCATCTGTCTATAAATTTCAGGATGTAATCTGTCTGTTAATTTTTAAAGGCAATCTGACTATCACTTTGCCGTTATGAAGAAAAGAAATGCATTACCAAAGTAAATTGAAAAATAGAAATAAGCAGAAAAAATTAGCCGTAAAAGGCAGAATTTCATCGCTCGAAAATGTGTTTTGTTTCTTTGTGTAAAAGTTTTACAAGATTTGAAAAAAAAAAAAATGAGTAAAAATGTGAGCATGTGCGCGCACGCGTGTGCATGTACATGTGCCTGCGTGTGTGTGTGTGTGTGTGTGTGAGAGAGAGAGAGAGAGAGATAAAGAGAGAGAGAGAGATGGAAGAAGAGATAAAGACAAAATATCTACTACTGTTGCTACTACGAAAACGTTTTCAGACTGTCCGGGTTTTCTCCGCTAAACTTAGAAATTAGAGCATTAATTATCCGAAAGAGAAAGGCAGAGGTTTAGATGGGTATCTTCGCCCTCAGTTTGTAGACTAGCAAAACTTCTGGTGGAATAGTAACAGAACTAAATAAAATATATATATAGAGTTTGTGTGTGTGTGCGCGCGCGCGCGCGTGTGTGTGTAAACGCGTGTGTATGTGTATGTAAGATAGTGAGAGAGAGAGAGAGGGAGAGAGAGAGACAAACAGACAGACAAACAGACAGACAGAGAGAGGCACAGACTGAGTGAGAGAGTGAGAGAGAGGGAGGGAGGAAGGAAGGAAAAGAGACGGAAAGTAAACGATAAAGAATTTTAAAGTAGAACAAAAAGAAAAAGGAGCGAAGAGAAGTGGATGCGAATAGGTAGAAAAATTAGTTCTGTATAGTTGAAGGTTGTTTATGAAAAAAAAAAAAAAAAAAAAAAAATAGATGAGTGTTAAGAGAGCAGCATCCTCTGACTTGCTTCTACCACTCTCATACTTATTGCTTCTATTAATGATGGTGGTATTGACCGTTTCACGCGCTGCTATTGTCGTCATTTCTTGTTAGATCGTAGCGGACCATTGACGTATTTTAACACTACATTGACGTCGAGTCACCGAGTGCTTGTACACAAGTTTTCGATGGTTGAAACTGACCACAGACCCGAAGCATTACGACGTTACCTAGTGGTTCTGGAGAATCCACCGTTTGCTTCATCTTCTACTGCTTACAGCTTCCTCTATAGGACAAAACTACTAGTACTTCAAGAACTAGAAAAAAAAACTCTGCTTTATCTTCGTTGGAATAAGAGTGACTTCTTGTTACCGAGTCGAGTGATGTATTGAAGGAAAGCTAAAAATTCTTAAAAGGCAAGTTCTCGTTAGAATTCTCCGCTGTTTTTTGTTGTTGTTTTTGTTTTTGTTGTTGCTGTTGTTTTTGTTTTGATTTTAAGCATTTCCCCATACACATCAGCTTCTTATTTTTCGTAATCCTCGAATGGATATTTTAAAATCTTTTTGTTTATATTGTTCTTTTGTTTAGTGATAAATTTAAACGCCTACACTTACACATAAGCATAGATTTATAATATATATATATATATATATATATATATATATATATATATATATATATATATGTGTGTGTGTGTGTGTGTGTATGTGTGTGTGTTTGTGTGTTTGTGTATGTTTGTGTGCTTGTAATTGTGTGCGTGCACACACACACACACACACACACACACACACACACACACACACACACACACACACACACACACACACACACACACACATTATGATATTAATTCATATCAAATAATATAATATAGACAAGTATTAAAATTTCTCGAATCCCGTCTGTGGTTTAACCTCAAATCATTTTTAAAGACGTGTTTAAAGTAATGTTTAAGAATAAAAATCTTTTTTAAAAGTTTTATTCCAAATTAATTTAGAAAAAAAAGGTATACACAACAAATCAAATACACATATCCTTCAATTCTTACGGAAAACTAATTATACGTTTTACGTGTATTTTAAAAAGAAATATCGTAAAGACTTTTGATTAATCTTTACAGAATATTTCACCCTGATAATCAACTGTTTATCATTTTATTGTCTTGAAATGAACGATTAATTGCAATTTATATAATATCCATACTACGGGCCAGGGATTTTACAATACCCTATTTGTTTCATTAAAAGAGCGAACATGCACACTAAAATGGACATCCATACAAATACACCCCCAACCATCCATATATATATATATATATATATATATATATATATATATATATATATATATATATATATATATATATATGTATGTATGTATATAATACAATTAGAAGAAAACTCAAACCTAGTTAAATTATTATTAAATAAAATTATATATATATATATATATATATATATATATATATATATATATATATATATATATATATCATTGCTTGTATTAATTTGAATGAAAAATTTTTTCTTGTCGAGAATACAGTACATTTAGACGGTATTATGAAGCGTTCGTGGAACCTAAGAAGTGAAATAGCTTCCGCACTTTTAGAAAAAAATTACAGAAAATAAGATTCTTCATTTCCTGGAAGAGTGATTTCAAGAGATGTATACATTATCCGGTGAAGCACGACAAATACTAATTAATTTGAAAAATGTACAAACGATGCGATATATTTTAAATGCCCAAACTTTTAGATAGCACTTTTTTATTATCTGCAAACGCGTTTGAACATGAAATAAGAATATACGTCTGTTATACATATTTACTTGAAAGTTACAGTGAACTATAGTATGTTACGATGATAAAACATGATGATGATGATGATGATGATGATGATGATGACGGGGTGAATAAACTAAGAAGAACAGTAGCAATGAAAAAAGTTATAAGCATATAGGAAGCAGCTAAAAATAAATAAAAAGTAATATTATTTGAAACTTTGAAATTCAAAAAGATCATTCAATTTGGGCCAAGAAATTAAGTCCCTACACACCGGAAACAAAGACAAAAATATCTGTCAGCTAGTTGATGGCGCCATTACAGTAGAGACTGAAGGAAAGAAAATAGATAAAGAGAAAGATAAAGAGAAAGAGAATGAAAGAGAGAATGAATGAAACGAGAGAAGGGGAAGAGAGTAAGAGAATGGTAGAACGAGCTAGAAAGAAAAAAAAAAAAAGCTGATTTATATTGCATGAGAAGTAAAATATAAGTATAGAGAATATTTAAAAACGTAGCGTATTTGTTCAGATTCTCACAAAAAAAAGAATAGAAGAAATGGAAATTTCAGCATGAATAAAAACAATTTATATGAGATTATCGGCAAGAATATTGTGGGGATTGCTGAAATTCTGGGTAGATTTGTTGTCTCATGATACTTCGCAAAACGAAAATATAAGTAACTTAATTAAATAATAAATCAATTATTCGACGAGATTTAATAACTCGAAAATCCAAGTTAAGAAGCACTAAAAAAAAGAAAAAAAAAAAGAAGAAAATTACAGAAAACTGGGTATCTAATCAGAGAATATTCAGATGACAACGACTATTGTCCCTTTCATGGCAAAAATAGTTTAATTAATTTTTGATATGTAAATGTAAATTTGTTATTTGAATATATGGAAAGACTTCTTCGAAACTTTAGCTAAAAATCTTCAGATGAAATTGATTTTTATCTCTCCCTCACTTTTAAGAATAACTTATTTATAATTTTCAAAGCATAAGCTTCACAAAAAAGTTTGTTCTTTTTTTTAAAATCGTTTGATAGCATTAGGAGCGTTTAATTTCAAATTCTTTAAGAAAATATTTATTTTTATTATATATATTTACCATTCCCTCCGATCAGGTTGTGGCACGTGGTCACTTTTTAAGCAGAGTTTAACAGACTTTCATTCTTTTAGACCGGTTGCCATACCAAGGTTAAAGAGCCCCGTCTACCCAACAATTTACTCATAGCTGGAAGGAAAATAAATGGATTAATACTTTTCTCAAGGGTATCAAACACTATGTGAAATCCAAACAGCCTCGTATAGAATTTGAACTCGGATGGCTGTGTCCATTTTATACGTAGATAACGTTCGTACTATTGTGATAACTGTCACGTCAACATGCATTTTTACTGGTATACCCATTCGGTTTTTTTTGCTAAATTGCATTAGGAGATTAGTGTTAATAAACTGAATTAAAAAGATCCCATTTCATTTTAATGTGGTAGATATTATGCCTCCTTGAATTAAAAAAAACCTGACGTATTTTTGTCTGCTGACTGTAACATTGAAACTGGTTGGTTGGTTGGTTGCGCTTTATGGCATATCAACTCTTGTTGATAAGTTAATGGGAAGTGCTGTTTATACATATATATTAAATATGATTTGTAAACACTAATTTTGTAGATAACGTTTTTAAACGAATAAGAGATCATTTGTTTGCACTCATTGAATGGTTTCAAGTATTTCTACCTGACACTAATAATTCTATTCAATATATTGCCCAATTGGCAGGGGCTGTAGAATATACCGACTGCACCTCTGCAGAGGAGTAAGAACCCCTCTATGACTGTGCTTGATCTGACACTAAACAATCTGATGGTGAGGTTCCAGTGATGCGGGAGCTTTGGGGAATGTGGGGTACCCCTTCATTGCCATTGCTTCCGCGTCCACTCTGGCCCGGAATAGTAGCACCTGATAGGGTCCTATCTATGGGTTAGAACTAAACTGCGTACTTATGCTGAATTGAATTGTTTAAATTAGAACAATTTGACTAAGCTGAATAGCTTGAAATAGAAATGTTTTTGACAATTAAACTGTGGACTTACATTTAAACTGCGTACTCATGTTAAATTGAATTGTTTAATAAAGAACTGTTTTGACATTTAACTGTGTGTAAAGAAAATTTATACTTGTACTAAACTGAATTGGCTGATTTAGAACTGTTTAAATAAACTGAATAACTTGAAATAGAACTATTTTTGACAATTAAACTGTGTACTCATACTAAACTGAATTGTTTGAAATAGAACTGACTATTTGCAAAAAATAGATTTGGCGTTAAATAACCTACAAAGGTTGATATGACAGAAAACCCAATCAACCGACCAACCAACCCTATTCACTATAAATCATTTGTTTGTACATATTTAAATGGTTTCAAGTATTGCTATGTAACAGTAACAATTTAATTCAAAACCAGTCGTTTGCACTCAGTTAAATGGATATTCATATGATTTATAAGTGAGTAGTTTGTAGGTAATTTTATTTTAAAAAAAGTTGAAGCTACTTTGTTTCCACAACTAAATGGTTGTAAGTATGGTTATCTAACACTAATAATTTTATTCAATATCAATCAGTTGCTGGCACGCAGTGAAATGGTTTAAGTATTGCTATTTAACACTAATAATTCTATTCAACACTATTCATTCATTTGCATATAGTTAAATGGTTCCAAGTATTGCTATTTAATACCAATTATAAAATTTAAGCTCAAAGTTAAATGGTTTAAAATATTGCTATTCAACTCTTTTCATTCACTTGTGCACAGTTTAATGGTCAGACGGTTCTATTAGGCCCATAGAGGGGAGCCTAATAAAGTAAGTAAAGTTGGCGACCGTAGTCGAGGGTGACCAGAAGGCTTCCTTTTCAATAGTTGCTACACCGAGATGTAGGGGAGGGCGCTCCTCCTTTCACTAGATTGCTCAACTTTACCCTTTATACGTACCTTATATTGCTGATTGTTAAGCCAGGAGGTATCAAGTACCATTTTAAAAGTCTTTGGTATGACGCGACCTGGGATTGAACCCAGGTCTCCCGGAATATTAGTGAACAGTCTACCCACTAGGCCAATGAATAGATGCTAGAATTTGACAAAGGAATAGAGGCAATGTAGGGGTACTTCACATTCTCTTGAGCTCCAGGACTAGAGCCTTTTTAACAGATATCGGGGACACTTTTTGAGGAAATCTCACCCCTTTGCAGAGATGCAGTTGGCGTATTCTACAGCCCCAGCTGACTGTGCTGATTGAAACTAATGGAAAAAAAAAGCAATTTGGGGGGGGGGGGATATTATACATTTTTTGATATAAGGTAATAGGCAATTCAGTTTTAACCCCTCAAAAAAGCTACACCATGTAAATATGTATATTATTAGTGCGAGAATGCAAACGAAATTATCCGTATACTAAACAAGAATTTACGCAAACACGTGTATTTTTCTTCAATGTTTTACTCAATCTTCCCTCATTTTTTTACGCATTCAATTTTCTAGTAATTGAGTCACAATGATTATCTCTTGAAGTGCTCAGATGCATATTAACATAGTAGTTTTAAAAGTTCATGCCTTTCTGAAAAATACAAGTTAAAAAAATAACTATAGGATACCACAAGCACAAAAACAGTTTTATACCACTTTTTCGGCTAGGTTTCTTTATTCAATGGCATATCAACCTTTGCGGGCTATTTAATTCAAAAGCATTTTTGTTGAAACGCAGCAGTGATACTATTCAATCCATATCTGTAGGCATAAGGAAGTTCATGGCTTTCTTAAGGATATTAGCCCGAAAGTGAACGTAATAGCGTGACTGGATTTCGAACGCGCTTATTTGGAGGCCGCATTTCAGCACTTTAGTCACGTGTTCTCTCCAGATGCAGTTTTCGGACCACTGGCGAACACTCTACCCACTCAGACCAATGAGCCGAAAAGGAGTAAATAATGATAAATAAATAGATAAGAAAGAATTTTGCTTTTTATTGCAAAGGGACAAAATGTGATGGGGAAAATTTTAAGTGAACAGATGAAAAACAGAACCCCCCCCCCAAGAAAAAAACAACTCAGTGCCAAATGAACTGAAACAAACACCGTAGATTGCAAATATAATTGACTGAAACCATTTTCTCGATTCATTGACAGAATTTTCGAAATAATAATAATCCAGGCAGATTTTTAACTTCTAATTATATAAAACTTTATGAAGATGTCAAGGCAAAAGGTGTAAAAGTGTAAGTAATAATAAGTCGACATAGATATTGAAGAACGTAATGGTACTTTAAAAATACTTGCTGTATTTATTCTTCACTCGAAAAGTTAATTATCAAGGACAAAAAAACAAAAACAAAAAAAAAAAAAACAAAAAAAAAAAAAACAGGGTAAAAAATGAAAGAATTCAAAAATATAGACAAATACTTAAATCTTGCAAGAGAGCGAAAAATCTGTTGAACATGAAGATGACACCAATAACAGTTCCGAAGGGGTTAGAAAAGAGGGTAGAGGAATTGAAAATCTGTGGAAGAATTGATACAATCCAGAACACAACATTATTGAGATCAGCTAGAATACTGAGAAGAACCATCGTGGGAAAAACTCACGAGGAGTGAAATAATAATAGGTGATACCATTTGAAGTAGATGCACTTGGTAGAGTCCCTTAACGGATTTGAAGAAAGACTGGAGGAATTGAAAATCAGAGGAAGAATGAAAACCATACAGATCAGAACATTAAGATCAGCGATTAGGATCTTGAATAAGTTTACGCTGTTTTTCAACAGATGGCGTTCCTAGAACCACATGCGTGTAGTTTCAGATCGTAATGCATCTTTTTTAAAGTACTATAAGCAAACTTGAAATTCAAAGAATGTCATTTCGCTGAAGTGTAGACAACTTTTTTTTCCATAGCGTTAGACATATCAGATTTCATGCCAAAGAAAGTGTATTGGCGGGGAATTTTACTGCACTACTTTATTCAAAAGAAATCTGCCGCTGAAGTGCACAAAATTCTTATTGAGACTTACGGTGACCATGTTCTTTTAGAAATAACATGCAGAGGTTGGTTTAGATGCTCCAAAAAGAATGATTTTAATGGTGAAGATAAAGAACGCTCTGACGCACCGAAAAAGTTTAAAGTCGAAGAATTCGAGGCATTACTCCATTAAAACTCATGTCAGGTTCAAGCTGAAGTTGCGGAATCCTTAAGAGTTGATCACACAACAGTTTGGAAACGTTTGAAAGCATTAGGAATGATTCAAAAGCAAGGACACTGAGTGCTGTATGAGTTGAAGCCGAGAGACGACGAACGGTGTCATGTCATATGTGAACAGGTGCTTGAATGGCAGGAAAAGAAAGATTTTTTTTTGTATCAGCAATGAAAAGTGGATACACTGCGTTAACCATAAGCGGAGAAGATCGCAGGGTAAGCCCGGTCATGCATCAGCATCGGTGGCAAAGTCGAATAACCATGATTCGAAGCTTCAGCTCTGCATTTGGTGGGTTCAGCTGGGTGTAGTTTATTATGAGTGTCTCAAACCGACTTAAACTATCACGGGAGATTGCTAGAGAAAATAAAAGAAAAGAAAACATGGAGAATTACCTGGACCTTGCCAGGGGACAGAAAATGATGTAGAAAATGGTGACGGTGATACTAAGTGTAGTCCAAGCCTAGAGAACACTCATCAAGAATCTGTAAAAGGAACTGGGGAAACTAGATCAGAGGAATAATCGAGAATATCCAAATAACCGCACTGCTAAATTCAGCTACGATACTTAGAAAAGTCCTGGAGATTTGTGGAAACTTGCTGGTAATTAGACACCAGCAAAAAAAAAAAAAAAGAAAAAAAAAAAAGACACCAGTTAATGCTGGTGTGAAAACTTACATCGGGTAAAATAGTAATTAGTTGGTTTGTTTGTTTGGGTTTCATGGCATATCAACCTTTGTTGGTTATTTAACGTCAAATCCATTTTTATGAAAATAGTTCTATTTCAAATAATTCAGTTTAGCATGAGTAGACAGTTTAATTGTCAAAAACAGTTCTATTTCAAGCTATTCAGTTTATTCAAATAGTTCAGATTCAGGTAATTCAATTCAGTATAAGTACAGATTTACTTTACACACTGTTAAATGTCAAAACAGTGCTATATCAAACAATGCAGTTTATTGTAAGTACAGTTTCAATGTCAAAAATAGTTCCATTTCAAACAATTCAGTTTACCATAAGCAATCAATTTAAATGTAAGTACAGTTTATTTGTCAAAAACATTTCTATTTCAAGCTATTCAGTTTAGTCAAACAGTTCTTATTCAAACAATTAAGTTTAGCGTAAGTATGCAGTTAGTTCTATTTAACCCATAGATAGGGCCCTATCAAGTACTACCATTCCGGGCCAGAGTGGACCTGGGAGCAATGGCAATGAAGGGGTGCTCCGCTTTCCCCAAAGCTCCAGTATCACTGGGATCTCACCATCAGATTGTTTTGTGTCATATCCAGCACTCTCATTGTGGGAAGTGGGGGTCTTCACCCCTCTGCAGAGGTGCAGTCGATGTATTCTACAACTCCAACCAGCTGGGCAAAAATAATTGGTATTTAACTGAATAGAATTACAACCAATATTTTGTCATATGGAATTATCAACAAACTTTTTTTTTCTTGACGACTGTTCTAATATTTACAGTTCTTTGTTTTAGATTATTAGACCATTCAAAAAGTGAAAGCTTGTGCAATAATTGAGAGCAAACATGATTGATTTATAAAGAATTTATTATTTCATACCATTCATACCAGAGTATAGATTCTTTGTTTTTGTTTGATTGTTTTTTTTTATCAACCTTGTTCATCATAATTGATTAATTTTAACCGCAGGTCAATCAGTCTTGGGTTATTTTATGACAAGAGATCACGTTATTGCGTTCATTGTACATTTATACGAATGTCATTCAATAAATAAAATGAATATTGTCAAATGAGATAGCAATAGGAAGCACTGCTTACAATTGAACCTTTTACTAGGAAATAGATAGTGATGAGTCTTTTCGTGTTTCAGAAGACTGTCGGCATGACCTTCTTAACAGACTGCTTTGCTTGGAACCTTTTCTTTACTGAAAAGTCAATGTATTTCCACCCCATGGATTGTCTTTTTGATTTGGTCACAGTGCCAAACTCATGTGTAACCCACTTGTAGATGACTTAAAAAAAATTAAAACCTACTTCTTGTACACACCATGCATTATTCTGTTAATTTCACATCGTTTACATTTCTCAGCCAAGAAAAACTTCAAATACCTCTTTTCAATCCTGGAGAACTCCGATTTGCCATCATTTCGAATAGACATAATTATTTTTGCGTTTTTAAAAAAAAATTGCGACGAAGTAATTTCAAAACACGTAGAGATACTTTTATAAAAAATTATTTTTGTTTTTTAAAAAAAATTCCTCATTTCATTTTTGAAATTGTTTCTTCATTATGTTTTTGCACACGATCCTATCTAATACTAATAATTTTTTTGCACACGGTTCTATATAATACTCATAATTTTTTTGGCACACGGTCCTATCTAATACTAATAATTTTTTTTGCACACGATCCTATCTAATACTAATAATTTTTTTTTTCACGGTTCTATCTAATACTAATAATTTTTTTTTGCACACGGTCCTATCTAATACTAATAATATTTTTGCACACGGTCCTATCTAATACTAATAAATTTTTTTTGCACACGGTTCTATCTAATACTAATATTTTTTAACCCGATATATTTGATTCATTGTTAGAACCCTAATAGGTACCTCTATTCCGAGTCAGCGTGTAACAGTAAATGAAGGAATACTTCAAACTCTTCATAAGTGGAGCCTCATCATCAGATAGTTAAGGGAATCTTCTGAAAGGAATACAGACACCGTATTATCAGTCACGTCGACAGGAAGTTGAAGATTTCGTGTAATGATACCGATCTTGTAATTTTAGTCATATATATATATATTATACGAAGCCAAGTTAGCTGATAATAGGAACGATTCAATTTTAGGATTTTCTTTGTTTAATATCCATGTAATTCGAAATCATCTATTATATCTATTTCAGCAAAGCCTTTCCTTTTCTTTTTCTTTTTCTTTTTCTTTTTTTTTTTTTTTTGATTTCTTTGTCTGAAGATACAAATCTAACTTTTGAAAAATAAAGTGTCTGCTGAAATAAATATTTTCACAAAAAATATAAACGATTATTAAAGGTTTCTCTTTGTATATATATATATATATATATATATATATATATATATATATATACATATATATATATATATATGTGTGTGTGTGTAATTTTTTTTTCGTTGTAGGTTAGAGCGAGAAAGAAATATTTTAAAATGAATAGGTCCACGAAGGGATTTGTACTTTTTAAAAGATTTATTTATTTATTTCATTATCTTTAAAAAAATACAAATCTCTTTTAATATATATATATACATATACATATATATATATATATATATATATATATATATGTATGTATGTATGTATACATTCATTTTAATATACATATATATATATATGTATATATATACACACACACACACACACACACACTTACACACATATCCGTATATATATATATATATATATATATATATATATATATATATATATATAAACATTCAAATGTGATTTTCTAAAGTCCTGAGATAAAGTATTTTTGGTATATCTGTATCAAATAAAATCAACTACTTAAAATAAGAAAAAAACAGATATATCGTGTTGCAAACTTTTCAAGCTTGTTATATTCATTTTTTCATGATGTCTCTTTTTTGTATACCAACTTTCTTTCTCTTCGTCTGTTTTCATCTGTCTACATTTATGTGGATACAAAGTGAGAGCTAATTTTTATAAAAAAAAACTGGAAAAATAGACGGTTAGGGAAAATTGGAAAAAACAAACAAACAAACAAATTTATAAATGAAAATAATAACAAAGATATTTGAGTAAACGTAATCCCCCACTTCAACTGCTGTTGATTTGATATATATATATATATATATATATATATATATATATATATATATATATATATATATATATTCCACTTCCTTGTTTTAATCCTATTTAGTAGTAGTAACATTGATATTTTTGGAAGTAAAGAAAAACATCTCTCTCCCTCTCTCTCTCTCTCTCTCTCTCTCTATATATATATATATATATATATATATATATATATATATATATGAATGAATGTATGTATGTGTGTGTGTTGCATCTAGCTCATCATCATCATCATCATCATCATATCGTGCTGGCAGCACGGACATCCCTGACCCTCTCTCGCCACTTCTCCCTATCGTTCATCGCCCTAGGTAGGTCTTCAGGACAACAACCTGTATCCTCACATAGCTGCTGAATGTACGTTCGAGCTGGTCGTCCTGCTTTTGCGCGGCCATGTGTGGGGATCCATAAGAGTACATCTCTTATGAGTTCATCTCTGCTTTGGTTTGTCTAACTGCATCTAGCTAAATTACCATATTTTCGTGTATAAAAAGTAAAATAAGTTTAATTAATCAACCTGATCAATGAAAGACTCTACTGACTTCCATTAAATTAAGGATCTAATCTAATTCAAATTCATCTAAAGTTATTTCATTTGATGAGCTGATGTTAACCGGATGTCTTAAAACTATTGAAAAAATTAATTTCCTAATTCTCTTACGTATGTTATTAAATATACTAAGTTGCCTTTTAAATAAATCGTGTTTGCTCAAATAGGATTTCTAAAAATGAATCAATATATACTGTTGTATTTTAGCGTTGACTACTTTTAAATTTGTTCTAAGTAAATTTCACCTTTTTTTAAATTGTTACCCACTTTTTTTTACAGATACTCCACCACTCCATTGACAAACTTTAATCCTTTTTGGCAGTAATAACGTTAATATTTTTCAAAATAGGAAAAAAATTCCTCGTTTAAATAACAAATATTGTAATCTTTATTTAAAAATTACTTTGATAAGTTTTGTTTCTCAGTTTCACGTTAAAATTCACGTGATAAATTGTCAATGACCTGAAATTACATATATAATAAAAATTCATTGAAAATGCATTGAAATTCGTTTTCCGGAATAAATGTACGTGTTACTAATACGCTAAGGATATTGTATTCATAATATAAATGTTTATGTTATAAACTTAATGATTATACTATAGTAAATATTGTAATGGTTTTCCTATAGAAATACGGAGTAAATGAGAAAGGGTTTGCTTGCTTCTGGTCGGGAATAATAACAATGGTTAACCGATAGAATTAGGCTGTTACATATCTAATTAAGAAACAGTAGGATAGCAATGAAAATCTTGTTTTTACTTCTATCAAATTAATCATCCGATATTATTGACATTCCAGTCAGTTCAGCATTTAGTGAGTGGATCTCAATTCACATATATGTCTTAAAAATATTTCAAAATATATATCATTTTCTATTTTCAAAAATATATCTGATATTTTTCTTTTTTTATCAATTTATTTATTTATTTTATCTATTTGCTTGTAACTAATTTTGTGACAACGGTTTTTCTAAAATTATTTTGTCGTCCAATCCTTCAGTGGATAATAAATAACTTAAAACAATTTATTTGATTTTTTGACTCTTTTATTTCAAGGTATTTTTTTATTTAAACGCCGAGTTTGAGATAGGAACCCCCCAACACAACAATAAAACAACAAACGAGCAAGCAAGCAAGCAAACAAAGCAATTGTTTCTTTGCATTTCGCTGGGTTAGTTTTTTTTTAATTTAGTGGCATGTCAGCCTTCGTGAGTTATTTAATGCTAAAGCCATCCTTGTGGAAGAATCGTAGTGGTACTATCTAACACATAGCTGGGGAGTACTTGCATTTTATTTTATGTGGACTAAATTGCTTGCCTTTTCTTTTTTTCCTTCACATTTCGATCGCTATACACTCTGGCCTTCTTCGAATATAGTTTGAAATGTCAAGTTTGTTCTGAAGAGCTCTGCATTTCCTTTCATTTACAAGTCATATCCAGTGTCTGGAATGCGAACCCCTTGGAAGTGGTCTACTTTCACTAATGTACTGAATACTTATCCATCCTGTGAACTCAGTGAACTGTAAAATCCCTTTCATTTTGTCTGTGATGTTTTCGAACCGTAAAACCATCTTTTTTACTTGGAGGTTCCCTTAATCTATTTATGATTACGATTGATCTGTTGAGGTTATGGTTACAGCAATTTGCTTCAAATATTCAAACCAGAAATATTTCCTGATATAATTAGTATGGGAGATTTTCTTCGCTGTATTTGAAAGTTAATCATGTAATAAAATAAAACAAAAATCAAATAAAATATCCACCCCACAAGTAGTGATTTAGTCACAGAAACATTGAATAAGTAATAAAATAGAGATGCTACTTAGTTGCATAACATAGAAATTAGCGAAATATGTTCCACTTGAGAAATATATATATAAAAAGTTCTGACCCGAAAGTAACCCCAGATTGTGCTCTCTGGCGTTGTGGAAAATCACACAAGGAATAAGACAATTTTCAAATGAAACTATCAAACAAACACGTTATGGATCAGTATGGGAAATAAAAGCTTTTTACTTACCCTGTGTCTTCCCGGGGGAATACCAGAATTCTGTCTGTAGTGTACCGTGGAAAAGTCTGATCACACACACACACACACACACACACACATGTATATATATATATATATATATATATATATATATATATATATATATATATATATATATATATATGAATAAATACAGATAGATTGATTGATTGATAATGATTTGGTGTGTTTTCAACTTGGTATGCATGAAAAGAGTGGATGTCTAGGATATAGATATCTTCCGTGGGGAATACCAGAATTCTGTAGTGTACCGTGGAAAAGTCTGATCACACACACACACATACACATATATATATATGTATATATATATATGAATAAATACAGATAGATTGATTGATTGGTAATGATTTGCTGTGTCTTCAATTTGATAAACATGAAAAGAGTGGATGTCTAGTATATAGAATATATATAGTCAGTATAACACATAAGTCAAAACCATACATTGATAGGAATAATGTTACACTTTTATGATCATTAGGCAGAATTAAACTTTATTAATTTTTCCCCAGCAAATGATACAAAATTGTTGTCAGTATAAAGCATGGAATTGGAAAGAGAATTGGAAATATATTGTAAGGGTCGCCTTAGAAACATTTGTCTTATAAAGATAGTTCTGAAAAATATAATATGGATTGTAATTTACAGGTTCAAGATTCTCTACATTCTAGAATAACATTTTAAATTCAGAGTCGACTATTTTATTAGAGCTCTGGGGTTCTAAAAAGCGTAGTAGTGGCTTAGTTCTACTGATGTCAGCATTTGTTTTCGTTTCACTTGCTGGCATTAGTGATGTTCATAAATCCTTCAAGCTAAATTGTAAATTTGAATTATTCACTTTTAAATGTTCACGAAATGTTAAACTGTAAATAAGACTGAATCTTGGCGGGTGGTATGATTTGAATTACTAATAACAGTTCAACATCCCCCCCATATATATATATATATATATATATATATATATATATATATATATATATATATATATATATATATATAAAGGTGAAGGGTTAGAAATTTAGTTGAAATAAGAGAACTGCTTCGAACTTGTCTGCCACGTGGTTAATGATGTTGTTATAATCTTCCATATATCTTAGTATCTAGTTAGTGCAGATGTTTGTCTTCATAAAGAAAATTTTATTTATTTGAAGAAAATTTCTTGTTGAAATGTTCATCTTTCTCAGTAAAGAAGGTTGGTAGGAGAGTTTAATTTTCTGTATTGATTGTTTAATTGTAACTTATTGAAATTGTACGGGAAAGGATTTGTGTTTTTGTATTACACTTTTGTACATAAAATCTGTTGATGATTTTAGTACCTGAGGTTAGCACCTATCAGGAGGTGCCCGTGTGTAGTCGTTATCGTCGTAGGAAATGAACACGGCGACTCGAGTTCAAATCCTGGACGAGACTGATTGCATTTCACATAGCACTAATACCCTTGGGAAAGGTATGAATCCAAAATATTCTCCCTCCAGCTATGGGTAAATAGTAGGACAGACTAGGTTCTTCAGCCTTGGTGAGGCAACTAGTCTAGGAGAAGGAAAACTCTGAATTCAAACCTGTTAAACTCCGCTTAAAAATTGACCTTGTGTCATATCCTGCCCGAGCGGAGGGGTTGGGTAAATAGTACCTATCAAGAGGGGCTAATTGAAACCTTTCAATTTAGCCATATGATAGTATTCTAGCTAACATGACTATTTACCACTTGCAAACCAACACATTTAGTTCCGCTTATGTCTTCGTGTCCAAACAGGTTCGATTGGAGGGGCACATTCCTCAAGATGGATGACAGCAACACGTTCTTATATTTTTTCAAAAATTTTATACATGGTACCCTCGAGAAAAATATGTTTTCATTCTTAACAATCATGAAAATCACATCGGTGAAGACATCGTTGATTATACCCAACAAAAATGGTATCGTAATTCTGTCGTTGCCTACTTACTGCTCACAAAAACATGCAGTTCTTTGGTGGGTTATTTTTGGTCTCTTCAGTGGCTATTATAACACTGCTGCTGACACCTGACTGAAAGAAAATTAGGGGTAAAATATGGTAACTTATGACATTCCTCGATTTTTAGGTAAAATTCTCTTCAAGCCATGACTCCGACAATATCCAGTCTGGTCTTAGGGTAACCGGCTTTTATCCTTTTGACAGGAGTGTCTTCACTGATTCTACCTTCTGATGTGACTTCTGCTGACACAGAAGATTCCACGATCAGGATATCTGGTCATTTTATAAAGCTGGCACTAGAAAAAGAAAATGTCGAAAACCTGGGAGAACAAGCATCTTCACATCGATACTCCTGAGAGATTTGAAATAACTCAGCAGATAGACAAGAGAAGAAAAAAAAATCTGCGAAACAAAAATATCCACCAAGAATAGCAAAGAAATTGCCTGAACACTTCACACAAACTATTAATGATGAACTTTGTAAAGCCTATGTTGTTTCTTCTGGTGCTCGAGCAGGATATGACACAAGGTCAAGTTTTTAAGCGGAGTTTAACATGTTTGAATTCAAAGTTTTCCTTCTCCTAGACTAGTTGCCTCACCAAGGCTGAAGAAACCAGTCTGCCCTACTATTTATCCCTAGCTGGGGGATAATGATTAGATTCATACTTTTCCCAAGGGTATTAGTGCTATGTAAAATGCAATCAGTCTCG
>OY757911.1:66987729-67125229 GCA_963585895.1 Sepioteuthis lessoniana | reverse complement strand
TGGGATCGCTCTTCTGATTGCCATGGAAACATTCTGTTATCATGTAAAGAATCAGGCGACGGATAGATTACTGCATAAACTCGTGCACATGTGGAATTTTGAAGAGTTACTTTTTAGGTAAAAAAAAAATGACGTCGACCTTCACACAAGTTATAATCTTTGGTTAAAATTCATTATGAGTTAGACTAAAAGCAAAAGTTGGTTTCAAAAATCAATTCTATAAGTTAATTTCGTAACCATACATATATCGTCGATTAATACAGGATGTTTCAATATATACGCGACTCATGTGACTGCTAATAACTCTACTAATAATAATGTTGTGTTCTTTTTGTTTCAGGTTTGAAAATAGTATACTATAACATCTATTAATCGCCGAACATAATGCCTTGGATGAGAGAGGAAAAATATTTTGTGTTGCTACTTATTTGGAGATAAAACCATTCAAAACTGTCTCAAAACAGCTGCAACCCATTAATATGACAATGATTTATTACGGAGACAAGAAACTAAAAAAAGGATTACATCTCCTGGAAGCTGATATAATTACAATTAAAAACATATTGATTTGATGTCTCTAACTCAAAGGAATCATTTTCTACAGGACGTGTACCAAAGGACCACCATTGTGCTTGTCTCAGTTATAAATCCTTATCACATCAACGAGTTGCATCTATTTTGATACACCCTGTATATGAAATTAACTTATTTATGTATATATAAAAGTTGTTTTTAAAAGACATTTTTCGCATACTTCGGATTTCATAATATTTGGTTTTAAGGATAAAAGAAAAATATTTTTTATTTGAATCCAAAAACAGTTTTCTTACATTTCAGTGCTTGTAAAATCCTTGAAACGCCTCACTGCTTTGATCCCTTTAATCGCTAGAATGGCATCAGTTGCCTATACTAACCTGGGATCAGTTGAACAGGGTGGGTTGAACAGTTTTATATCTGCTAACAACATAAATAGTGGATGTTCGAGAGCAAGTAAAAACCTTGATCCAGAATCCCGATTTTCAAGGGGCCAGAAGTCTATCTCCGCTTGTAAGATCATGCCACACTATCCTCTTGCCCTTCTCATTTTTTTTTTCTTTTTTACATATTAAGCTCTGTGAAAGACTCAGAAAGGAAGAACGAACGTGAGTTGCGTATTTTCTATTAAGATTATAGGCAAGTTTTGAATACTGAGTTTCAAAGTAAACTCCCAAAAATCGCCATAGTATACAGACGTTTAAGAAGAGAATAACACGACTTATAAACAGAGAAAGCTTATTGAATGAATTTTTGTTTAACAAAATGTGTTTTAGTGAATTATTTTTAGCCCAAACAATCTTAGATTCTTCTACTAGTATATATATATATATATATATATATACGTGTGTATGTGTGTGGGTGTGGGGGTGAGTGAGTGTGTGCATTGTTTGATATGCCTTTTACACACACACACAGACACACCCACCCATATACTCACCCCTACACACACAATGAGAGAGAGAGAGAGAGAGAGAGAGAGAGAGAGAGAAAGAGATTTGCCTAATTTAGTTTAGTTCAGCAAAAGGTCGTAACTGAGGAATGGCTTCTACTTAAATAAAAACACCGACTGGGCTGTAATGTTCCACTTTTGAAACAAATTGTGTTTTGCGATGAAAAGTGGATAGTTTGCCACAATATAGAACAGCAAAGGTCGAGAGCAAAGCAAAATGGACGACTGCTGACTCTAAACAAAACCGGTCTTCATTCAAAGAAGCTGACACAGTGAAAATGGTAGGATTGGAAAGGAAACCTTTATTATGAGCTCCTTAGAAAGAAATGACTGAACGGATGCTCTTACAAAGCAGCAATTGATAAAAAAGTGTAAGTGATTAATTAAGAGAAAACACATTCTATTTGGATGATATATTCCTTTGATAATGAAGAGAAAATTGTTACTGTTTGATGAGAAACTTTTCACTTATTCGCCATATTCAATATATATAGTACCTTCCAGTTGGAGTTTATTACGATTTTTAGAAAGTTCTGTAAATACAAAAAAAGCTGTCGATCTTCTGTCGTAGAAAAAGGATTTCATAAGAATCAGAGAAAATATATCTTATCTTATATTGTCTCAATGATTTTACAAATGTACAAATAGGCTAATAACTGTTTATAAAAGCAAGACTCGAACTCAAACCACCACGAAAAAAAAAAAAAATGAAGTTTAATATAAGGATGCTATAAATATAAAAATATCTTAAAGTGATGCTTTGAATATATTTCTGTCCGAGAAATAATAACATTGGACTGTTGTTTTCCTTTGATATTGTACTGTAAATCTTACATTATTCAAACCAAAATTCAGTTCATTGTGTGTGGGCGCTGAGTGTTAGTCGAAACCCCACAAGTAAAGTGTAAACAAAACCAGACACTACTGTCAAAAACAGATTTTGCAGCCGAACGACGTCACATGAACAGCGGGGTGTCATTCGAAACATTTGATGAAAATGGTCGGGGCTATGTCTGGGCTGTGTAAGTAATACAACGTGGGAAAAATGTTATACATCCTGCTTTGTTGATATGATACATGCAGATTCAAGAGTAGATTAGCTTTAGTTGGTAATGATTCTCATGCAAATCGTGTTGTCGAGCAGTGACTTTTCGGCGGTAATTGCTTTTTAATGATGATATGCAATGAGATTTTAGTTTACTGCTTGAATTATTGAATGCTATCCCCAGCGCAGACGTCATATTCTAATCTGAAAAAAAAAAAAAAAAAAGCTCTCGTCTGCATTTATGATAAATTTTTAGGTGTATTCAGAAGTTTCAAGTGCCCTTTTCTCCCTTTTGTCTTTTCTTTTTTTATTAGTCACAAAAAGATTTTCTAGAGTGAATACAGGACAACTTTTCAAAAAGAGGGAACAGATTTTTTACGCACCTAATATCTTTTTATAATTTACGGATAAACAATCTGATATTTAATTTGTCAATAAAATTATCAGATAAATTAAGTTAAAAACGGACGAGGACATTATTTTAATTAGAAAAAATGAAATCGACTGAAATAAATCTGAGGGGCCTTTCGACTGACAGTTGTTAATGAAATCGTCGATAATTAATGAACATTAAAACCAAGAGGGGTGTAATCTCAAAAGATAAGAAGAAGAAGAAGAAGAAGAAGAAGAAGAAGAAGAAGAAGAAGAAGAAGAAGAAGAAGAAGAAGAAGAAGAAGAAGTTCAAGGAACATTATGACAAATCATGTTGTAATTCTCTCCTCCGAGCAAGTTTTCTTTCCTTATATTTGAAAGGACGCCGCATGATTAAAGGAAATCATTTTGAATATGCAGGAATATATATATATATATATATATATATATATATATATATATATACAAAGAAAAGGATGTTGAATAAACAATAATATATGTATAGTCGACCATAGTCAAGGGTGACCCGAAGGCTCCCTTTTCAGTAGCTACTACACCGAGGTGTAGGGGTATTATGCTACTCCTTTCCCTGGATTGTTCCTCTCTACTCTTGACCCCTACCTTTTTATGCTGAGTGTTAAGCTAGGAGACATCAAGTACCATTTTTGAGTCTTTGGTATGACTCGACCAGGGATTGAACTCCGATCTTCTGGGCCATTAGTGAACACTCTAACTGCTCTATCTCTCTCTCTCTCTCTCTCTCTCTCTCTATATATATATATATATATATATATATATATATATATATATATATATATATATATATATATATATATATATATATATGTTACTGAGTATTCAACATATTTACCTTATATATATATATATACCGGCTCGTTGGCCCAGTGGGTAGAGTGTACGCCAATGGTCCGGGAGACCTGGGTTCAATCCCAGATCGCGTCATACCAAAGACTTTAAAAATGGTACTTGATATCTCTTTGCTTAACACTCAGCAATAAAAGGTATGTATCAAGGGTAAAGTGGAGCGATCCAGGGGAAGGAGTAGCGTCCTCCCCTACACCTTAGTTTAGAAGCTGTTGAAAAGGGAGCCTTCTGGTCGCCCTCGACTACGGTCGCCAACTACTATATATATATATATATATATATACATAGTCATCCACCGACAGACTGTTTCGTTCTATCAGAACTCTTCAGTGTGGCTAGACACGCAGGACGCTCGAAGCCGGGATCGAAGTTCAACATTAATAACATTGCGACATTATATATATATATATATATATATATATATATATATATATATATAATGTCGCAATGTTATTAATGTTGAACGTGCATTTATAAAAGATGAAATCGTCATCTACTCTACATATATCTCTCGGTTATATACTTTTTGGAAGAAATCTTGGATATCTCTTTGATTTTTTTTATATATTCCGTTTCTCCAAATATTCATCCAATACTGGCAATGAGACTAAGAAAGGGACTCTTGTCTAAAACAAGAGTTTCTTACACTTCCTCATTAAGAGGAGTTTGGTTTTGTCTTAACCTTCGACAAACATATATTTAATTTTTCCACTTATAATTTGTTGGACTGTGAAAAATTGGTTTTGTCGAGAAAATTGAGTTTTTATGTCCCCCACTCTCCTCTCGTATCATTGATTCAGTTTCGATTTTTTCTGAGTTTCAGTTATTATTTTCTCAATTGCTTAAAGTCTCTCCGGTGTCACAACAAAATTTGTCTCATTTGAAGACTCGCTTAGCTGACCTAGCTAATTAACTTATTAATATTACGATTAATTCTAATGGATTCTTATGGCAGAAGAATCATTTTGAAGTTGCTAAGGGCTTAAAACAGATTTCTGATATTCTAATCACTAGACCTGATAAAGGTGCTGGCGTTGGGATATTAAATCGTACTGATTATATTAGCAAAATGGTCACTATTTTGGATGATACTACTATATATATATATATATATATATAATTATCCGCAAGAAATGGACACCGTTATCAAAGTTCAAAACCTGGATGAAGCTGTTTATATTTCACATACAGGAACCACCTTTGGGAAAGGTATGAATCAAACTATTCTCCTTTCAAATATGGATAAATAATAGGGCAAATGTTTTGCTTCCACTTGACACATAAAAATCTGTTTTATTCAATCATGTACCAAGTTGAAATTATAGTAGTTAATAGATTACTTAATTTGGCCTGTCAGGTAACTGAGATAATTGCGTATTTTCTCAGAGCTGTCAGTGTTTGACTATTGGTAGAATTAATCTAACCCATTCAAATTGTAAGTTTGATATATGATAATCTTCCTCTACTCAGTTCGTTTCTTCACATTTAGTCCTTTTCGAGACAAAGCTAAACTTATGAAATATCTGTCACCAGCATGTCTTAATTTGCTTGGAAACTGAAATTGTTTAATTCTCTTACTAATGTCACTAGTCTGCATTCGAGCCGAGGTAGAAACCAGGATTTCGGCCACGGGTTTTGGAAGAGCGTGCTGCTCGCTGAAATCCGATCATTGTAACTTTTAACTTTTATCCCATCCTGTGCTGGATTAAGCCATGCATAATAAATAGAATATTTAGTCTTAAAAAATGCCTGACTTTGAACTGACAAAAAGTTGTACATATTTTGCTGACGTCAGTTGATAATACCGGAACCAACGTAAATCCATCGCTAGTATTTAAAGGGGGAAAAACTATACTTTAGATAACAACGTATATTCGATATGCTGAGTATAGAATGACTATAAACTTTTTCGTAAGCTTTATGAGCAAAAATTCCTTCAATGCCAAAAGGTCAACAAACAAAAAGAAATGGAACAATAGTCCGAATAACTCATGGAATGGTAAGAACTCATCTCAAAATCAAAGCTATATTTAACCAGCTTATATATATATATATATATATATATATATATATATATATATATATATATATGTATATATATATGCATCCCTTCATTTAGAAAACATCTAAGGGTTGAAAAAGATAAAGGTTTCGGAAAGCTCATGTGTGGTCTTATAGAGGTATCAACATTAAAACCAAGCTTAGTGTTTTTCAAATCGTGCATTTTATCTGTCTTTTTATTCTCTTTTGAGACTTGAAATATATATCGTCAGCACGTCCAAATCTTGGATGGATTTTTCGAAGTTGTCTTAGGAGGATCCTTAACATCAAATAACAGTCTCTAACATCAAACACCATTGTTCTTCAGCAAGATAACACATGCAATTGGAATAGCTACACTTGAAACTTTTCAAGGATGGAGGATTTTAGCTTACCAAAGCAGCTGTTTTACGGTGAGTTACAATGTGGTAGACGTCCGAAAAATAAACCTAAGAAACTTTTTAAGGATGTCAGCATAAAAACGATAAGGCTCCTAAGTGTAGATCTCGGAGATTTGGAGCAGATGACGGAAAATTGATCAGTTTGGAAAAAATATCTGTGACGGTTGTAAAACATTTCAAGTTCGGAGAATCGAATACGCCATCTTGTAATGAGCACTTCAGAAAGAGGACTTGACTCCTGCCCGGGAAACTTTTTAGCCTAAACACGCCTGTTACATCTTCAGCAAGGTCTGTCTATCAAAAGCTGAACTTGCTAGTCATATGAGATCTCATGCCATCAAACAATCGTAGGCATATTTCTCACGAGTCCCTCTGCAGCAGCCTATAGTCATTTCGTGTCAATTCTATGGTAAAATATGTGAGTCTGCAGCAGGTCTAAGAAACCATATGAGAGTGCACTTTGGTTAATACCAACGCCAAAGACTGTTGTTTTGATTGCCATATATATAGCAAAGCTTACAAGGGCGAGGAGTTGCAAACGTTCCCACGAGTGTTTTTTGTGGATTAGAAGAGATGCTCTTCTAATGTAAAGAAGTGAAAGTCATTATATATATATATTCCTAGCCACTACAGTAGGATACACGTTGGACTCTACAGCCATTGGAAATTGAAGTGTTTATTCCTTCTTCTGCTTTTCCATTAGTCGACTTTTTAGTTGATCACTACCAAAAAATACAAATTACTTTATTCGCCATGGTATGTTATCTGCTTAGTCGAACCTGCCAGGTCATTCAAGACCCAAGAGTACGTCGGAATCAGCGGCACTCTGTTGAACTTGTCACTTGATCCAGTAAATCTCATACCACATGTGCTTCAGAAGAGGGTCCCCAGAGAGATCGTAGTGTGTTGGTCACTCCCTGGTAAATTCTGTCCCACATAAAAATAATATCCTTGTCAACTGCATTTATTCTTGTACCTACCGAACCCAAAAGAAATAAAATACTCTGAAACAAGAATATTCGATTAATATAATCGTCACAGGCAGACAGACATACACTTATGTGTGTGTGTGTGTGTGTGTTTGTGTTTGTATGTGTATCTGTGCACGTGCACGTGCTTGTGTCGCTCATCGGGAGGTAGCGAATGTATAATCTTCGATATTAACATATGGCTAACTAAAGCTAGCCTGTACCAGATTCTTCAAAACTTCGTAAATAATTTTGACTTAAAAAGGTGGGTCGATAGTTTGGTAGTAGAATATATTAATTAGCATATCTAGAAGAAAAAGAAACAGATTTATGCAAAAGTATTTCTTTAAGTTGATGGAGGCTTGGTTTAAGTGCCCTGAAAAGGAAGATAATGTTGAAAATAACTATTTGTTGAGTAATATAGATGCTTTTTTATCATTCGATTCATGATTTACACACAAACGCGTGCGCGCGCGCACACACACACACACACACATATATATGTATATATATTGGCTAGTATCTGTCATTCCTTCTACCCTGTTATCAAAAAGAGGACAGCTATCTGCATTTTCAATCTGGGACGATTAATTTCCAGTCCTACGGTAATGTGTCCTACAGTAATGGATACACACCAGACGCGCTTTCTGTGACAAATACGACGGAAATGAAGTCTTTGGCTAGGGAGATTCGCTATTGGTTTCCTCTTTGCAAACCAAAATCCTTTCCCATAAAGGAATAAATTTTATGTCTGAAAGGTTTCCGTTTTATCTTGAGAAATGAATGTAGTGTGTTGTTCTACGTTTAGTTGGTTTACATATTCTGATTACTGTTAAGCTCACAGAAAAAAAGGCTCTCAAAGTTGGCCTCCATTGTTGCTTAGGTTGTTACATATTTTTCAATGGTGTCAGTAGTCGGTGTTCAAGTCAAAGTAAAACGCCTGGATTTTGAATGGTGATTTAAGGCCCGATTAAAACCTTCTCTCTGGGTTCAAAACAACCTGAATTTGGCGACTGGCCATATTTAGAAAATGTTATCAAATTTAAAGAGGTGAATAGCAAGAAAATTTCTTGAAGCATAACGAAAAATCATTTGTTTTTGCCATGTAAGCCAGTGAATTTAATTTGCTGAAGGAACGTCACAACTTTATATTTACCAAATGTGATATGTACTGTGTGTACTTGTGTACTAGTCACACTTTGAAGACCTAAATTTTGGTCATGGATTTGATGTTTGTCTCTATATAGGCAGTAATTTTGTATGGTTGAAATTCAAGCATTAGAAGACCTTCGAACAACCTATGAATTCCAAAGTTAATTCAATCAATTAGTTTCGTTTCGTTATTTTTATGGCAAATCAGCCTTCGTGTATTATTTAAAGGCAAAGCCATCTTTATGAAAGAACAGTTGTGGTCCTAATTAACCAATAGCTTGGAAAATATAAGATAGTTCATATTTTTCCAAAGAGTATGAGTCTAAAAGTGAATGGAATAGCATGACTGGAGTTCGAACTCATTAAAATGTCACAGTCCAACACGTTTTACGTATTACACCGCAGGTAATCCCCCCTCTTACAATTTATCCTAATCCTTTAAACGATCTTCAAAATTATTAGAAGAAACTCGGAGCAAAGATTTAAAATCTCTTGGTATACAAGCATTTCAGCCGTACACAGAAACTTTTTATTTTGACTAGTTAAATCGTTGATTGCTTGGCAGAATTCGTATCCATTCTTCTTCCATTTTCTTAAAGAAGGAGAAAACTTACCCTATATCCTAAAACTCTTCTCAATATTCCCTATAACTTTTAATTGTTTAAGTAACATAATGACGGAAAATTGTCGTTCGAAATTATTTGAACAGAAAGTAAGATGAAGAAAGCGTTTCAATAATTAATAGTTGAAATATTTTATCTCAGAATTCAAGTTACTTAAGATTATCGACAACTATTATTATTATTATTATTATTATTATTATTATTATTATTATTATTATTCACTCATTAGAGCTTTTCACATAAGCGTTAGCCGATGGTTTTTCACGGGGGTCTGATATGATTGGTTCTTATGGCGCTGTCTTGTGTCGCAATTAGGAGAGATTCTGTTTCTCTCTTAAAGTTTCCTTTTCTTAGCCATGTCCAAGGTTTGTCGTTTGAGAAGTTGTTTATTAGTCGTTTAAACCGCCCATAGAGTTGTTTTCCTTCCCATTTTTGTTTCCTAGTTATTGCCATTCTGTTGTTCATCGTGTTCTCAGTTTCGTTTCTGGTGGCTGTAATGAGTCCTCCTTCGTGTTTTTGTATATAGTCTTTGAGTTGTTGTATCGATGCGTTAACGCTGTCTTCAATGCTGGCAAGTCACCTTCCTCCTTCTTTTCTTGAAACATATAGTCTGTCAACGTCGTCTCTGGGATGTTATGCCTTATGCATTGTCATTAGTTTTCTTGTTCTTTGGTCCATTTGTTTAAGTTCGTCTCTGGTCCACTTGAGAAAGGGTCCGGAATATCTAATGAGAGGTACAACCCAGGTATTTATTCCTTTGATAAGATTTCTGCAATTGAGTTTTGTCTCGAGTAGTTTTCTAGTTTTCCTGAGATATTCTTTTTGAATTTTTTCTTTCTTTTCCGCTTGTTTGATGGTGTCAGCCTCCAATATGCCCAAGTATTTGTAGGTTTCGTTTTTTGCGAGCGTTTTAATCTTATCCTGGTTTGGTAGTTCCATTCCGTCAGTTAGCTGCCGTTTGCCACTTTTCATTACAAGCATTGCACACTTTTCTATGCCAAATTCCATTCCTATGTCCTGGCTGTATATTCTAACTTTGTGTATTAGGGTTTCCAGTTCTTTTTCATTTTTTATAAAAAGTTTGATGTCGTCCATGTACATTAAATGATTAACTTTTTCCTGTGATGTACTGAGTTTGTATCCGGCCGTGCATTTTCTGAGTATGTGGTTAAGTGGCATCATGGCAATTATGAATAGTAAGGGTGATAGAACATCTCCTTGGAAAACCCCTCTTTAGATCTTTGTTTCAGCTAATCTTCTTCCGCCTGCAGTCAGTTCGACTCTCCAGGTTTTCATAGTTTTGTCGATGAAGTTTATGACTTCGTCTGATATTTTGTAGGTTTTGAGGCTGTTTTATTATTATTATTATTATTATTATTTTACTCCTTTGATAGTTTTTCCCACGAGCATCAGTTGATGGTCTTTCACTGGAGTTTAAGTGACAGCAAATCTCCTCAAGTCGCCAGAACTCTTCTCAATATTCTGGCTGATCTAAACAGTGCTGTCGATTGAATGCTCTTCACTCGCGTTCTTATTTCCAAATTCTTCCCGTCCCTTTACCAATTCTTTGGTGACTGTACCGAGCGCACCGATTACAATTGTTATCACCGTCACTTTCATGTTTTTTTCAGTTTCCTAGCAATGTCCATGTACTCTCTTTTTGCCATCCTTCAATTTTACTCTGTCGTCTGCCGGGACGGCGGAGTCCACAATTCGGCAAGTTCTCAGTTTTTTTGTTGACTATCACTTGTCTAGTCGTCTGGCCGAGATTAGGTGATCCGTTCATATCTCAAACTCCCAAATAATTTTATGCGTCCCATTTTCCAGGATGGATTCCAGGTTGTGCATATACCACTTGTTCGCATGGTCAAATTTTTATTTCTTGCACAGTTCCCTGTGGATCAACTTCCCCACGCAGTCGTTTCTTCTCTTATACTCTCTTTACACTAATTTTTTGCCTTGATATAGCTGGTTTTTATGACATTGTTCTGTGTTGGTATCAGGAGAGATTCAGTTCCTCTCTTAAGCTTTCCTTTTCTTAGTAAAGTCCAAGTTTTTTCGTATGTGATTTTGTTTGTTTGTTGTTGGAAGTGTCCATAGAGTCGTTTTCCTACCAATTTTTGTTTTCTGATTATTTCTTTTCTGCTGATGCTTGTGTTCTCTGTATTGTTTCCGATGGCTGTTATCAGTCTTTTGTGTTTGTTTATGGAATCTTTGAGTCTTTTTATCGATGCAACAACGATGTCTTGAACGCTGACAAGTTCTCTTCCTCCTCCTTTTCTTGACACTTGCAGTCTGCCAGTGTTCACTTTGGGATGAATCGTCATGAGTTTCCTTGTTCTCTGGTTAAAGATCTCTGGTCCACTTTAAGAATGGTTGCGAGTATCTTACCAGTGGAATAATCCCTTTGATAAGATTACAAGTGGAATAATCCCTTTGATGAGATTTCTGTTATATAGTTTGACTTCGAGTAGTTTTCCTGTCCTCCTGAGATATTCTCTTTTAATTTTATTTCTTTCATCTCTGCTTATTTAATGGTGTCCACTTCCAATATTCCCGAGTAAGTTTCCTTTTCCTCAATTCTTCTTCTTCTTCTTCTTCTTCTTCTTCTTCTTCTTCTTCTTCTTCTTCTTCTTCTTCTTCTTCTTCTTCTTCTTCTTCTTCTTCTTCTTTGTAGTAAGCAAACAATGTGGTGTATTTGATAGGAGTAGAGAAATGGTAATGTAACTGTAGATTTGGGTCTCTCACAAGTTATAAAAATCCTATGACTGAAATGTGTAAGTCGGTGTGCATACCAACTCCCAGGATTTGTAGGGTCACTTCTCATTGGAAGTTATTTCTTCATTCCGGTTTTTTTAGGCTACTTGCGTTTGCAGTCCAATGAGTTCAGTAGAGGATGTTATAATAAAATGTGTTGAATTGGGAATATTATAATAAAAATCCTCGGTAACATTGTTATTTTTTCTTCAGATTTTCGGTGCCAGTATCTTAGCTGGATTTTATCAAAACAATTTTGGACGATATATTCTGCAGATTTTCAGTTAAATTTCGGAGCTTAGAATTACTGTTCCCCCAGAACTTGTATATACAAAGTAGCACTGACCATTTAATCTTGGTCATCTTTGCTTGTCGTGAAATGGAATGTATATTCTTAATTCCGTTAATTTTGACTTCGTTATTTCTTATTCTTTTCTGTCATTTCCGTCCTGGAGGCAACACCCCTCAAAGCAGCAGCTATACCGCCACCTACCACCCACCACAAAAACTATCAAAGTTTGATGAATCAGACATGCAGGAAACAGCTGGAGAAGTAGGGCCGAGCTCATAAGTGATTTACTCCTATGGACCCCTTTACATGGTCGAGCAAAGTCAGGGCGACCAGCTCGCACCTACATACAGCAGCTCTGTGAGGATATGGGGTGTAGCCCTGAGGACCTGCTGGAAGCGATGAACGATAGGGAGGGGTGGCGAGAGAGGGTCAGGGATATCCGTGCTGATGGCTCGACAAGATGATGATGATGATGAGATATAGTAATAAACGGAAATGTAATGGTACTTTTATTTGTTTGAGCTCCTGAGATATACTATGTTCATTGTGTGTTGATTAATAATTTTATTTTAATTTCTCATTGCTTTTTAAAGTTATAAAAAAGAATTCATCCTTCCTCCCCAAAAAAGTTTATTTGAATTTTAAAAAATATCATTTTATCTTTGGATATGATCAATGACATTTTAAACAAACCGGGAAGAAAAGCTTATAAAATTTCTATACAAACTTTAACCAAACATTTGTATTCTTGAGTGCAGAAGAAAATAGTAAAATAACGACAAAAACAAACTTTGTTGTTTTTAATAAACCTCGGTTAAAAGAAGGAAAAAATGCTAACACAAATATAACTATGTGTACAGACAACACACCTGGGGGACATACATATGTAAAATTTTTAATTTTGTGCGACTGAGTTCAAGGATTGTAAAGAACATTTGATGTTTAGAAATATATTTACATATGATTACTTATGTCCGAACGCCAATAATCGTTTTTCTGCAGGTGGTAGATCTTGTTGATGAGCTACTAATTTGCAACTGGCATACGAATTGTTGCTTAAATAAAATAACTTCATAGTGTCTGATATTGAATTCGAGTTCTGGTTAGCAGCTGTCGTAATTTCTCTTTTGTTTTTTCTTTTATTTTAATTTAAAACGAAATTATCCTGGCGAGGCTAACCTAGAAACGGAGTTGTATATGCCACAGAAAAGAGTTATAGGTGTCTCAGAGAAGTGCGTTGATTATAAACCTCTCTTTTTTATTGTGCTGATCCAGTAAACCAAGTGAGAAAACAAATGATCATACTCAAAACGTTTTTCTTTTCTTTTTAATTTGCAGTCCGTTTTGTACAAATAAATCTGCTCGAGCCTTGGCTTAAAGCAATAGTATTACTAGCACTAAGATCAATACTAATACACTTAAATTTTGTTATTTCGGCTCAAGAGAGTAACGGAAAAGATATTCCCAGTGTTTCAAGAATTTCTGTCTTATACTTCTGACTGCGTCTTGCAGTAAATCTTTTAATTGCCACCAACTGATAGCCACTTGGAATTCTTAACTGCATTCCTATTCCCGCAGCCTTTTTTTTCTATCGTCGCCAAGACAATTTTTTTTCGACGATTGTGGAACTGGGGTATTTTCAAGTCGTCAGATAATTTTATTTTTTAAAATTATTCAACACATTTTTACTGCCAGTATCTTCCATTGTTTTTTGCTTTTTTTACTGTGATTCTGGCCAATGTTTTCTTTTTCGTCGTAAGTTAAATCATAGAAATAATGAAGTATATAACTAGCATCTCATACCACTGAAGCTTGATATATCCTGTAGCTTTACCAACTCCCCTGCCCCCCCCCACTCTCTCTCTCTCTCTCTCTCTTCCTCCATTGGCCATTGATGCTGGACTGAATGTTTATCTACACCTACTGATTTTGTTTTTATTTATGCGCTTGCTGATATATTTATTTTAACATATTTTTTGTTCGACGATCTGATATATCTGAGAAATAGTAATTTCAAAAATGTCTTTAATTAATATTGATAATTCCTGATGAAAATATTAATTTAACCATGTTAAATGCAAACATCTCGATTATCAACAACTGAAAAAAAGCAACCTGCAACTGTAGCGATGTAAACGTTTGGAGTATTTGGCCATAAGCCATTGTCTCATCTCCGTTGGTATAATCTCCAGCACATAAAACAATTCAAGCGAACAGAATAAAGAGTGAAAGTTGGAAGAAAAGGGAGACTACAAATGCAGCTGAGAGAAGGTTAAAACACACGTCAAAGAATCAGTAAAAAGATAGTTATTTACTAAGCTCAGTTGTGGCACAAGGACAGGATAAGAAAGAGTTCCCGCTTAATTTAGTCACCCACGGGAATTTAGTATCAGTCATCCAGAAAACAGCAAATATGTTCTCTTAACTCCAAATCGATCGTATTCTTGCACCCAAGTAATGATAATTTCGGTAATGAAAAATTGAAAAAACTACCAGGCCTTCGCCTAAATAAAATTTCCCGTTATCACACTCTCTATTCAATATTTATATCTTCATAAATTCTTCAAAGAAGCTTTACGTGTTTCAGTCTCCTCTTCCTCCTCCTCTATGACTATCGAATCCTGAACACTTCTCCATCACAAGTGATACAATTTTTCACCTGAATTATTTGGAAGTGGCTAAACACATAAAAAAAATCAAGTTATGTATCTAATACCTCCGGAAGGGACCTGGTAAAATAAGAAGGAAAAGTCAAAAGATCAATACATCAAACTGTGAACACTTTCACAATACAGCATCACCATTTTAAAATTGATTATATACATAAACCGAGCTTGTATTAAACTTAAACATTCTTTTACCTTGAGCATGCGGGGCAAACTATTTTTCAAGATTTTCAATACAAGTTTAAAGAAAAACGTAAGAACACAGAAGACAATCATTTTAAGTTACACAATTCGATTTTCCTTTTTAGGGGTAAGTACAATTTATTCAATATTTTGATAACTCTATCATTTGCTCCTATTCTAATTGATACGTAAAAGATTTTGAGTTTCTGAAATTTTATGTTTACAAATAAACTCGTATCAGATGAGGAAAAGAACAGCAAGTGGTAATACGTTTCTTTGTAATATGACCACCAGTTACAGGGTGTTCTTTATATTAGCTTAACTGCTTCAGTAGTCAAATCATGTTCGCATTTCCGATATTATAATTAAATAAGTAGTAAAATAATAAAGAAAGCAAATACCGCTTGTCAAACCGAATTATTACGTGCCGTTAGAAGTAGTAGACATTCTTGTCACATTGATACCACAAGAGACAGTCATTTTTCTTATTACGACGCACGTTCATTGACATAAATTGAAAGAGTTACATCAAATTTAACATTGCCTCAGGGCAAGATTAAATTTGCTATAAAAATGGTTTGAATGGCTTCGCTCTGAGTTTTTGTTATTTCTCTGCTTCACTTTGAAGAATTTTATGCCATTTTGTCGGTCAAATAGTTAGCCCTTTTTTACATAGATATAGAAAAGAAGTCTCTTTATATTTGAATCAGCTTCGAAGGTAAGTATCTACATTAATCTCTCCCGTTATATCTTTATTTGCTTCACTCTGTGCCCAGCAATGTTGATCATTTTATGACCATATCTATCTATCTATCTATCTATCTATCTATCTATCTATCTATCTATCTATCTATCTATCTATCTATCTATCTATCATGCATGAATGCAAAGTATTCGAAATAGTGTTTCTTTACACGAAGATGATCAAATGCAAAATATGACACTTTCAAGTGTAAAACTTCCGCACTAATCTTATAAAATATCTAAGCTCGGTCACTCTGATTCTATGTCGGTATGTAAATAATCTGGGCCTTACTGTGGGTACTATGGTAACACACACACACACACACACACACACACACACACACACACACACACACACACACACACACACACACACATATATATATATATATATATATATATATATATATATATATATATATATATTCTAACAATGTACCTAAGCACTTAGATCCCCTGAGATTAGCTCAGAGCCAAATAAAGTGAAATAAACGAACAATGTCTTCAATCATTATCATTTGTGGCACGAAATCGTGCCTTTTACCTCGGGTCAAAACAGATAAGTAACACAAGCAGGTGCTTTTACTTTTTTTTCTAACTCTCTCTCATATATATATATATATATATATATATATATATAATATATATATATATATATATATATATATATATATATATATATATATATATACTGTAAACTGTGTTTATGAAAATCTGTGAACTACATAATATCATAAACTTTCTATATTTTCGATCCTTTCTTTTAAATAGTAGAAGAATTTCCCGATACATAAATATCAGTTTAAATCATTAATAAACAATAGAACCTGATTTAGTAGTTAAGACTTTTTCGTATATCCTAGCAGCTTCTGAGATCAAAATTTCCTCGGCAAAAAATGTTGATGTAATAGGGAGATTGTACTGAACTAAAAAGTTAGTAAACATCAATATATACATATATATATATATATATATATATATATATATATATATATATATATATATATATAGAGAGAGAGAGAGAGAGAGAGAGAGATTTTATTGTCCAGAGGTTATATATATATATATATATATATATATATATATACACACATATATATATATATATATATATATATATATATATATATATGCCAGCTTGGTAACTAAAATAGTTGAACGTGTTCTACCTATGGCGGTGATCGAAGTTTACAATTTTGTGTAATCCAGCAATTTTTTCAGCTTGATTTCTTAAACTAATATACAGAACTGTTCCCTCTAACTCTTCTACATCAACTTCTTTTTAGCCTCTGTCAAATTTGTCGAATATATGCCGGTAATAATATTTTTGCCGACAATATTCTCCTTTTCCTTTAGCAAAATTGTCGAACACATTATCAATGTTTTTATTTAAAAAAAAAAAGGAATACGATTCAAATTTATCTGTTTATTTTCTTTAAGATTAAATCTACAATATTAACTAATCTATGAATAGATAATATTCTAAATAATTCTAAAAAGTTATTTATGGTGGTAAGAGTTATTTTTCCTGTTACTGACTGAGCAGGTAATTTAGGAGAATGACTTCTCCAAATCTGTATTCATTTTATCAGCCACCGTTGCTAGTCATGACCAGTATATCTTTTAATGAAATTTGTTGATGAAATAAAGCACAAGAGTATTAGTTTCATCCCTGTTCAAAGGCATAACTATAGAAGGAACATAAATAGCTGTCACAGAATTTCGAAATCTGTTATCCGATTCTTTTTCCGTCCTAATAACAGATACCCTATTCCGACACTGTCACATTTTATATAACAATTTGATAAAATAAGTACATATTTGTATTAGGTTTACGCAAAAGTTAAAAAGTTTGGTAAAATAGTTTAAACATGAAAAGAAGATCGTCCACTGTTCGAATACGTGCTTTTCTCTTTTTGCTCACAATCGACAAAACTCGTTTTGGGTTAAGATAGTAGCGTTTAAAAATTTGTCTCTAAGAAAAGTATGAAAAGATATTTGGAAGCTTCCAAAGTTTAAAAGAATTTTCGATATTCGGTGTGTGGTGGATTCAAGTGAATTATTTTTTTACGAATTGTCCGAAAGCATGTTCATTGTCATTTAAAATAATATTAAAAAAAATTTAAATGACAACATGTAAAGACAATTCGTGCTCATATTTAGTAAATATAATAGACTGTGATGAAGAGTTTCAAGGGAAAAAAATGAAAATAAAAAAGAAGACCAAAATCCATCAACAAGATTTTTCGTTTTGCATTTTTAAGCTTTTAGAACTGGCAATACGCTAATGTGTATATAGAATTGTATTTAAACCCCAAAATTTTACTCCTAATTGCTATACCGTGGATAATATCTGAGTCCGGCAGATGACACAGCAATTTTCAACGAATTGTCACTTTGGTTTATACTGACTTAGTTTGATACCCAAATCAAACAAGGGAAATTATCAAAAATATATCTTATTTCTTCTAGCTTTCTTTTTTTTTTTTTAGATTTGGTTTAAATAAACTGGTGCCTATATCAAGTGATAACCAAATTATTGCATCATTTCTACCACGTCTTCTTACGTTCTAACACGTATAATGCGGGTAATAAAAAATCTTTTTTTATTATCTTCATAGTAGGGGTACTAATGTGCGAGTGAAGTCCCTGCAGTTGCAGATTGCGCCACTAGATTCCACGTGTCAAAACGAGGCGTGTTTGTGGATTGACTTATCTGTTTTGCTTCTGGTGTTTATCTGCATTTTGGATATTTTCTAGACAGCTGCGTTTTTTAATTAAAAAAGATAAATAAGTATCAGTGAAATTTTATTTTCATTTAGGGAGAAACTTCTCTAAAAAGTTTGTAATGCTTCAAGAAGTTTTGAAAGAATGTGCTTTAACGCAAAGCATAAGAGAGTGTTACGTGCGTTTCAAATATTGGTAAACTGTTACTTGAAGACCAACTTCCATATCGTCGACTTCCAACAAGCCGAAATGAAAAGTTTGAAAAGGTTCGCCACACCATCAAGGCAAGATGTTCGATGAGATATTCGATGAGATATCAGAGATTGCGCAAGAGATCATTCCAGCAAATGTTAAACTGAATATTAGATGATGTAAGAAAGTGTCCGGCGATTAAAGTGCTTAGTCAAAATGAACTACTTTCCAAAGTTGTGATCAGAGATGAGTAAACAATTCTCTCGATGTCTGGGTACCCTTTTACACACACATACATAGGAGAGTGGGCTGAAAAGTTCATTGGTTGAAAAAGTTTATATGATGATGTCATATCTACTGCTGATGACTTTGACCAATGAAATCCACGTGTTGCATTGAAAGAAATGTGTGACTCGCAAGGAACGACGATGCTGAAAAATTAACCTCATTTGGTCCGAGTTTGAACTTTTTAGCCAACGCTTATATATATATATATATATATATATATATATTAAAATATGAAGGTCCACGAAGAGATTTGTATTTTTTGAATTCATTTATTTTGTTCTTACATACGTGTTATAGATATGTATGTTTCCAGCTGGTTGCTTTCGTCAAAGAACATATGTGGCTGAAGGCCTTTTTAATGGGATACTCTCAAAAAATACAAATCTCTTCATGGACCTTCCTATTTTAAAATATATCCTAATTCTTTCTTTGGATCTACAACAACCATCTTTATATATATATATATATAGAGAGAGAGAAATGGTTGATTTTGATAAATCTGACAAGATGATAGAAATAAGAGGATAAAACAAACACTTACAACGCGTTTAGTAGTGATATTTCCTTCTTTTTCTTCCTTGAATAAAGAACAAAATATCTTTACTAAACCCGTTGTAACTGTCTGGTTTGTCCACATTTCCATAAATTATATATATATATATATATATATTGCAATTTAAAAATGAATATAGGCAATTACTAAAGATTAAGGAACAATCCCACTTTGCGCAATCTAACACATGGAAATTGAAGTCAAAAGATTGGACTTTCTTTCACACATTCATGTGCGCACGTTCATTTACAACGTATGTGTATATACTTAAATAAATATGTGCGTATGCATTTCATTTGATACAATTCATCAAACTAGAGAAAAAGAATGAAAGATTATATCTTAAAAATCTTTTAATAGTCGTTAAATATTCAAATGCCTATTTATCATGAAGTGACGTGGAATCAGAATGGATGCGTGCGTGGTAAAATCTTACGGAAACATTTTCTTTTTTTTTTTACCACGTCAGCAAATTACTGCAATCAATATAAAAGTAGACATCTCTAATGCGTTTTCAAGCAATTTCAAACAGAAAATTATTCTACGGCATCGTGAAGGTATTTACAAAACATCTTATTATATGGCACAATAATCGGTATGCATTCGATTAATTTTGAAATTAAAATTCCCGCCAGAATTTCCGACAACGACCGACATCTGAAGAAGACTTAAATGTTATGGCTATAACAACTAAGAGGAACCTATATACATTGGTATATAACAATAATCTGAAATTCATACACATTTTAAACAAAAAATATAGCTTCGTCTGATAAAGTAACTCAATATACAGTCTAATTTGCAACGACGTTCAATCATGTGTGTTGCTGAAACATTCTAGCCTACTTGATCAACTTTCAAATATTAAATAATGATATTCCGCTGGTTTAATGAGTAGTGAGTATAGGATAAAGTTAGCCAATTCCCTTATAAATTCTGATTGCACGCACATCAATATTATCCACACGGTGCGGAGATTCATCAGCAAATGCTAATATAGCACTCAAAGCTAACATTATCTTGAAAGCTTAAACTTTTCAAGACAACTTTTGTAAATATTCTTTTAAACGACTATGGATGTCTTCACTGTCATATTTATCTTCATTTCAGCACATTGAACGAGTGATATCGAATCTGTCTTTATTTGCTAGTGTTACAACTTAATTCGTGCTTTCATTTCTTTATTTTTTACAAGCTTAGTATAACAAAGTTTTATTAAACTTCTTCCAACCGGCAAAACAAGTGAAAAAAGATTTGTATTGCCGACACACTTAAAAAAGTATTTCTGTAACCCATAAAGTGTGAGTAATTATAAATACTTTATTATGTTATATAATTATTGAAGTAGTTGAATAAAAATAGCTTACCATATTAATAGTATTCATCGTCAAACATCTTAAAACTTCTATTCAAAGGAGACAAGGTTCCAGAGAATAAAATTACAAAAATATATCAGATTTGGCTTAATTTCGCGACACAACTAAAGGTCATTGACAATACATGAAAGTGTAACAACACTCAGTTATAAAACTTCTGGCGTAGCCTAATGTTACATTGTAAGGTGTTTCTCGAGCCAGTATTAAGCCACCAATCATGATAGTAACATGTTCCGATTCCAACATCTAGATAAACCGAGCTTTGACCAAACCTTTATTCAATTTCTTAGATATTGCAAATTGTTATTGAGAGCACCTAAATCTGAGAACCGTTCCATAATCGTTGAATGCTCCGTGAGGAACGAACTTATTAGATTAGCGAGTGTAATTTGTTATAATTTGCTTAATATATAAAACACATTAATATATAAAATACATTGAAGACTTTGTGCCACAAAGCTACAGCAAGTGACGTGTAGATATTTGCTAACTTTAGTTTCGCCTGATATAAAGCCACAATTATCGGTCATCCAGTGAGAACTGACCTTATTATTCTCTAGTTTATAATGCTTATTTATTTAATTGAGAGCTTCTACATTTTTCTTGTTTGGATAGGTTTTATAGCATCCTGTTAATACATATACACTCTTGGACAAAAATATAAAACCACCCTCAAAAATGAAGAAAAAGATATTGTTTACAGTTTTTAAATTATGAAAATCAGGTATATGAAAGATTAGGTTAAGAGATATTTAAATTCTAGATAAGAAGAAATTTAAATTCATTTTTATATGTATATTAGCATTTATACTAACTTTTGAAATTTATTTTTGACATGAATATAAGATCACTAATAAAAACTAAAGAAAAAAAAAGGACTTAATTGAAAATAAATAGGAGCTATTAAAACTGTAATACTTAAAATAATAAAAACGTAAATGGCTAAAAGAACTAAATTTTCTGAATTTGAGAAAGGCGAGATTACAGCTCTGAAAACAGTCGAAAAATCTCCGAGAGAAACTTTGAAGCCCTCAGGACACAATAAAACTATTATCGGCAATTACTTGAAAAGTCTAAATAAGTATGGAACAAGAAAACCGACTAGTAAGCCAGAAAAATTATCAACACGATTCAAGAGAAGAATTGTTCGCGACGTAAAAAAGAAAACTTCGTCAACATCAAAAATATTGAAATCTCTAATGGATGCTCCTTGCAGTACTAGAACAGTTAGAAGACATTTAAACAACGAAAAAAGTAAGCATAAGAAAATAATTCATCGTTCAAGGTTAACTATAAAGTACAAAGGGAAACGACTGGAATATGCTCGTCAGTATCAAACCATGAGTGCTAAAGAATGGCGAAAAGTTGTTTTCTCGGACAAAAAGAAATTCAATTTAGTCGGTTCAGATGGCTTTTAGAAGTCCTGGCACGTAAAAAAATTCCAGAATAGAATAACTCAACAAGGCATAGTGGAGGAGGATCTCTTATGATCTGTTGGGGATGGCTTCTCTTCTTCAGGAAAACTTAAACTCCAATTTGTCAGTGGTCGAGAAAAAGCAGCAGATTCTGTGAGGATACTAAATGATTTATCTCTCGCTCAAGAAAGGCATCGTCTAAGTGGAGAAGAATTGATTTTTCAGCAATATAATGCAGCTATCCACAATGCATCAATAACAAAGAAGTACTTGCTTGAACAAAAAATAAGACTTCCTGACTACTCAGAGTGCTGTCCAGACATCAATCCTATAGAAAATTTGTGGGGATTGATTGTTGCAAAAGTTTATGAAAGAGGTCTACACTACTCATTAATTTCTGAACTCAAAAATGTAATTTTAGATGCATAGGAAAAAATACCTTCGGTTCAACTTCAGAAACTTGTTGATAGTATGCCTAGCTGAATTTTTGAGGCCATGAAAGCTATTAGTGGATCTACAAAATAAAAAAAAATGACTTTATATTCTATAGTTTTGTTCATTAGTCTTATATTTATGTCAAAACAAAATTTTAAGATTTGGTATAAATGCTAATATACATATAAAAAAGGAATTGAAATTTCTTCATATTTTAGATTTAATTGTTTTTATGCCTTATCTTTCATATATCTGATCTTCATAATTTAAAACATGTAAACAATATGTTTTTCTTCATTTTTGAGGATGGTCTTATATTTTTGTCTCGGAGTGTATATTAAATATATATGTGATTTGTAAACGAATTTTGTAGATAACATTCTTAAACGAGCCTGGGTTAAATGGTTTTAAGTATTGCTATATAACAGTCACAATTTAACATCAGTCATTTGTTTGCGCACAGTTTGTTCAATTTGATATATAGATAGGAGCCTATCAGGTGTTACCATTCTGGGTCAGAGTGGACTTGGGATCAGTGGTAAGAAGTGGTACTCCACAATTCCTAAATCTTAAAGACTGGAGCCTGGCCATCAGATGGTTTAACGTCATATCCCGGACACTTGTTTGGTGGTGGTGGGGGGGTCTAACTCCACTGCTGAGATGCAGTCGGTGTATTCTCCAGCCCTAGCCAACTCGGCTAGTCTACATTTTGCGAATTGTTATATGTTGTAGATATTTATTTAGAAAAATGTTCGTCTTTTCCTCAAATTAACAACGGTCTTACCTATTTTATTGTTATTTTCAGATATAAACTCAATCCTTAAGCATCGTTTTCCTTCGCTTTTAAAAGCAATTTGGAAATTACCATTTTCAAAACGTAAGTACGTTTTTCTTAACGTATACGAATTTAAGTAATTTTTTTTTTTTTTTTACATTTATTCCACATTGTTATCAGGTGTATAACAGCAGTTGTATTTATTATATTTTAAGAGATGATAAGATTTTAAAAAATTTTTAAATGCATTTTTTGATAATTGTAAAAGTCCCTGGTGTTGTTTGTCGTCATTTTTTATAATAATGATTTCAAATTGATCCGCTCATCAACCATTCAATTAAACTTCAGGAACTTGTAATAAAGAAATAATTTCAGGCGTGATTTGAACCCCTATTTTCTACTGCTTAAGCTCTTTATTTTTGTTAAAGGATTTCTTAACAATTTAGTTCAACAAAGTGATTACAATCAGACAGAATCACCATCCGTAATCTTTCTTCCATTGTCTCTTAAAATTTATTCCATGCTGAATTGTCAACCACATAAAAGTATTAGTTATAACATATTTTCCAATGATTAATGTATTTCTTGTTATTTATTAATAAAATTTCAATAATCTATTCTTTGTTTATTAAGTTAAACTGTGAAACTTTGGGTTAAAGAGCCAGCCTGAACCCATAACCTATACTTATTGATCTCTTCATTTCATTTAAAAAATACTTAAACCATTTCGGTGACCAAAGCTCTTATGATAAGACAAAATGATGATCAGTCATTTTTCTATTGTAATTTTAAATCTTGACTGGTACTTTTCAATCTTTAAATTTTTGTTGCTTTTTACTACAACTTTCCTATCTAAAACAGTGCAGATCAAAAATAATAAGGAAAAATGAATGATATTCGAACTCTCATTCCATTCAGCTCATAAAAGTCTAAATACATTAACTTCTCAAAAAAGCTACGAAAAACAACTGTTTTGTAGAAGCCGAAGTAAAAACCTTTAAAATCATTCTTTATTCGGTTTTCGGTTTCTTTTGGTATCATATTTCTTTTATAGATTGATAATCCAAGTGAGTTAGTTGACTAAGATTAATCTAAGTATTAAGATAAATAAAAGATGCTAATCTTTCTTTTTCTTTTCCTTTTTTTTACTTCCGATATTATTTCCAGTCATGTAATCGATTACTCACTCTCAAATTGTTTTCAAATTCTGAAATTATTTTCATTATTATCTCACGATGATTCTGACATCATCTATACACTGGACATTATATCAAATTGCGGGAATTCGAAACCCTAGTGACAACATTAAACGTTATCAAAAGTTTTATAGCCAGATAGCATTATTTTCCCTCAGCCATTTTTCTTTCCGACTATTTCAAGTTGGTTTGTAATTCTGAGATTATTTGGTTTTCAGGGTTATACAGTTTATTTTACATATCATTTGCATTAATTATATTGCTTTTCCTCACATGATCTTTGATTACAAAACCCATGGGCTCAAGAAAAAAGTAACATTGCTTTTTGAAATATAGATTTTATATTAGCATCATAGGTATCATATCTTTAAACCTACCATTTCATCAATCACACCAATTGAAAAACTACTTTAAGCTTTAAGCTACTATGTCCACTTTCGAACTAATATTTTTGGGAAGCCTATGGGTCCTCTTATCCTCCCAGCTTTAAATAACCTACGAATGTTGGTATGCCATAAATCAAAGAAACCCAAATCTTAGAGCTTTAAGATCTCAATGAAAAGATTTTGTTGAAAAGTCAAGACTCCAGGAGACTTAGGATCAATTCCAGGTCAAGTCATACCAAAGACTTTAAAAATGGTACTTGGTACCTCCTTGCTTAACACTCAGCAATATAAGGTAAGTATCAAGGGTATAGTAGAGTAATCCAGGGAAAGGAGTAACGCCCTCCCCTACCCCTCGGTGTAGTAGATATAGAAAAGGAAGCATTCTGGTCGCCCTCGACTACAGTCGCCAACTTTACTTTTTTACTTATATACCATAAAACACAGGAAACAACATTTTTGTTAAAATTCTTTTTAATAAATACTAACTCTGTTGTGAAAATTTGAAGAAATCACAAATTTAATTTGCGCATCAAATTTTTCATGAGATAATTCTGGAGAATCTTGGTTGAGACAGATTTAAGTAATGTCACTAAAAGTTTATTTGAGGCTTAAAATATTATCTTCTTGTATTTTGTTTTCCATATTTTCTTTTTCTTCGCTCAGTTAAATATATTTGCAACTATTTTTTACTGTAGATGTTTGATATCTGCCACGCATTTCTAGTATCTCAACTATAAATATACGTTTCCTGAAATATCAATGAGTTGTTACATAAAACTGTGGAGTTAGATTCATGAATCTTCTTTAAAAAAAAAAGTACTACAAAATATGTAGTGTTGTCATCCAGAAGAAACTGAAAGAATTCATAATTAGCGCAGGTTAAAAACGCAGTAAGTGTAACCCGAAGCCGAACTTTTTTCAGGCCTTATTTTTTTCGATGCAGGTATCATTGGGGAACGAGAAAAGTTTTAGTATACGAGCCGGGTTTTAGCATTGTGTTTTATGAAAGACTTTTCAAACATCTTACATCCGTGATCTGAAACAAAAACCACGAATATAAAGGGATTGATAAATAAATATATATGTGTGTGTGCATGTGCGAGTTCACGTGCGTGTATGTATCAGTCCCTTTATATCCATAGTTTCATATATATATATATATATATATATATAGTTGTGTTTGTGTGTGTGTGTGTGTGTTTGTGTGTGTGTGTGTGTGTGTGTGTGTGGGAGATGATTTAGTCAGACTGATAACACAGAGTACTTTGACTCATTTTTCATTCGTCTCTATCGTTCACCGCTTCTGGTAGGTCCTCTAGACTGCATTCAGTGTCCGTATAGAACTGATGTAGGTAAACTTTTGCTAGTTGGTTAACACTTGTTTATCCATGTGTATGAGTCCATAGTTCATTCTTAATTCTCCAGAATTCCTCAGCATGTATGGTCTTTCTTGGATAGCTTGTGAGATAGGAGGCAAGAGACCGTACAGCATCTGTTTTGTGCGGTGTTACTTCCAGAATTTGTTCAAAACGGCGCAAAGCATTCTCGCTGAGTTCCAATGTAGATTTTCTCAAAGCGTTACGTTAGAGTCCATATGAATCAATCATACAGCAATACAGAGACGGTCATCTCGTCGAAGAAATCCCATTTTATTTTATCACAGAGCAAGTAACAGTGCTCAATATTCAGGATAGAACCACATAAAGGCCAAAATCGGCAGGTACTTGATGATCGATTTGGGTCGTGAAACTGGAGGTAGCAGCATACGTATATAATATCAGAAAGTCCACCAAATTGGTTTTGTACAGCCACTAACCTCTCATCTCAAAAACTATTGAATTAAGACGAACAAAACATGAGGAATAGTGTTGGAGAAGCAAGGACGGACTCATAAGTAAGGTTCTTCTATGGACCCCTACACATGGATGTGTTAGTGTTGGATAAGTAAGGTTCTTCTATGGACCCCTACACATGAAGGTATTAGTGTTTGATAAGTAAGGTTCTTCTATGGACCCCTACACATGGATGTGTTAGTGTTGGATAAGTAAGGTTCTTCTATGGACCCCTACACATGGATGTGTTAGTGTTGGATAAGTAAGGTTCTTCTATGGACCCCTACACATGGATGTGTTAGTGTTGGATTAGTAAGGTTCTTCTATGTGCACCTACACATGAAGGTGCTAGTGTTGGATAAGTAAGGTTCTTCTATGGACACCTACACATGGATGCGTTAGTGTTGGATTAGTAAGGTTCCTCTATGGACCCCTACACATGAATGAGTTAATGTTGGCCGACTAACAAGAACTTATTTATATCAGCTCTGTGCAGATACTGGATGTAGTTTGGAAGAACTGCTAGGAGCAATGGATAATAGGGACAGATATGAGAGGGAGAGTCAGGGAAATCCGTGCTGTTAGCGCAGTTTGATGATAATCATTTCATCAGATATTTTTTTCACAAATCAATTCATTTATTTTATTTATAATATATATTATTCATTATATATAGTATTGTATTGTTATTTATAATGGTCCATTATATATATATATATATATATATGTATGTATGTATGTATCTGTGTGTGCGTATTCTTCGTAGAAGAATTGTTGTATAATTAAGTCCATATCTCGAAAGATAACATGTTCATGCCTTTCCCACGGTTACTAGTCTGAAAGTGAACGCAATAGCGCGACTGGAGTTCGAACTCGCTTTCTACGATGTTGGAGTGCAGCACATTAGCTACAATGTAACAAGGCCCTCTCCCGTGTGAATTAGTGTCAATAACTCTATTAGACGCTGGAAACTCTGGAGTCATCATATTTAATGTAGGGTCAAAACGACATTCTCACCCGCTAAACTTGGAAGCCTCATTACAATTTGCTTGTGCAAAACATTCCCTTGAGGTTCATAAGAATTACAGAAGCAGAAAAACCGCAAGAAGATGAAAATTAATTTCTATCGCAATCATTCAGCTCTGGTTAAAATCAGTTGGCGTTCACAGCGGATATAAACAATTACGTAAACTCACCTGATCACCACTGCCACCGCTAATAGGCAATTCACTGTTCTTCTTTTCCTCCTTTCTATCAGCAGCGCCACCATTTTAATGCACATGTTTTACGACTTATCTAATGCTTCAAGGATTTCTGAGATTGAATTTCTGTTTATATACAAACCTCTTTCCACAAACTATTTCACAAGTATCTGCCATATTCCATACAGGGTAAGCAAATAAAATCTGTTTCCAGAAGCTTGGTTTGCTAGCAATCTTCAGATGCCATAGTAAACTTTTTTTTGTGGTATGCTTAGGGCGAGGGAGTTACTAGGCGATGCCCATCTTCTCCTCAAAGTAAAACGAAACAGTTCGTTCAGGGTAGTTATATGATACCAAAAATCAAGAATCTGATTTGTCGACAACCCCATGGCTAAAATAATTTCCGATTTCTCATTAGTAGCAGAGGTTGCTGTTAAAGCCTATGTAAACAAAAACAAAATAAAAACAAAAACAAAAACAAAACAAAACAAAAGCAACAAACACAAAAGTAAACAAAGAAGAAGCAAAAAATAACGCTGGTTTCTCTCAGATTTGTGCTATACAGTCTCTCTTCTTCTATTTTTCTTTAATTATATTTATTCTGTGCTCAGCTAAGATTAGAGAATTCCAAGAGCGGTATTAGGGTTACTTAGTACTTATAGTACACCTCCATATATATATATATATATATATATGACAATTTCATAAAAATTCCTCCTCTCACTTTGAAATAAAGTATATACATATAAGTAAGTTTATAAAAGTATTAACCTTAAAAGAAGTCTTCAAAAGTAGACATAGAAGTGAGCAGAAAAAGTCTTCCATGTCTGAAATTGTTGTTTTATTTTATTCATTCATTCATTTAATTTCTTTTTCCTTTTTTTTTTTAAAATATTTAACAAAGGTATACTCTTGAAAAAATAGTGTCACCAAAAAGTGACAAGGTTTATAATTCTAATTTTTTTCTGAGTAAATGTTTAACTATCGTGTACTATAAGAAAAGTGGCAAAGGAAAAGAGAAAAAAAATCAGTTAATCACGAAACATAACAAGATCAATCCACTCGGCTTGACGAAAATAAAAAAAGAGATAGTTACTTTTATTAAGTAAAAATGTAAAGAAAATTCAACGCGTAAGTATAAAAATTAATTTTTACACTTACATTATTAAAATCCTAAAAGTACAACACCGGCTATGTTTAACTCTGTAACAATAAAACTTCGCAATAGTTATCCTGCTATGGTTTGTGACTGGATAAAAGGCTCTGAGGGTAGAGAGTATGATACGAGTCACGCATGTGTATAACAATGGAAACCATGGGATGCACCATGGTAGATATGAAATAAGGTGGGTAAATCCAAAGATAAGTCAATGGTGCACTTCACCAGATGCTGAGCGGAGGAACCCCATAGGTCAACGGCCAGATTGAAATTTTTCAGACAGGAAACTATTGCTACTCATCAATTAATTTTCTTTTGGTAACAAAAATAGTCCACGAAAGATTACCAAGACATTAATTCAAACTGCATAGCTCTTTTCGCCGGTATACAAGAGGTACTTTTTGCTGAGGTTTGATCTCTGGTCCCAGTGATCAAAAAATCAGCTGCAGAGCCCAAACCAAATTCAGGTAAATCCAAAAGCATTGTCAAAATAGCAACATTTAACGTTAGAACTGTAATCCCAATAAGCCAACTACTTCAGCTGATAGCATTTGCAGCTGAGCATAATAAAGACATCATATTTGTCCGGCTCTTTGGTCTAGTGAGTAGAGTGATCGCCAATGGCCCGGGAGACCAGCGTTCAATCCCAGGTCAAGTTATACCAAAGACTTAAAAATGGTACTGGATATTTCCTTGATTAACACTCAGCAGTATAAAGTACGTATTAAGGGTAAAGTGAAGAAATCCAGGAGAGGAGTAATGCCCTTCCCTTCACATGGGTGTAGTAGCTATTGAAAAGAAAACCTTCGGGTCGCCCTCGACTACGGTTGCCAATTTTTTTGTTCAGACAAATAATGTTGTACAAGAACATGGATTTTACCAGAGCGAACTAGAATCTAAAGACTATTATACCGGTAAGAGTTGGGCAGTTGTCTTGGCATCTGCATAAAAAAACGCCATAGGACGTGAAGAAATGTTTCTTTGTCCACGTGTCTTAAAATCACAAAATACCAATCGATAATGTGCTACATTTAATGGCAAACATTGTACAACAATTATCTCTTGTACAGTCCCACCAATGATAGAAATGAAACGAGTTATCTTCCCTTGTTCAACACAAATTTTTAATCATAGGGGAGGATATGAATACTCAATTACGCAAAGACGGAAATTGTAAATTCTGCTTACACAGCCAAATAGAAATGGCGAATATTTATTAGATTTTTCACTCGAGAACAGACTTACATGCTTACACTCTAAATTCCAAAAAAAAAAAAAAAAAAAAAAGAGACAAGAAAATTTGACGAGATACTTCTTTGATTATGTAACATTGTTCATAAACAAAACACAAGAGAGAAATGGAAATGGAAAAAAGCCGAATTCGCTATCATTAACAACTCCAAAGGTATAACTCTTAATGCTATAGCTGATAATGTTTATAATTCATTGCTTCTTTATCGTATCCGACCAGAAATCGAGAAAATTCTTTGAAAAAATCTTTGAAAAAATCATAACAGCTTTCGGAGAAATCATCGAAGGATATGCAAAAACCTTGAGGTAATTCTGTTGTTCGTAGATTTTTCTGAGGAATTCAATTCCATGCACAAAAGAAGGATGGAGCATGTAGTCCTAGAATGTCGACTCCCGAAAGAAAATGTTACGACTATTTTGATGCTTTACAAAAACACGAAAGCAATGTTTCGCTCACCGGATGGAAACAGATTTCTTCGACATTTTCTCTGGAGTCTTGCAAGGAGATACATTAGAGCCATATAAATTTATAATCTGTCTAGACCCAATTTTAAAATGGTTTTACACGAAAAAAAGATAAGCCGCAGATGATATCAGACAAAAACTTTGACAGATACAGACTATGCAGATGATAAAGCGCTTCTTGCTAATACACATGTACAAAAATGATTATTAACGATATGTTGGAATGCTAAAAACCATCTAACTGTGAGCAAAAAATTATCAGTATCAAATTGAATTATTATTGTTAGAAAGGAATACTTCAAACGATTTAACAGTATGCAAAAAAATGAACTCTAACCAACTGTTTTAAAATAAAATATGATTTAGAAGCAAATAGTTTGTTGGTAAAACAAACTATTTGCTTCTAAATCATATACATATAAAAACAAAATAACCCACAAAGGTTGGTATATCATAAAAACTAACCAACCAACCAGCCAACCAACCAACTCATTTACAGTTTAAGATAATGCTAGCTTTTATATAAAATAATTTGAAGAACGAAATTTAAAAAACTTCCTGCATTAAAATCTACGTTTAGAATGTTATGTCTTAAAATTCCCTTTAAAAATTTTCAGTGAAAAGTTAAAGTTTTTCAGTATTCTTTTTTATAAATAGAAAAAAAGATCAGCAAGCCTCTTGAAAAAAAATACAGAATTTTTTTTTTCAGAAATAGAGCGGCAGAAATGTTAAAAATATCTTCAATGAAAATTTATTATATGATTAGTAAATCTATTAAACAGGCTTTTGAGACCGTAAATCGGATTCTTAGATCCTGAAACGCTTGTTTTGACGGAATAGCATTTATGGTAGTTGGCGATTTCTGTCAGATACTTTCAATGATATTTTTAATGATTGGAGCCACTTAGCATGTCACCTTACAGTTTCATGTTGAAAGAAGAATCAACAATAATAATAAATAAAAAGAGAGATAAGTATTTCGACTTTGCCAGGGATCACCCCCACCTAAGAACAACACTATGGAACATCATGATACAAATTATAATTAGTGCTCTTGAAACAATCCCCAAAAACTTGGTAAGGAGGCTGGAAGAGTTAGAAATTGAAGGTCGAGCAGAGATCACCCAAACTACCGCATTGTTGATGTCAGCCAGAATATTGTGACGTGTCCTGGAGACTTGAGGAGACTTGCTGTCACTCAGACTCCAGTGAAAGACCATCAACTAACGCTAGTATGAAAAATTCACAAGGAATAATAATAATAATAATAATAATAATAATAATAATAATAATAATAATAATAATTAAAAGGCCTGGAGGACTTGGAAGTTGGCGGACGGGTAGGGACTATCCAAACGACAGCATTGCTAAGAATGGTCAGAATCCTGAGACGAGTCCTGGAGACTTAAGGAGACTTGCTGTCACCCAAACTCCAGTGAAAAATCATCAGCTAACACTGATGTGAAAAACTCTAAAGGAGTAAATAATAATAATAATAATAATAGTATACGTCACTTTCATGTTCGATAACGTTTTATAGTTCTCTGGAAAGGTTTAAGTACTTGTCTCTTTTTTTTCTTGAGTTTCTTTCTGTGGTTTGCTTGGACAGTGACGTCTACTATTCGGCAGGGTTTTTTTTATTAATTATTACTTGATGTAATCTTCTGTCCGATATTAGGTGATCTGTTTCCATCTCAAAATCCCAGAGAATTTCTTGCATCTTATTCTACAGAACAAATTCTGCTTTGTGCAGATACTATTTATTAGTATGGTCAAATGTCAATTTCTTGCACTGTTCCCAGTGGATCACCTTCCCTTCCCCGTTGTGTCTTGTCTTGTACTCTTATTGCGCTAATATACCGCGTTCAGTTATTATTATTATTATTACTGTTTAGAGTTTTTCACATAAGCGTTAGCTGATGGTTTTTCACTGGAGTTTGAGTGACAGCAAGTCTCCTCAAGTCTCCAGGACTCTTCTCAGTATTCTGATCGTTCTCAATAATAGTGTCATTTGGATAGTCTCCACTCGTCCGCCAACTTCCAAGTCATCCAGTCCCTTATTATCATTATTATTATTAACATTAAAAACAACAACATGTATGCTCCACGATTGTAGGAGTGCTAGTAATCAAACTGCTGATGCCATACCTGACTGAAGAGATCACACTAAAATGTTGTGTTGCTTGGGCGAATGTGTTAAATTCAAAAATTCCAGATTTTCTCACTGATATTCTTTTTGATTGAAGATTGCATTCACTTTGCAATGTTCACTAACAAATTTCAAGGTTAAAAGTTGATAGTAGCTGAATTATCGGTAAATGATTTTCGCTTTTCGAATGACCCAATTATCAATTGCCACGTTACATTTTCGAACACCACATGTTGAATGTTGTTCACCAAGAGCCTCTTAATGATTTACCTCATTTTTTTCTTTTTTATGAATATTTGTGTTTATTAATTTAGTAATATCATTATAATCTATGACAGAAATAATAAAGAAAGTTTCTAATATTGAGTCTTCGAACACAAGTCACGCTATAACATTCACTTTTGCACTAGTACCATTCGAAATGGTACGGATCTACTTATCCCATAGTTATGGGTTGAAGAGTACCGCTACTGTTCTTCAACAAGGATGGCTTTGGAATTAAATCCCTCACGAAGGTTGATATGCCATTAAAGAAAGAAAACCATACCAAACCAAACCAAATCTAAAGTCAAATTTATAGTTTACTTGTCAATTATAATTGCTCTCATAAAAATGAAGCAAACTTTTTACATCTCTTTTTTGTTTGTAAATTGTACATCAGCTACTACGACATAATATAGATATTTATTAGCTATGAGGAAAATCATATGTGTGTATATGATCATTGTACTTAACCTGTTTTTTTCTCTTTGATCTATTGTCTATATTTTAACTAAAATTATTTATTGGTTTGGTTTCTTCATTTAATGGCATATCAACCTGCGTCGGTTATTCAAGTATCATTGTTATTCTTCTACAAGGATTGGCTTTAGTATTAAATAACCCACAAAAGTTGATAAGTCATCGAATAAAGAAACCAAACCAATCTTTGTTATGGTGGAGAATCGTCTGGCAGTATCACAATTTTCGTCATAAGCCAAAAGTCCAAATTGTTTGAAACGGATGATGGACTTAAACTGAAGACATATGGCGTTCAGTTGGAGCTTTTGAACAGTAAAAAATTCTAAGATAGCAAAGTGACAAAAGCTTTGAACGTAAGGTTTCCTAGCAGTATCAGAAGTGTGTTTTTGAAGCAAGGTAAAAATCCATGATTTTATACAGTTGGTGTTCAAGGTTGGCAGAATCTCTTTCATTGGAAAATTCATTCCACCACACATTTGGCCAAGGATTAAACTTTGTAAATATTAATATGAGTTTGTATGTGTGTGGCATTAAACAGACACCCCGCCCAGCCAGTATGTAACATATGGTTTTTTTATCGTGGGGTGCCACGAACGAATTGGGACTCATCCGTGGCTATTTAAAAATACATAGTCTCGTCAGCATTTCTCATATTGGGGCGCGTCAGGCAGGTACTTCCTGGGGAAAGGTCACTCGGGACCAGGTAAACCACTCAATACCACCCACTTGAAGTGAGCCTTAGTAAGGGGACAGATGGTTTGTGTGTATATGAGTCAAAGAATGTTCTTATTACTGCTTTATAACGTATGTCTCACCGTTTGAGGCTGGGTAGCAAGTGAAGGATTTAATACTGATTTTCGAGGCCAGCAGGCCTTTTTTTTCCTTGAAAGATCAACATAACCTAGTTTTCCAAATTCTAAGAGGCTTGGCAGCCACTACGAATTTGGCATTACGTAAAGCTGAGCTTAATAATTTCAATAAATGACGTAGGAGAAGATGACCATGAAGAAGATACCCCATATCATATAAATAACACTCTTGTTTGTCAGTTTTTTTGAACCGCTCATATGTAACGGCACAGCCAGCACAAGTGAGTTTAAATACTGTTATAAAGGCTAATTCATTACATACTACCCATACTTCTGTCTTATTTTTCTCATATCCGAACGTGCACCTACCGTAACGTAATAGTTAGTAAGCTAGTATCATAGACCAATTAAGTAATGACAGGAATGAGATATATAAAGTGAGTTCAGTGAATAACTACAGATGCCTCGGTGTGAGTGGTTTAATAATCTCGTTGACTGACAGTAATGAGTTTGATCCTAACTAGGTGTTACATAGTTATGATATTGAGTCTGATAAAACTAAAAGTAACAAACATTATGGTAAGTGAAGAAAATCGTTAGACTCTTGATCATATTAAAATAATTGCTCATAAATTTCAACGAATTATATAAATTTTTCTAAAAATAAATTGCCCACTCGTCTGGGGCTGTAGAATACACCGACTGCTTCTCTGCAGAGGAGTAAGACCCACCCCAAGGAGAGTCCTGGATATGACACTAAACAATCTGATGGTGAGGTTCCAGTAATGCTGAAACTTTGGGGAATGTGGAGTACCACTTTATTGCCATCGCTCCCAGGTCCACTCTGACCCAATCCTATGATGGGCCCCAATCTATGTGTTAAATAGAACTAACTTCATACTTATGCTAAACTGAATTGTTTGAATTAGAACTTTTTGACTAAACTGACTTGCTCGAAATAGGAATGTTTCTGACAAATAAACTGTATTTACATTTAAACTACGTAGTTATGCTAAACGGAATTGTTTGAAATGGAACTGTTTTTGATATTGAAACTCTACTTACACTAAACTGAATTGTTTACTACAGAACTGTTTTGATATTTAACTGTGTGTAAAGAAAATCTATACTTATACTAAACTGAATTAGCTAAATTAGAACTGTTTGAATAAACCGAATAGCTTGAAATAGAAATGTTTTTGACAATTAAACGGCGTACTCATGCTAAACTGAATTATTTGAAACAGAACTGACTATTTTCATATAAATGGATTTGGCGTTAAATAACCTACAAAAGTTGATATGCCATAAAACCCAACCAACCAGAACTTAAAATAAATATGCTGATATTTTATCTATTTATTTATTTATTTATTTATTTATTTAATTATTTTTTTTCGTGTAGGAAAACAGAACAAGCATTTTATATTTTCAACATTTGCTTGCTTTGCCGTGTAATTGTAAGTAAACACGTCTCGCAAACATTTACTTCTGCTGTGAGTTTGAACCTCACTGGGAGTCATACTAGTAATACAGACAATTAATAGTTACAAAAGTTTGATACAGACTGATTACAGCGCATCAATGACCTTGTATTAGACTTGGGTAGCTTGATATTAAAACCGCGCCACGTAACAACCCCCGCAGCGATCTGACTGACAGTTTTTAATGATCAGTTGTTTTTTTGTCTCAAAAAAATTTTAAAAAATTGGATGAAGTTGCTAGAAGTCGCTTAAAAATAAATAAATGAAAAATACGAAAAAAAAAAAAAATGAAAAATACGAAAGAAAAAAATGAATAAATGAAAACTACGAAAGAAAAATAAATAAATGAAAACTACGAAAGAAAAAATAAATAAATCAAAAATACGAAAGAAAAAATAAATAAATCAAAAATATAAAATAAGTAGATGAATATATAAAAGAAAATTAAGAAAGAGAACTTAGTAAAAGAAAAATAATAAAGAAAATATAAATGAAAGAAAAGTAAGAAAAAATCAATAAAACAAAAATGATAAATTAATAGATAAATAGAACAAAAATTTAGAAAAAGATAAAGAAAGAAAGAAAGAAAGAAAGAAAGAAAAACAAATAAAAGAAAAATAACTTAGAAAAATAAATAAAAGAAAATAGACAAATAAATGAATTAATAAAACAAAAATTTAGAAAGGGAAGAGATAAATAAACGAATAAGAAAGAAAAATTAGTAAAAGAAAAATGACAAAGAAAAATAAATAAAAGAAAAGTAATAAATAAATTAATAGATAAAATAAAAATTTAGAAAGAAAGAAAGAAAGAAAGAAAGAAAATAAAAATAAGAAAATAAGAATAAGAAAGTAAAAATAGATAAAAATAAGAAAGAAAAAATAAAGATCAAAAGTATTAAACAATTCATCGACTTGAGAACGTTAGCACATCTTTATTTGTTGACACATAGCAACAATAAAAACAAATGCGTGCTTGTTTTCTTACCCAGTTTCAACGCATTCTTGTCGCGTCATCTTTGAATCGCAGCTGTATGGAATAATGTCTCGTCCGATGATTGCTACGCCCAAAGTTTCTTAATTTCTAACGTCTTGCAAGAAAATTTATGAAAGTTTTCTCTGGATCCCTGACCAAAAAAAAAAAAAAAAAAAAAAAAGAAAGAAAACTCACTTTTACTGTCATATTCTCACATTGATTAATGTTTTGATAATTCAAGTCGGTCTTCTAATTGGGTTTTCAAACTGCTTCTCATTGGGAGGAAGAAACTTCAAAAAGTCTCAATTAAAGCCCCTCTAAAGAGCTTCTAACTGACGTTAAAATCCCAAAACACTTCTCCAGTCTGCTTTACTTCTGGACTTTATCTGCTAAACTCAATGCGTAAACTTTCTTTGGCCTTTTTCAATCAAAGTAACTTCTACCCTCTCATCTATCTATCAAATACCTCCACACTTCTGGTGGCTGGGTGTTGTTGGTGGTCAATTGACATCATTTAACACTTTTCTCTGGCGATAACTTTTGTAGGATTTATATTACTTGGTTGAAGAGTCGACAATTATTATTAACTAACGTATTTATTTCATCTCATTTTTGTTGGTTTCCACTGCCAATTTCAGACCGAAATTATATGATCATTAGCAGAGCATGTTAGAAGTAAACACTAAGTTTCACAAGGCAGAAATAAACAAGATCAAATCATGTTAGATATCTTTTTTTTTCTGATTCGCATTTCTTATTGATAATCTAAGAGACTTTAAATGTTTCGTAACTAACTTTTCAGGCTTAATGTTTAGATGTTGTATTCTACCTAATTGGATATTAGCAAAATGCTGAAGTAAATAAGATGCAGTTACAAAAAGATGAACAACAACAGCAAAATTAAAGTACCAGCTTATTTAATCCATTTACAGTCATTTTTAGATTTTATCAAAGTTATCAAAACATTGGTTGGTTGGTTATATTTTATGGGATATAAAATATAATTATTTATTATGTTGATTATTTAATGTCAAATTCTGTATATACATATATATCAAATATTCAATTTGTCAACTCATAGTTTGTATATAACATTTTAAAACTTGCCAGAGCTCATTTGTGTAGACATAGTTAAATGGTTTCAACTATAGTAAAGGATTAAGCAGAATGGTCCGGAAGACCTGGGTTCAGTCCAAGTTCGCGTCATACTAAAGATTTTAAAAATGGTACTTGATACCGCCTCGCTTAACACTCAGCAATATAAGATAAGTATCAAGGGTAAAATGGAGCAATCCAGGGAAAGGATTTGCGCTCTCCCCTATACATCTGTATTGTAGCTATTGAAAAGGGAGCCTTCTGTTCACTCTCGACTTCAGTCGCCAACTTTACTTTTATTTGACCCATAGATAAGACCCAGACATGTACTAGCACTCCAAGTCAGAATGGATCTGTGATTAATGGCAATGAAAGGGTACTCCACATTCCCCAAAGCTCCAACCATGGAACCTCACTATCTGATGCAGTTTTGGATCATATCAAGGACACTTGTTGGTTGGATCATCTTACCCTTCTGCTGAGATGCAGTCGGCATATTCTACAGTCTTAAACGACTGAGGTTATAAAAACATAAAACCCGATTGCAGTCACTCAAGTTAAATAAAGCAGAAAGCACTGGTTCTCGTCTGATCACCGAAGTTCAATGATGTCAAAGCTCGTGATGTCTAGATGAGAGATTACTGAGAAACATTAAAACTTGCAACTTATGGCCTTGTGGCAGACTAAGTAATTCTTAGAAAATACAGAAACAGCTAAGAATTTAAAGATTATTGAAATTAATTAGCTCTTACGAACTCCGGTAATCCCGATTTGTGGTGATAGGATGTTTTATTCAACCGTGCATCATCTCTGATTTTATCTATTAATAGTTTTCACGTTTTCTGCTGTCAGGCAGAAATTTTGAACAAATTTTAGACCCCAAATTCACAGAAACTAAATTAAAGCGAACTTTACAAAATAACGTTGGCAAAATGAACCTTGAAGTTAAAACAATTTTGATCGAAGTTTATTTCCTGTCTAACGGTGATTAAACGACCATAACAAGGATAAAGAGCCTAGTCGACCTAACTAGTTACTCATGGATGAAAGGAGAATAGCAGGATGCATAACATTCCCTGGGGGATTATCGCTATGGTTATGCAAAATCCTCGTCCAAAAATGGAACCTGGGTCACCGTGTCCAATTCCAACGACGACAGCCATTACACCGCAGGCAACTATATATATATATATATATATAAGTAAGGTTGGCGACCGTAGTCGAGGGCATTTTGAAGGCTCCTTTTTCATAAGCTTCAACGCCGAGCTGTAGGGAGCGCTACACCGTTCTCTGGATTGCTCTATTTTTACCTTATAATGCTGAGTTTTAAGCAAGGCGGCATCAAGTTATATATTTTGGTTCTTTCATATGACTCGACCTAGGATTGAACCCCATCTCCCTCAGCCATTTGCGAATACTGTACCCATTAATACGGTAAATTATATACATAATCAGTAAATTTTTAGACGAAATTGCTAAAAATATAATTGGTCGATAGGCTTATAAATAACTTATTCGCTTAGTGGTTGTGGTGTGGCTTCTTTGTTAAATGGCATATCAACCGCCGTGCGTGATTTAATACTAAAGCCATCCTTAAAGAAGACTTGTAGTAGTACTATTTAACACATAGTTCCGAGGATATGGGGATTCATACCTTTCCCAAGGGGAATTGTTCGAAAGTGAACGTAGTAGCGTGACTGGAGTTCGAACTTGTTTACTACGATTGCTACAGTCCAGCGCTTTAACCATTACACCACGCTTACTATAGTAAGTATTTAAAAAAAAAGTGAAAAAATTAATAAAATCTCAACGACTTATAAAACAGAATCGAGGCTGAAGCTGATTTTACTTAGGCAGAAATAAATAATGAGTGAAGCGTTTTTTCTTTGAAAATAGTCCTCTTAGCGTTCAAGACAATTATTTCTGTGAATTTTACATTCGTCGATGTACATCTTAAACATCTCTTTTTATATGGTGTGGAGATGTACCGTTCTAGTTCTTTAAATTTCCACATTTCTTATAATAATCGCAAATCTTATTCTTGAAATTATTTTTTCGTTAAGTAAACAAGGAAAAAATCACAAAATCTTGGTGTTGGTTGCATCTGCAAAATCCTGTGTTTCGTCGAAAACGGCTGATCAAAGAATTTTGGTACTAAGGATCAAAAGGATTGAGAAATTTGACTGATTCGTCAAGACATCTACATACCATCACTTTATCAAAAAAGCTCTTCATTCGTTTAAATATGAAAAATTAACAAAAAAAAAAAAAAATTAAAGATTAAGTTTTTTACTACTTTATATGTGAAAGCCTCTCCGAAAGTAAAGTCTCTAATTTGACTACGTTGGCTTGCACTATTAAAATTGGGTTGGTTTGGTGTCTTTGTTTATTGATATATCAACATTCGTTGATTCTTTAAAGCCAAAGCCGTCCTTGTAGAACAGTAGTGATAGAATTTAATACATAGCTGGGGAGATATGACGATTCATATCTTCCCCAAGCGTAGTCGTCTGAAAGAGAACGCAGTAGAGTGTGACATCACTCACAACGATGTCTTGCCCAGTTGGCTGGGGCTGTAGAATACACCGATTGCATCTCAGCCGAGGGGTTAGACCCTTCCCTCAACGAGTGTCCTGATGTGACACTAAACAATCTGATGGTGAGGCTTCAATAATTCTGGAGTTTTGGGGAATGCAGAGTACCCTTTCATTGCCATCGCTCCCAGGTCCACTCTGACCTGGAGTGGTAACACCTGATAGAGTCTTATATATAGGTTAAATAGAACTAAAATGCGTATTTATGCTAAACTGAATTGTTTGCAAAAAAAAAAAAAACTGTTTTGATGTTTAAACTGCTAACTTATGCTAAACTGAACTGGTTGAAATAGAACTGTTTTGATATGTAAACTGTTTACTTATGCTAAACTGAATTGTTTGAAACAGAATTGTTTTTGACATGGAAACTGTACTTCCGCTAAAATGAAGTAGAACTGTACTGATTGGGTGTGGTAAAAACTATACTTATACTAAACTGAATTGTTTGAATTAGAACTGTTTGACTTAACTGAATAGCTTGAAATAGAAATGTTTATGACAATTGAATAGTTCACTTATACTAAAATGAATTGTTTGAAATGGAAATGTTCATTTGAATAAAAATAGATTTGGCATTAAGCGACCTACAAAGGTTGATATGCCATAAAACCCAAACAACCAAACAACCAACCCACGACGATGTCACAGCCACTATGCGACGGGACCCCACCCCAGTAAAAATTGAATGTTTGTAAAATAGCAGTAATGATGGAACCTTCGAATCAATAACCTATTTTTTGCCTTAGTACCCATTACATGTGAGCGGCACTCTGGTAAAATGATGTCTCTGAAAGCGAATAAGAAATAATATTTGCTCATTGAATCCCCCCATCAAGAAAAAAAACGTTAGTTGCCATTTTTTCAGAGCTTTCTCAACGTGTACAGAAAGAAAACAGTAAATTTAAACAAATTAAGCAGTGAGTGATTGCCATTACCCCACAAAATGAAGAGTATCTTTTTTCAGCTCATCCACCTGAATCAGCAAATTATGACCTGGAAACTGTAAGAAACTGAATATCGACTTCAACCTTTTGGAAATGATGTTGTTATTTTGGGATACGGCAAAGTTTATGCCGAGTGAAGCCCAAAAATGTTAAACCAAAAACCGACAAATGCAATTCTTTAAATACCCGTCGAATAAATTCGCGGTTGAAGGTGACAGATAATACTTTCCTGGGAAAGTATTATCATCGGTGACGAGGTGAGGTGTTATCCCGAGCCAGAACGGTGAACAGTGAATATTTTTATTAAATGATTAGTAAACCCTTCTTCATCATTGGCGAAAATGAGTAGACAGTGATGGGTATTGTGCGTCTAAATAATGTTTAAATGTTGAAAAATTTCCCTAACTGCGTTATCAAAGTCTTTGTTACTTTTTAAATTTCTACGCAAATAAATTGGAGGCATTAATTTTGGTATATATATATATATATATATATAGAGAGAGAGAGAGAGAGAGTGGGAGATTGATAAGCATGGTAATCCAAGCAGAAGAGATTTATAGAAAAATCAAGTCGACTTTATTTCTAAACAAATCTCTCCTGCTTGGATTACCTTGTTTATAAAATTTTCCCAATATTGTCGGATTCAATACTATTATTTACTGCTATATATATATATATATATATATATATTAGAAGAGGAAGACGAATAATTATGATAATAGAATAATGTTGTATGAATGAGTCAAAACCAAATAAAGACATAAGTTTATGTAAGAATTATATAGTTATATTCGGCTATTTGCGATACCTGTATCGATAAATAAAAACATCTATATCTATAGCATTTGTCCAAATCATAAAATTAAAAGAGCTTTTTAATGGTTTAACAAATAACTGAAAGATTTCGGTCAGAATGTTTAAGTGTTTTTCCCATACCCTATAGACCTCAGAAACAAAAATGCTTAAGATACATCTTTAATGTCTCTTGAAATTAATTATGCAAGTATAAATGAAAAATCACAGTCTAGTAAATCACCTTTTACCTTTTCTTTTAATATATAGTTTGTTCCTATCATTTTGCAAGGGTAAGCCTTTAAGTAAGTCATCAGATTTCTCCTGTAGATTTTTGAGTTGCTCTGTCATCCAGTTTAGGAAGGACCCAGAATATTTTACAAGAGAGAATGCTCAGGTAAATATATCCTTAATTAGGTTTTTGCTGTTGAGTTTGGTGTCCAGTATTTTTCTTGTTATTCTGAGCTAATCTTTGATTAATTTTTCTTTCATCTCTGTTTGCTTCATGGCATCTGTTTCCATGATTCTAAAGTAATTTTAATTTTTGTTTATGCATTCTGATGGTTTCGTGATCAAATTCTTCTATTTTTCTATTGTCCTTCTTTTTTCTTTATTCATTGTAAATATTACGTTATTCTCTATGTCAGTTTCCATCCTCATCTTAGCTGAAGTTTCTAACTGTTTGTATAAGGGGTTCCAATTTTGTTTTTTGTTGTTTTTTTTTTTGATAAAGTGTCAATATTATCCATGTATATGAGGAAGTTAATCTTTGTTCGCAGTTTTATGAATCTGTATCGTTGCATATTCGTAGTATAAACGTCATTAATATCACTACTATGACAAACAGTCGAAAGAATAATCAGTTTCTTTGGAAGATGCCTATTTGAATTTTTACATGCGCTAGTTGGTATCTTCCTGCGATTGGTTCCATTCTTTAGGTTTTCATAGGTGAAACAGACTATTTCTTTAGAAATTTTAAACATCTTAAAATATCTATTTATCCTCGATTCTGAGATGATGTAACTCTTTCTAAAGTTTATCCAAGTGATGACTATAAGTTTCTTCTTTTGTTTTTACTTATTTCGATATGCTTTAGTCTAGATATAATAGGTAGTTTTATCTTCTTTTTTTTTTTTTTGCATTATCCTTTTTGTTCTTCGGGAAGAAGTTCCCGAATTTTAAGAGGGGAGCAAATTTATTCACTCACCTGTGTGGTTAGAATTTTCCACAGACTTGGTAAACGTGTTCTTGGTTTGTAAGTGTTTAGTCATTTTTTTTTTTATCTTTCTGGATCATGCTGGTTTTTGCTTTGACATAATTAACTGCGATGTATTTGCTTCAGGCTGCAATGATTACAAAATTTGTTGTTTCACTTTTCAGATACCTTAAAAATGTTTCTTTCAATAGAGAGATAATCATATAAAAATAAAGGTAAAGAAAAAAATCGGCCATTACTTACATCAATAGAAATTTCTCCATCCACTCATTAATAAATTATCAATAATAATATTTTTTTAAATTACACTTTATTTATACTTGGGTGGGATTTTTTTCGTTTCTCCTCTTATAGACGACCAAATAGTCTGGTGGAGTGCTACCAAATTTCGTATATATATATTTATTTGATTCGGAGAAGATTTTGACATAAAATATTGTTTAACATTGTGAAACGGAAATTTTCATTGAGAAGATTTCTGTAACAAAGAGTGATCAGCTGGAGACCATGTTTCTGAAAGACGTTTCAAATCTTAGAGAGTTTAAAATTTCAAATTTAGAATGAAAAAAAGTAATCTTTATTTGTATCGCTAAAATAATCTAGATTGAGTTAAACATTACGGATTAAATTCATGACTTTATTGTTTAATTAGGACGAATTATCTGAAAGGAGTCGCTCAATCAAAAGCAAATAGATAAATGAATAAAAAGCGAAAAAAAAAAAAAAATCATACAAAAACAAAGACAAAAATAAAAAACAGAACTCTACAAGGTTCAATAAAATTTTCCCTAAGAACAATATAGCCTTCATATCATAACAAAATATGTTTGATACATCCTTTAATTATATCGACTTAGATTTTATGTCTTTTATTTAACTGCTTATAAACGTTTGGGTTAAAATGTTTAATTGGCTGCATAGATTGTGAAATAGCAATCTGCTGACTAGTTATTTGGCGGAGAATACTACTTGAATAAGTTAATGATATAGCAAGCTTTACAGACACAAGTTTTTATCTTGTTACTTTTTTTCCTAGGAGGAGTGTTGTTACATCTATCCATGATGTACAAACTTAAACACAACGAATCTCAGGATGATTTTATCACAATCAAAAAGAATTGATTTCTTTGTTTTAATGGCGTAGCAACCTTCGTGCGTTTCAATCAAAAAGAGAACACTTTCTTTACAAGTATGAAACATACAGATTCTCATAATCATCAAGGCGTACCGACAGCTCGGATTCCTTTGATTCTTTCCCGATCAACCATCGCTCTTGGAAAATCCTTGGTTTTTCAATTTTTTAACTTTTTTCTTTCTCCCCCGTTAAGTGTTTGAAAATACAAAAATATTTGAGTTGAATTTTGTATTAGTAACAAAAGTTTTTGAGTTAAGTTGCACCTCCACACAGTTTTTGCTGTTAGAGCACACCGAAGAATCTCTAAGTTCGTTCCTGCTCTTCCAGTCATGCCCAGCACATCTTACTCGTCTGACTTGGAGGATTTGCGTGATGGAAGGCAAGTGGCCATACAAATGTAATATCATCATTATCATCATGTCATGCCGCATAGCTACTGTATGTTCGAGCTGGTCGTCCTGCTTTTGCTTGGCCATATGCGGGGGTCCATAGGAGTACATCACTGATGAGTTCGTCCTTGCTTCTCCAGCATTGTCCTGCATGTCTGGTTCATCTAACTTGGATAGTTTTCGTGATGGGAAACAGGTGGCCGTATAGTTGGTGCCCTGTGGGGTGTTGCCGCCCGGACTTGTTCAATATTGCTCGCAACATTCTTGTGTAATTGCCGTCTAGCTTCTTCTTTAGCCGTTTAGTTAGCGTCCAAGTAGTGCATCCATATAGCAGTATCGATACGACCGCTGCCTGGAAGAAACTGCGTTTCATTTTATCGGTCAGGTCTAATTTACATATGATCGAGAGCCTATCGATAGCTGTCCATGCTTTCGTTAGCCGTGTGTCGATGTCTTTTTCGGTTGATGAGACGCTGCTTCCTAGGTAGGTGAATTTGTCAACTAGTTTCAGAGAGGTTCCGTCTAGCGTGGAAATGTGGCCTCCTTGATTAAAGCACATATATTCAGTTTTGTGTGCATTGACATGGAGGCCAATTCCTGCGGCGGCTCGTTCTAAACTATGCAGTAGTGTTTCGGCTTGGTTGGGTGTATTTGCCAGAATCGCTATGTCATCGGCGTAGTCGGCGTCGGTAATTGTTGTTGCGGGGTACCTTCTGCTTCTTTTCTTCGTCAGCTCGAAGCCATTCTCTCTGATTTTGGCGATCGAAGTTCTAAGCACGTAGTCTAGACAGATGATAATGAGGTATGGGGCTAACATGTCCCCTTGTACTCCTGCTACAATGTCGAAGTATTCTGTGTGTCCGTCCGGTGAACGTACTTTCACTTTGGTGTTTCTGTAGAGAATTGTTATTGCTGCTACGGTTTATTTTGGTAGGCCGTGTGCTAGTAGGATTTGTTGCATCTTCCCTCTGTGTATGGAATCGAAGGCCTTGATAAAGTCGTCAAATAGTAATGTCGCCTGTAGGTTTTTTGCCCGTACGCCTTCAAGGATTCTACGGATGGTCAATATTTGTGAGGTTGTGGATCTATTTCTTCGGAAGCCATTTTGGGTTTTCCAAAGGCTGTTATCTATTTTGGGTTCTATGCCGTTTCGTAGTAGGACATTGTAAATTTTGGCTGCTATGGATGTAAGTGTTATACCTCGGTAGTTTTTGGCTAATCCGAGGTCACCCTTTTTAGGGAAAGGAAGGATGCATCCCTTCATCCATCCGTCTATCCTATTTTGATTATAGACTGACTTGCATTGTCGGAGCAGTATGTGGTCGAATTGTCTGGTCTTCCATACTTCTAGGGGGATCTCGTCAAGCCCAACAGCTCTCCAATTTTTGATTTTTCTAAGAACCGAGTCGAGTTCTTCTTTGGTGAAAGGACCTAATTTAATGTCTAATTGCTTACTGATAATTCTGGTGATCAGTTCATTCGTTACTTTCAGTGGGTTTCCTTGTATATTTTTGAAATGCTGTTTCCACAGTTTTATTCTTTCTTGTTGGTTTGCAGCTTTCAATTTTGCTTTGGCTGTGGTCTTCCTTCTACTCACTTCGTCTATTGTTTGCCAGGGTATCCTAGATTGCCTATCTTCCACCGAGTCTATAATCTTATCTATCTGATTTTGTATGAATTCCGTCTGTTCTTTTAGATATATGCCTGCTAATTGATATTGTGCCTTTTCTAGTTTTCGGACATTTGGGTCTGTTGGGTTCTTCCCATAGCTTTTGGAGGCAGTTTTCACGAGTGCACGTTTTTCTCTAACCGCTAAAGTTTCCCATGGGACTCTATATTTCGTTCTAGGTTTTGTTGGAATACACTTCGATGCCGCCTCGAGGTGTGGTTCAACGAAATTCTCATATTCGTCAATTGGGCTACTTAAAGACAACCCAAGTAAAATTCCAAATGCCACCTCTCCTTAAACAACCCCCCCAAAAAGCCCCCCTCCCAAAATGACGAAATGAATAGCGTCCCATTTCCCAAGATGTAGAACTTCCTAAAATTATATTTTGAATTCATTAGTAACTAAACTTTAGAGCAGAACAGAAGAGATAAGAAAGTAGCCTGTGCTGCCATGATGTTTAAAGTTTCAATACTGGTTAGTAATGCCGCTTGTATAATGTATTTTAAATGTAAAGACATTTTTTGCAGTAAATCCAAATTGAATATATGACTCTGGTCGAATGTATTAGTATACACGGCAAAAAGGTTTTGAATCTTTTCAAAAAGCTTAGACATCTCACAGTTTGCCCACCTCCATAGCAGTTAATAAGAAAACAAAATGTAATATACTGACCTGCAATGGTGGATGTAGTTGATAGATCTATCCGGCCGTACATAAAACCTACAAAGTGACTACCGGATAATAAGCAATACGTGGGTGTAAGTTTTGACTAATGGAAAATAAGCATTGCTTTGTTTAAATCCATGGCAAATGAAAAACAAGCATTGCGTGGGTGAAAAGGCTTAGCCATGTGGATCGCGTGGGATTTTTAAGACTATATAAGGTCTATACTTTGGGCTGAAGTTAGTTCCCATTTGCTTTTCCGACCCCCGAAAGCTCCTTCGGGTGTGCTAACTCTCCCCGACTACTCTCTAGCTCCACACAAGGGTCACCATCGAAGAATAAAATTATTATGAGATTATACTTTTATATATACACGTTCCGCGTTACTTATCAAGAACCAGCGGTAGTATACTAAACAACCGCTGTTTTCTATATTAATGCTTCCAGGAATTGTTTCGCATCTAGCTTTTTCTCAGAGGGGTTAATTAGAGTCTAAGCGGTGCGGCTATACAGTAGTACTAACACGTCTACAGTATGGAAGATTTTCCGTCTTATTTTATCAGAGAAATCAGATTTCCATATGGTCGCTACCCAACCAATAGGAATCCAATCTTTGCCGATGCATATATTAGTATCTCATTCAATAGATGAGATATTGTAACCGAGATATATGAACTGTTATACTAATTTTAAAGGCTTAATGTAGAGATGGTACCCACCCTTGCTTGAAATACGTGAACTCAGTTTTATCTGAAGAGACCAATTCCTTTTGCTGTTTGCTTCAGGCTATGTAGTAGAGATTCAGCTTAGGCTGGGGTATTTACCAAAAACGCAGCATCATCTGTGTAGGTAGCATCAGTAATAGTTTCTGCAGGTTGTCGTCAACTTCTTGTCTTTTTTTGTGTGAACTGTTTTCTTTCATTATTTCTATTGACGTAATCTTGGCAGATTATGAATAGAAATGGTGCAAATGTTTCTCCTTGTAAGACTCCATACAAAATATATACAGTTTATCAACTCTTCTTGTAAACTGATATTTAAAAAAAATAAAGTGTAAACTGATATTTAAAAAAAATAAAGTGTATAAGACGCACCCCAATTTCAGCTGGGCAAATCAAGAAAAAACAAAGTACTTATATTAAACGTGATGAAAAGGATATAATGAATATTATCAATGATAACACTTTTAATCTATTTAATAGCCTTTTAAATAATGATAATAGATATACGAAAGTTACTCTAAAGTCTAAGCTAATAGGAGTTGTCAGTTAGCTAATTTCGGCCGGCTATCGCGAATTTTATCCTACATATGGCATATACGATAATTTACAAAGATATTTTTAGTAAAAAAGTTCGCCTTATATGCCGTCAAATATGGTAATACACGTATGATTAACTTTAAAATGAAAATGATATTCTCGCTCCCTATGTATTCAAGTCCTTTTCTGAAATTTTCAGAATGAACATTAGACTGAGATACTCCTTTGCTTGTTTCTTACTGTGTAGGTACATTATACTTTTTTTTGTATCCTCTCGATGTCTAATGTAGAAAGAGATAATCAGAATACTTTACTATTCAGAAAATTATTTCATATCAGGATGAGGATATTCATCGTAGTAGTAGGTGCCTACTTACCACATACAGAAGGCTTATGGATTTGAATTACCTTATCTTTAAAATTAGAATCGGTTGTTAGGACAAATTATTCAATTATCCCATGCCAGCGATTTGATATATATGATAATTTCGGATAAAAAAAAACACGAATAAAATACTGCAGTTGCATTGTATATAAATCTTATGTTTCGAATTAGCCGTTTAGTTTCCACTGTTTTTTGTCTATGCTAATGAACGATGCAATTATAACGAGAGAGAGAGAGAGAGAGAGAGAGCTTAAATGGTGTAAGTGTTAGCAGCACAAGAAAACCTGCAAAGTGAGTTCAAATTTCTGCAAACGCTGCTTATCTCCTCTTCGTATGATTGGGAAGCCTCGGTGATGTAATGTTTTACAAGCTAGAATAGCAAACCTGTACGAGCGAGCTCAGGTCTTATTCGGTGCCCCATTCATACGGTCTAGCGCCACAATTAAACAAAAAACTAAGTAAAATACTACACTTCGTATGATTGCCATTGGATAAGGTCTGATTCTATTTCTCTGTCCAATATATCCCGTTACTAAATAACTTGATAAAGAGTCTCATCAATAGAATATCGCAATGTTTGAAGAGGAAGAAAAAGAAGAAGAAAAAAGTGAATGCTGAATACGCAGGTAATCTCCTTTCTGATAATTATCTTACCTGCTCACACGTCAGCAAAAACAAAAAAGCTTTTACCTTATTTTCTTTGTACGACAATTTAGCTCTCCTCAAAAACGTATCTGCTACATTGAAATCTTTCAGAGCTCAGAGTTTCATAGTTACTTTTTGAGACATACACTTCTCATCATAGATTGTCACTTGAAACTGTATAGACCCATCCACTGTTCTGTTTTAGATTTAAAAAATTCTATATATTTCTAAAGATACGTGTTAATCGATTAATTTTACATTAAAACCATAAGAAATGAATTTAAAGCTATAATTTTAAGTGTAAATTCTAATATTGAAAAAGAAACTTGAATTTTGATATTTTTATTATTCTATATAAAATGATAATTGATTATTCCAAATCATAAATCAGAGAAAATGTTCTTAGAAGACTATTATTATGGACATCACTTAAAAAATAAATATTTTTAGTAATAAAATGTTAAATTTATTTCATTTTCAATATATACCGATAAAAATTCCCGAAATTGTTTACGTCGATGACATAGCGCTACTAGCAAATACACCCAATCAAGCCGAAACACTACTGCATAGTTTGGAGCGAGCCGCCGCAGGAATTGGCCTCTATGTCAATGCACACAAAACTGAATATATGTGCTTTAATCAAGCAGGCCACATTTCCACACTAAACGGAACCTCTCCGAAACTGGATGACAAATTCACTTACCTAAGAAGCAGTGTCTCATCAACCGAAAAAGACATCGACACGCGGCTAACGAAGGCATGGACAGCTATCGGTAAACTATCGGTCAGACATGACCGATAAAATGAAACGCAGTTTCTTCCAGGCAGCGGTCGTGTCGATACTGCTGTATGGATGCACCACTTGGACGCTAACAAAACGGCTGGAGAAGAAGCTGGACGGCAACTACACAAGAATGTTGATAGCAATGTTAAACAAGTCCGGGCGGCAACACCCCACAAAGCACCAACTATACGGCCACCTGTCTCCCATCACGAAAACTATACAAGTTAGACGAACCAGACATGCAGGACACTGCTGGAGGCGCAGAGACGAGCTTATAAGTGATGTACTCCTATGGACCCCCACATATGGCCGAGCTAAAGCAGGACGACCAGCTAGAACATACATACAGCAGTTATGTGAGGATACGGGATGTAGCCCAGAAGACCTGCAAGAGGCGAAGAACGATAGGGAAAAGTGGCGAGAGAGGCTCAGGGATATTCGTGCTTGCGGCATGATGATGATGATGATGATGATGATGATGATGATGTTGAAAAGCAATGTCTTAGCAATTTAGTCTTAAAAACTAAGAAATAGAACAATCACTTTTTGATACGGTTCACAGAAAACTGAATGGAAATGAACAACGAAGTAGTCATTTGTCACAATTTTTAGAGTAAAATATTAAGATTAATTGTCACAGTTAAGCATGAACCTCTAAGTTGGTATTGGAATCACATTGCTAGATATTGGAGATAAATAGTATCAACAAAGGAAACTCACGAGGGTAAACAAATAATTTTGAAGACATAATTACATATGATATGTGTACAAGTACATACATACAAATAAACACGTCTTGTCAACTAACCTAGGAGAGATATATAATACATAAATAGAATTTTTACTCTACTCTGTCCCATTGTTAGTTATCTTGACCATATCTTTATCCTAAGCATGCCACGTCGGTAAAAATATGTACTGTTTGATTTTTGGTTTGGTTTAATGGCATATCAACCACTGTAGTTTATTTAATGTAATATATATATATATTAGACATATATGATTTGCAAAGATAAGTCTACGAAGTTAAATAGTTCCAAATATTGCTATGTATCACCAACAATTTAATTAAACATCAGTGATTTATTTACACACAGTTAAATGATCAAACAGTTCTATTTCTAATAATTCAATTTAGAATAAGTCAGTTAAAATGCCAAACAGTTTTATTTGACCCATAGATAGGACTCTATCAAGTACTACCACTCCGGGCCAGCGTGGACCTGGGAGAGATGGCAATGAAGGGGTACACTGCATTCCCCAAAGCTCTAGCATTACTGGAGCCTCAGCATCAGATTGTATAGTGTCATATCAGGACACTCGTTGTGGTGTGGTCTTACCCCTCTTCAGAGATGCAGTCAGTGTATTCTCCAATTCCAGCCGACTGGGTTCAGGGGTGGATTGAAAAGTAACTCTCTAATTCACAATTCTTTAAGTACTGAAAGGTACCTTACTATGTTGCGATATGAAAACCAGTCAGTAAGGAAGATGGCGCGCCTCCACATTTTGCCTTTGATGTTCATGAATGTCTGAATGCCAACTTTCGTGGGAGAAGGGGGTTTTCGTGGTCGCCATTGAGTGACCAGTCATCCCTAACTTAACACACAGCAATTTTTTTCATTGAGGTTGGTTAAAGAAGTAAGTTTACTTTACCAAATCATCGACTATGGAAGAACTTGAAGGGCGAATACGAGAAGTGATGTCTCTCATTCCACATACATAGTGAAATCAACTGATGTGGTTCCCTGGTTACTGAAGTGGCTGCTGGCGAATGCTAGTACTCATATTGAAATTTTACATAAAACTTCATGTAATGTCCTTTCTGCTCACGTTCATTTATTGTAGAAATTATACTTAGAAAATTAATTATAGGAATTTCAAAATAGGGAGTTACTTTTCGATCACCCTCTATATACTAATAGTATTACAGAGGAATAACAGCTATTCTCGTACATATGTAGACATGTGAAACAAATATCTGGTCAAAATATTATGTTTTTGTACCGCATAAAACAGGATTAAAGATAACTCTTGATCTGAATTCGAGTTTCAGTCGGCAAAATTCCTCTCTGTTCCTTTTCACTGTGTATTTGGATTTTCGGAACGGTTAGTCTGAACAGAATCGAGCATTAGCACCCAAATAAACATAATAATCCAAGTCGGAATTCGAGATTGCTTTTTTTTAAATGATCTCGAATTCCGACTTAGGTTCTTATGTTCATTTGGGTACTAATGCTCTTGGGAAAGACGTTACTTTATGAAAAAAATTATCATGGCATTTAGGAACATGTCTTGCAATAGACACACATACACATACACAATATGCGTGTACGTAAGGGCATTTATATGTAAGTATGAGTGTATATATATATATATATACATATAGTTGGTCGACCGGAGTTGAGGGCGACCCGAACGCTCCCTTTTCAATAACTACAACACAGAGATATAGATGAGTGTGTTATTCCTTTTCCTTGATTACTTCACTTACATTTGATCGGTACCTAATAATTCTGAGTATTAAGTAAGGAGGTACCTCGTACCATTTTTTAGTTTTTGGTATACCTCGACCCGTGTTTAAACCCCGGTCTTTCGGACCGTTGGCGAACACTCTAACCATTATATTTCGCTCTGTCTTAGTTTCTTTGTTCAATGGCATACCAACTTTTGTGGGTTATTTAAATCCAAAGCCATCCTTGTTAAAAGACAATGGTGATACTATTTAACCCATAATTGAATGGATAAGGGGGTTCATGCCTTTCCCAAGGGTATAAGTTTAAAAGTGAAAGTAATATCGCGACTGGAATTCGAACTTGGTTACTATGACGTCACATCCAAGCACGTTACCCACAACGCTACTGGGACGTCCCCCCATATATATATATATATATATATATGTGTGTGTGTGTGTGATGCATGGCACATTTTCCAGACCTCATTGTATATTTATACAACATTGAAATTCGCTTCCAAATTTTGAGATCTTTTACCAACGTGCTACGTGTAATTTATTTAGTAACATCTTATTCTTGCTATATAAAATTCTGGACAAAATAGTTTGAATTTTTACCATTTTAAAAGAAAAAAAATATCTCTGTATTTTTTCTTTGTTATCATTTGGATTTAGTGTAATGGGTTTTTAAGAAGATTTTTTAGTCTCATTGTTGATTTTTGTCTCAATTTTCCCAATCGAATCGTTTTCTCATAAAACTGCTGTTTGAAATCGAAATAAAGAAGTACTTTCCAGTCAGACCAGAAACAATGTTTTAAATTGTTCAGTTACAAAAATCTGATGACTCAATCGTTTAAATACTGACATATATAAAGAACTACTTATATAGACCGTTTTGTTTTTCGAAGTTTTAATTGCCTCCGGTCATCTCAAGAAATAAACTATTTATAATTTAATTATACTTAATCATGGTACCAAAACACCATATTAGTGATATTGGCAATTCGGATTCGTTGGAGAAAAGCTGTAAAATACTCGTTTTAAACAAGAAGATTAAGCTTTTCAATAAGAAAAGAATATTCTACAGTAAAATTCTATTGTAAAACTGATGATATCTTTTATCCATCATATAATTCTTATTACAGAAAGCAATTTAACTGACTTCCCACCAAGCCAGGATGCGACACAAAGACATTTTATTGTAGGGGCCTCGCACAAATTGAGACTCCAGCGCGGCGGTCACAAAAATGCTTGGTCCAGTCGGCATTATCTTATTGGGGTGCCTCAGGCATCAAGCCATTAACTCAGCCCTGCAAAGCAGGTATTACTTGGGCGGGCCTCTTGGGAGCAGGCGATTCAAATCGCCGAAACCCACCCGATGCAAACGCCAGGCAATATGTTGTAATTGTTCGATGCTGTTATTACATGCTGTTGCAAATATTTTATTACATCAAATTCATAGGATAAACTTTATCACAGGTATTCATGTATTCGAAAAACATAGTATATATATATATATATATATATATATATATATATATATATATATATATATATATATATACATATATATATATGTTGGAAAGATAGATTGTAGTGAATCTGACGGTATTATACGTGGAAAGTTGGATAAATCAAACACTTAACTCCAATTCAGATACATTATATTTCGTTTATCTTATTCCATTAATCTTTTTCAGACAGAGACCGTTTTCTGAGTTTTTCTATTTAAAAGCAAATGAGGAGAATGATAAGATGGTGAAGAGGGTACAGGTGTCCCAGGAAGAAGGGAGGGTTTAAAGTCAAATGTATCAGGTTTCATTAAATATTTTCCGTGATGAAAGTGGAGATAGATCTATAGGAATAACATACACGTGACTGTAAACCCTTCTCTACTTTTTCCTATCAGCTCTCTAAAATCTATCTTCACTTTCAAAACAAAAAATATTTAATGAAACCTGATACATTTGACTTTAAACCCTCCCTTCTTCCTGCTACACCTATACCCTTTCCACCATCTTATCTTTCTCCTCATTTGCCTTTAAATAGAAAAACTCAGAAAATGGTCTCTGTTTGAGGAAGTTCGATGGAATAAAACGAACGAAATATCACTCATTATGGAGTTATGTTTTAGATTAATCCAACTTTCCACATATTCATATCATATATTTATATCATATATATATATATATATATATATATATATATATATATAAATTTCGGTACTATCCAGGGTTTCAGAAATTCACTGAGGGTCTTAGAACGGATTTGAAAGGAATAATATGAGGAAAGAAAGCAGAAAAATTTCGTCATAAATTTAATTACTTTAAATACTGAATTTCATCATTAAAATTTAGGCGTAACTTTTATATTCTCTTAAATTTTTCGTATGTATTAACTTTACTGAGAATTATGGACAAGTTTATCAGAGAAAACTGTTGGCACTCCTACTGCATTTTAAATTGAACTTGTAAAAGAATATGACGTGATCCATTTGACTAACGGGGTGTTAAAACACATCTATGAACTGGAAACTTGACTCTCACGCACACACTCACGCGCGCGCGCACGCACACACACACAAAACACAATCCACATATATATACATATATATACAAGGGTCATTCAATAAATATGGAGAAGTTTTTGAAAAAAGAAAATAATGTTTTCAATTTTTTTACCATAAATGTAAACTCTGTGTTGTTTGCAATAAGTTTGGAGAAAAAATTATCTTAATCTCTCAAAAATATTTGTTTGGAGGCTATTCAAAATGGCAGCAAAACAAACAGTTTATTCCAAACTTGAACAGATGCCTGTCCATAATTTTTTTGCTGGCTGAGAAGTGCAATTCATGGGAAACTTACAAAAGAGTGTTTGTTATGTAGGGAGAAGCAAATTTCATTCAAAAAATGTTTACAGATGAGCAAAACATGGGTTTGCCTCTACAATTCTGAGTCAAAAAGACAATTTATGAATTGGAAACACATGACTCTCTGGTAAAAGACCATTTCTGAGCACAGTGGTCATTGATGATGGTGATCCTGACAGTATCGTTGAACGGGAAAAGGACATATAACTTAATTTTCTTGAAAAAAGTGTAACAGTAAACTGTTTTTCCTATTGCCAAATCTTTTGACAAAATTCGCCTTATTTATTGAATGATTCTCGTATATATATATATATATATATATATATATATATATATATATGCAATATGTTCGATTAAATAGGACAGACACTTTGTGTCTGCATATTCTATTTGAGATCCGTTCAAAAACTCTTTATAAAGATTAACCAGCATTTTTTTTAGCAAAATCTGCTTCGAATATTGCAGCCACATTCTAAAATACATATAGCTCATCGCCCTTCAATTTTCCGTATATCTCAAAAAAAAAATTATTTTGTTCTGTGAATGTTCTATTTCTTGTCTTTCATCCTATATATATGTATATGACTTGTCATTGAGTTTGCCACTTCATTATATGGTCCCTCGAAGATTGCTCCAGTTGGGGCCGAACGTTCTTGGCAAACATTCGGTGCCTTTCTAAATTCAGTCCAACCAAAAGTCAAACGACTCATGCAAAGATCAAAGATAGACTTGGCAGATACGATTTATCTGTCTTATTAATCAAACACACATACATACACACACACACACACACGAGCGCGCACACATGCACACCTGCACACGCACACATTTTCATTTAAACAGGTTTGATCAAATAAAATTGAATCCTTGTTATTTTGCAGTTTTTTTCTTTTTTCTTTAACGAGTCCTTATATTTTTTTTTACGTAACAATCTTGAAATTCGTTAATGGTTTCTCCAAAGGAGCTATTTGTGGTATACCGAGTACTTTCGCTTCTTATTAGAGCCATCAAGGTAATGTGTATGTTTATTTCTAAATTACAGCTGTTTAGTAATTAAACTATATTATTTCTTTTGCTTTTATCATTAAAGTGAGGCTTGTTTTTATCACCAAGGTGATATATATATATATATATATATATATATATATATATATATATATATATATATATATATATATTCACACTCAAACCTATACACAGAGAGAAAGATCGGGGCACTAACAGCGAGGTGTAAATCATTTTATAAATTCAAAACTTGGTCAAAGAATAACCAACTTCCCACTGATCAGTCAATAACAGAATTCTCCTTTTTCAAGAGTTATAAATCTTTTAAACGCATTGGACATCTATTTTAATTGAAAGTAAGAAAACTTTACCCCCTGTTAAGAAAGATACTTCGAGTAACAACTTCTTGTTGCTATTGCCTAGACAACTAATTAACTAGAAAGCAGTGAATTTTCTAATTGCTAACTCAATTTCTCCACGTCCACTTCCGTTCAGCATAGGTTTCATGTTCATGAATAAACATTGTTGTTATGCTATCTGTTCATGAGACTGGGTACACGCAGGTACACTCGTTTCATGCCTCAAGGGATTTAGTGAGAAGTAAGAATAAACAGATTTACCCGGAATTTGAACTCAGTGCACCATCTTATTTTTCAGTGCGATAAGCATTGCCATATTGTTTATATAATAATAAATCATTTTTCCTGATTATAAAACATATATTCTATTTGGCTGTTTCTCTTCCTACTTCAGCCGAAGCTCCAAAGAGAATATTCTTGGCAGTTATTTAATTCCATTAACTAGAATATTTTACCTAAATATAATCCTTATTGTATACGTGTAATAAATTCAACTTTTAATTTCTGTTTTACGGATTGCTAAGTTGATATGTACCATATGAAGGAATATATGCCTTTCCGCAGTCCATTCTTACATGTAGGACACAAGGTCAGGTTTTAAGCGGAGTTTAACAAATTTGAATTCTAATTTTTACTTTTCTTTGGTCGATTACCATACTAAGGGTACGGAGCCCAAAGGAAGAATAGCTGGTTTCTTTCCTTTTCCTAACGGTATTTTTGTTATGTGAAATGTAAACAGTCTCATCAAGGATTTAAAACTCGGAGCACCGTATCCTTTTTATACGACAATAACCATTATACCACGAGCGCCTCCATAATTAATAATTTGAAGTAAGAAGAGAAAGAAAAAATGTTTACAATGTTGTGCCACTCAATTGTCATTGGCAAATAAGCAGTTCGTTGTTGAACTATAGTCATCATGACAGTGTCACAACTAGAATATATTCAATCATAGTTATGTGATCTTGTACTTGACGAGCCAAAAATGAGTAAATGCTCATAGATAACTCACCACAGGATAATGGTTTGTAAATTAGTTTTACAAACCCTTTCCATTTTCGTGAATCGAATTTACACTCGATACTTTCCAGTTAAGGATGTATGCTCGATTAAGTTAAGATTAGTAATTATCAATGGGGCACTCCATAACCACACTACGGCACTATCCTCAACATCCGCTGGAGTGGAAATTTACTAAGCTTTTTGCTTAGATGTGGCACAAGGCCATATGAAAGGGGCACCCAATGAGACTCGAACTAACTCGTGTAGGTTTGCTAGTCGAGCTTGCTAACCATTACACCACCAGAGTCTTTGAAAGGGCGAAGATCATTAGTGTTGTGGCCATGCCCCAGAAGTCCTAGCTGTGCTGAGCTGGACTTATCTCCAGGATGAGAAATCATTCCCTTCCCAGGATCATACCATGCGACGGCCTCTCCAATAGCCATCGAGACTGAAGGGCAACAAAGAAGCGATACAAGAATTGCTTGAAAAAATCCTTTGTTGCCTCTCATATTAACCCCTGTCGATGATCCATCCTAACTGCGAACTGGAACGCCTGGCGTTTCACCACCAACCATGTTGTCTCCTCTTTGGAAAACAGGGCCGCTTTCAAGAACATAAAGCACAAGATGAAGTCCCGCAACATTATTCCATGAAGTTCTGGGTAAGTCATAAGCTACGCCACTGCGACCATGCCTGCCTATACTGCATCGGCCATATCAGCCATGAACGTCCCTGCAGTCGTTATGGACTGCCTCGTTATCTTCTTTTCAAGAAGCTAGGCCGTGATGACCTTGTCATGGGATAATGACTAGATTTCTATACAACTGCCAGCGTAAAGACTTTGATCCCCATTGTTTTTGGCATTGTCTTGCACTAAAGAAAGCTTAGTAAATATAAATAAGCATAGAGAGGTGCCCGTGGTGTAATGGTTATCGTCGTAGAAAATGGACACGGTGACACGAGTCCAAATCCAGGACGAGGCTGATTGCATTTCACATAGCACTAATACCCTTGGGAAAGGTATGAATCCAATTATTCTCCCTCCAGCTATGGGTAAATAGTAGGGAAGTTAAGCCTTGGTAAGGCAACAAGTCTAGGAGAAGGAAAACTCTGAATTCAAACCTGTTAAACTCCGCTTAAGAATTGACCTTGTGTCATATCCTGCCCGAGCGGAGGGGTTGGTAAATATGATAAATAAGCATAGAGAGATTATCATACCTGTTATATTACTGGAAGTCTCAGTGTTCACGCCTTGGTTGGTTTATCATACGTTGGTACATCTGTAAGTCCCTAGCTTAATGATAAAAAAGATCCTTTATCGTACGAAACAAGTATGCATTTTTTAACATAGTTTCCTTTTTTATCAACGCGCTTAATTACTGCTTCTCCACATCTATCTATGGATTAAAAAATAGATTACTGGTAGGAAGATTTCAATATCACTGTCATTCTACAACCGCCTACTTTTGAAGTCGCTCGGGTGGTGTAATGGTCAGCCAGTGAGACTAGCAAGCCATTACGAGTGAGTTCGAGTCTCACTGGGGGTCCTAATCATACGGCCATGTGTCACACCTAAGTAAAAAGCTTAGTAAATTATTACTACCTTCTACTTTTGACGGAAAATTTCCCATGGTGAAATGGCTAACGTGCTGGTCTGTGACATCATAGTAAGTGAGTTCGAACCCTAACCGCGCATCTGCGTTCCCTTTCGGACTAATATGTTTGGGCAAGTTATGAACCCCCTTATCTTCCCAGCTGTGGGTTAAATAGTACCACTAATGTTCTTTAAGGATAAATTTGACATTAGATAACCCAAAATGGTTGATATGCCATAAAAAAACCCCGAATCAACGCTTTTCTATCAGTTACAATGATCAAACGTAATACAATGAAAATTTCAAGTTAAAATTCAGCTAATTACTCTGTGTCAGTCTACTGTTTTATTATTGTTCAGTACTATACCCTGGATTATTTTGATAGTTGTTAGTTTTGGCTGTTGTAATATCCGGTCTTCTTCAGATATATGTGTGATTCGGTAAGATTTTCCAAATTTCAAACTATTTTTCAAATTATTTTTTTCATGCTCAGAAGTAGGCTAATAACAAAATTCAAGCAGTAGACCTACAGGTTTCTCAATAACAACGATGATGAGGAAACTCGTTTGAATAATTTAGAGTATAATTATCATAACTCCTCTCAGATATTTAAACAAAAACTTATTCTCAGTAGTTCTAATTGTATTTAGACTCGATTATCGATCCTTCGTAACCATCGTTACTGCTATCTGCTCTTATTTTGAGTAATGAACATTCTATAAATTAAAACATTTGTTCATATGAGTTTGTTAGAGATTTGTTTTTTCGTAAATTAACATCTTAAACAGGTTTTTTACATTATGTTGCATTAATAGTGAAAAGTTTGTTTCATATAACTTGAGAAAATACTTATTGGATTTTTTTACTTCAAAGAACGTAATTTATGTTTCTATAATTGGAATATAAAAACTGAATGACGTAAGAGAATCATATTTTTGGGGGTATTAAGTATAATTTGTCGCTTAAGTAAAATATTCTTCTGTTCAAAATTTCTCCCTTTCTTTCTTAAGGGCTTCTGGCGTAATTGAAAAGAATAAATGCTCAATGATATGTCAAAAAATGCATTAGGAATGGTCTTTGAACATAAATACGAGTACATTGTAAATTAGGAAGTAGCTGTCTGTTAAGGATCAGAAACTAGAATGAGTGCTATTTTCACAATCAGGTTCTATATATATATATATATATATATATATATATATATATATATATATGACTAGCAAATGAATATTTCGGATTTGACATTGTTAAACGAGACAGAGGCTTATTTATTTGTACACAGTTAAATGGTTTTAAATGTTTCTAAGTAACACTAACAATTTAATCTAAAATCAGTTAAATGTTTACACATATTAGAATTGTAAGGCAATAGTTTGTAGGCATTCTTAGTTTCAGAAAAGTAAGAGCTAATTTGTTTGCACACACGTAATATTTTTGCTTGCTATCAGTTAAGTGGTTTAAAATATAACTATTTAACTCTAATAATTCTCTTCAACGCTATTTACTTATTTGTACACTGTTAAATGGTTCAAAGAATTGCCATGTCATACAAATAATTCAAATTTTGCAATTATTCAAACAGTTTTAAATAGTTTCAACTACTTCTATATAACACGAATAATTCTATTTAGTTTTAATCATTTTTTTGCTCACGCTTAAATGGCTTCATGTATTGCTATCTATCACCAATAGTTTTATTTGCCCTCTGTTAAATAACTTCAATCTTCACTATGTAACACTTACAAAATCAATTTAACATTAGTCATTTGTTTACAAATAGTTTAATGGTTAACAGTTCTATTTGACCGATTGATTGGACTCTAACAAGTACTACCCTTCTAGGGCAGAGTGGACGTGGGGTTAATGGTAATGAAGGAGCGCTCCACAGTCTCCAAAGCTCCGCAATTCGAGCCACACAATCAGAGAGTTAATTGTCATAAGCAGGACACTCCTTGGCAGGGTCTTACCCCTCTGCAAAGATTCAGTCGCCGTATTGTACAACCCCAACCGTTTAGGCTGAATGATACTTGTGACAAACATTTGCAAAAAAAATGATATATATATATATGTATATATATGAGAAATATCTGTATATATGTTTTTTTGGTGTAAAGTCATTTTATTTCATTAGATCTATCGACGTTCAAAGTACCTCATCTGGGCAACTTATGAGCAGATATAGGGCTAATGTATCCCATGAAAAACATCTGTCTGTGTCTCCATCCGTTGAGAGAACTTTTACTTTCGTGTTTTTATAGAGCATCGATATGGCTGTGACAGTTTCTTTGGGGAGACCAAAGATTAGAAGTATTTGCTCCATCTTCCATCTGTGTATGGAGTCCAATGCCATGGAGAAATCTTCATATGAGAATGTGACCTCGCGGTTTTTTGCACGAATTCCTTCTTAAATTTAGCGAATTGTCAGAATCTGTGATGTGGATCGATTTCTCCAAAAAAAAAAGTCAAAAAGCAGACGATTCACCTCACAAACTATTACGAATACAGGCTAAGTAAATGACACAGTGCTTCTGGCAAATACACCTACTCAAGTCTGGAGCAGGCAGCAGGTGGCATTGGTCTCTACAACAATGAAGACAAACAGAGTGCATGTGTTTTAATAAAAAAGGACACATCTCCACACTTAATGGTGGTTCTTTGAAACAAGTGAAGTTCATGTACCTCAGAAGCAGAGTCTCATCTACTAAAATGCTATCAATATGAAACTAGCGAAGGCATAGACTGTAATCGATAGGTTATCGATCATATGGAAGTTAGACTTATCCAATAGAATAAAACGCAATTTTTTCAAACCGCGGATATGTCAATTTTTCCATATGGATGCGCCATATGGACACTGTCTAAAGGCTAGACGGGAATTTCGCAAGAATTCTATGAGCCATATTGAACAAGTCCTGGAAGAACCATCCCACGAACCTGCGGCTGTGCGGTCACCAACCTCCCATCGGTAAAACCATCAAAACAAGACAGAAAGACATGCGGGACACTGCTGGAGAAGTAAAGACGAACTCATAGGCGGTGTTTTCCTATGGATTTCTGCACATGAACGAGCAAGTGTTGGACGACTAGCTATAACTTATCTACAACAGCATTGTACGGACACAGGATTTGGTCTAGAAGACTGGCGGAAGCGATGGATGATAGAGACGAATGGTGAAAGAGAGTCAAGAAATCCGTGTTAGCAGCATGACATGATGATGATGATGATTATATGTATATTCATATATATATATATATATATATATATATATATATATATATATATATATTTCTTAACATAATTTCTAACAAAAATTTTAGTTATGACTTTGAATTGTACACATATACACTGACACACACACACACACACACACACGCACACACACAAACACACACACACACACGCAAATATATATATATATATATATATATATATATATGTGTGTGTGTGTGTGTGTGTGTGTGTGTGAATTAAAGCAATTGGTAATTATCTTATTATTACAGAAATCTTTTCCACATTCCGCGCTGATGGCTGTTAAATGATTGAATGTCTACGTTTTTGAGATGAAGCTTGATAATTTTCATCCTTTAGAATATTCGGACTATTTTTTCCATCTTTATTGCGATATTCACAATGATTCTGCCGATGCATCCTTCGGCCTTCTTTATATGTTTCATGTCAAACTCGTGAGCCGTACAGTGAATTTCGAACTGGACCTTTTATTTAATCTACTGGCGTAGATTGTTAGAATTCCGTTAACCATAACCTGATACAAGTGTTAAACAACAGTAAATATTCTTCGTTACCTACCTGTCGTTGGGATTGAACTTGCAACCTCCAGATGATTTCACTTAGAAATACTTTAACCAAACGCCTATAAACAGATATAGACTTTTGGATACTTGTATTAAGTTCTTGTTATTTTTACCTGTAGTCAGGTTAACAGGATTAGAACAATCTACCCAGTGGATTAAATAAAGGGTTCGTTTCAAAGTTTAATCTAGGTTCCCGAGTTCGATATGAAACACTCGAAGAAGGACGAAGGATGCATAGGCCGAAAAGTTGTGAATATTACAATAAAGATGAAGATAATAGTCTGAACACTCTAAATGATTAATGATTAATATTGAAATAAAGAGCACCAGAAGGTAAAAAGGAAGAAAGACCAGACCCTATATTATAATAAATGATTCAGTTTCATGAAGTACATTTAAAAAAAAAATGTGAATTAATTGTGTTATTATCCCTTCACAAATGCGACATTATTTTTTCGTTTTCTAAGTAGACTCATATTCACACCCACATGCAGGCGTACGCTAAGACACGCATACACACATGCACACATATACATATATGCACATGCATGCACACATAGATAGTGTAATGGTTATCGTTGGAGGAAATGGACATAGAAAGCCGAGTTCAAATCCTGAATGAGAAAGTTTGCATTTCACATAGAGCTAATCAGTAGTTGTTGGCGACGGTAGTCGAGGGCGACCAGAAGGATCCCTTTTCTATAGCTACTACATCGAAGTGTAGGGGAGGGCGCTACTCCTTTCTCTGAGTTGCTTCGCTTTATCCTTGATACGTATATTGCTGAGTGTTAAGCAAGCAGGTATCGAGTACCAGTTTTAAAGTCTTTGGTATGACGAAACCTGGGATTGAACCCAAGTCTCCCGGATCATTGACGAACACTCTACCCACTTGACCAATGACGCGGTACATAGGAGATATTATCATACGATTGAAGTGACACTCATGCATAGTTTTTCGAGATACATCAAACTCTACCTTCTAGGCCAATGAGCACTAATACCTTTGGTATATTAGTCCTCTCCAGCTATGTATAAATAGGATAGACTGGGCTCTGTAACTCTGGTATGGTAAGCTCTCTAAGAGAAGGAAAAATTTGAATTCAAACCTATTGAACTCTGTTTACGAATTGGCCCTGTGTCACATCCAGTTTGTGTGGAGGGGGTTGGTAAATACATGCACACATATAACATACCTACATACTGTGTATTACATATAATCTGCTACACATATATGTACTCATGATACTTTTATAAATTCTGTATATGTTAATTGTTCATGTGTGTGTATGTGCAAATATTACGTTGGTTGGAAAGTAATGCCTCATTTTAAATAGATTAAATGTAGATTAATGTGTAACAATGTTCGTGTGTTTGAATGTGCATCTATTCTCTTGTATGAGCTTGTCTGTACTCATGCTCACATCTGTACCGATACACGTGTGTGCACGTGAGTATGTGTATATGCGTGTTGAAAGTAGCCCAGCAACAGAATTCATACTGTGTTCCGACATTTCTTTCATCACGTCAACGAAAATCCACTCATATTTACCACAGTTGCATCATAAAACCATTCATAAAATTGTACATGTGCGACCACATGTCACGCCAAATTGCAATATTTTATGCAAGAGGAAAGGTATACGAATAATTGGATTGATATTGCAGCTATTCGTCTAACTATGAAGTAAGAGAGAGAGAGAGAGAGAGAGTACAAATAGTGGTGCGATAGTTAGCAGGCTAGTCTCATTAGCTAAAGTTTATGAGTTTGATGTTCAGTAGGTGGTCGGGTACTGAGGCCTTGTACCAGACAAAGCTAAGTAAATAACCTTAGTCGAAATGAAGCCTACCTCTAAAATATCGTCTTAAAAAGTGATTCGGAGAGAGTTCCTGAGGCGTTATATCTTGAGTGTTGGACCGAGGCATCGAAGTAAGCGAGTTCAAACTCCAGTTGCGTTATTGCATTCCCTTTCAGACTAATTCCCTTGGTATCACCCCCCCCACAGTAGCTATAGGTTAAATAGGTTGGCTTTAGCCTTAAATCACCCGAGAAGGTTGATATACCATTAAAAATACGATACCATACAGAGTGATTCCCTGTTGTACTGAGTTCGATCCTCATTATTATTTACGAATTTAATCTTGCACCAAAATGCGTTTAGTTTAGTAAATAAATATCCCTGATTAGATGACCCAGTGGGCTGGGGTTGCAGAATACACCGACTGCTTCTCTGCAGAGGGGTAAGATTCTCCCAACGAGTGTCCGGGATATAAAACTAAAAAAATCTGATGGTGAGCCTCCACTAATGCTGGAGCTTTGGGGAATACTGAGTACCCCTTTATTGACATCACTCCCAGGTCCACACTGGTCCCTAATGGTAGCACCTGATAGGGTCCTATCTATGGGGGAAATAGAACTAAACTGTGTACTTTTGCTAAAGTGAATTGTTTGAAATATTTATATGTATAAAACTGGATATAGCGCTAGATAACCTACATGGGTTGGCATGCCATAAAACCAAACCACACTCCGAGGAGAGTGATGGTTAACAAGTTACTCTCGTTGATATTCCTGGGTACTGTTTTTCTGTGTCAATCTCATCTAAGCTTCATACACATAAATACATTTAATCTTAAGGGAGAAGTAAGTAAATTTTCTTTTAAACTCAAAGTTTTGTACTAAAAAATATGATGGGATATGAATATCTTCAAGTTTAAATCAAAGTTTTAAAAGAAATAAGAATTTATTCGACCTTTGTTTGGCATTGCTTTATTGTGACCTTGTGACTAAGAGAGCAAGGTTTTTTTTTTATTATGGGAACAGAAAAATTATAATGAATTTTTACATGAGGAAGTCACGCCAAAAAAAAAACAAAAAAAAAACAAAAAAAACGCCCTGAGGGTCTGGATTTTCGGTTACTGCTCCACTCGAAACGGTCGTATTCGTGGCAAATTTTAAGAAAATACAAAAAATATAGTCAATGAAAGCTCTCTTGCCTCTCTGCGGTGATCTGTTTTTCACTGTGTTATGCGTACCAATAGATGATGCTATCTAATTATTTAATTAAAAAAAAATCCATCATTAAAAGGAAAAGAAAATATTTTCTGGGCATATAAATCTAAGATAAGGCTGGGTAACTGTATATTTTCTCTTAAAGTGGGATGCGAAGGAATACAAACTACTAAATCAGCGTTTTTCTTTTACGATGAATATCTGCCTACAAATCAAACCACAGTAAGATTTCTATGTATATATGCATTAATCATACAGATATTTTTCACTAAAAATGATGTTTAAAGTGGAATATAAGAAAAGATTGATATGTGTTTTTATGTATAACACTTAATGTTTCTTACGTAATATATAGTCAGTTAAAGGCATTTTGAAATAGAAAAAGTTTGTTCATTTTATAAGTTTTATTACCTTGACTAATATGGTTCAAGTTTGAATCTTTAAATCTATTTTTATTTTAAGATCTAAAGAAAGTGATGACATTTAGACAACTGAGCTCAGTTTCTCGATAAATTTCGATTGGGATCTCGGTACATTCGAACAGAATTTTTAGTGAAACACAAGATTCTGTAAGTGCAGCACACTTTGAAAACATTAACTCAAAGTCAATGCAATCTTTTATTTTCTAAACTGAAGAATCAGATTTGTTGACGTAGTGAGCATTAAAAGAAATACGATAGTAGAGCTTCACACGATATCAAAAGAGAATGTCCTGTGAATATTTTGATCAATACAAAACTCGCAAGGATAAGTGAGCTGAATTCAAAAGAGACTAGTTTAAAAGAAATTAATGCTTCATACATTGTTCATTTCCGTCTTGGTAAATACAGTTTCTGGACAAGGGTATCCTCGAAGCAAACGAGGCATTTACTCTCACTTGGATTAGATTTTCTTTTTGAGGATAAAGGCGTTTAAAAGCTGAACCATTGTAGATATAAATGTATCATTATGAACAATAACTGCTTGGGACAAGTTTCAGCTCAAACACTGAAGATTTTTAAATTGAAAATTTCATTTAAAGCGAGACAATACTACCAGCTAGTGTCATTTGTCATTACTACTGAGCAATATATTCGATCTTCACTGGCTGCCTAATCCATCTATCTATCTATATATGCACGAATATATATATATATATATATATATATATATATATATATATATATATATATATACTGTCATTCACAGACAGACTGTTTCGCGATATCAACACTCTTTAATGTTGCTAGACACGCGAGAATTTTCAAGCTGGATTCGAAACCCAGCTGATTTTACATCAGTCCGATATCTTACCCAAGAGCTATTGTCATTCTCAACGTAAGTGAAGGAATTATTTTTTACACACACACACACACACACACACACATATATATATATATATATATATGTGTGTGTGTGTGTGTGTGTGTGTGTGTGTGTGTGTGTGTGTGTGTATAAGTATGAACAAAAAGCACACTATAGTAAAGACCATATGCTATAATCTGCACTCATGAGGAAGTGGATAAATATTGCCTTCTCCGTGGGAAAAATATGTATTGTGTAATAGGGGAGCTAGAAACATATCTTAAAAATATTTACTTTGCCCCTCCTGGAAAAGTGACAATGTGCTTCCATGCTTCAATCTCGATACTTTTTTTAAACATATCTCATACGGAGATGCACTGGTCTGAAAGATAAAAATTATTGAATCAATTGAAACGTTATTCCGCGTTACTTGTGATGACTACTAACTCACTCTCACCCTCTACAACTATTACAACAATTGCATTAACTTTTCAATTCTTTTGCTCTTTTGTTTTTATTCTTTGAACCATTTTTATATTGATATCCTTCTTTTTGATAAAATTTATGTAAATAGAATGTAACCAAAAAAAGAAATCCAACGCAATCGGAGCACATAATAATTCTATACGGACGGTAATTCTAATTTATAGAAATATGTAAATATCAATTAAGATATTCTTCTTGGAGGTGCCCGTGGTGTAATAGTTATTGTCGTAGGAAATGGACGCGACGACATGAGTTCAATTCCTGAACGAGACTGATTGCATTTCACAATAGCACTAATACCTTTGGGAAAGGTATGAATCCCATTATTCTCCCTCCACCAATTGGTAAATAGTAGGACAGTCTAGGTTCTTATTCTAGGAGAAGGAAAACTCTGAATTCAAACCTGTTAAAGTCCTCTTAAAAATTGACCTTGTGTAATATCCTACCCGAGTGGAGGGGTTAGTAAATATGGATATTCTTTTTACTGAGGAGATGGGGAAAAAGGATGAAAGTTTAAAATAAATTGTAAATATTACCGACAATCTCAACCCTGAATAAATCCGCAAAATTGTCATAACAAAAGCAATGGCAATTCTTTGAAAAAAAGTTACGAAATAACAAAAGCACAGAAGAAAAAAGAACTGTATTGTTTAAGTTAGTTTGCTTGATTTAATGGCATATTGACCCTGGTTGTAAATATATTATTTTTATATGAATAGTTTGTAGGTAATTTTATTTTTTTCGATGAGCTTATTTGTTTGCAAACATTTTAATTTTCACTTATTGCAATATATTGTTTGAGTATAGTTAGATGGTTTCAAGTATAGGTGTTTATTGTTTTCACACAGTTAAATGGTTTCAAACATTGGGATTTAATAAAAATAATTCAATTTCATACTAATCATTTGTTTGCACACAGTTAAATGTTTTCAAGTATGATAGATAATTAAATAGCTTTCTTTGATCCAAAGAATGAACCCTAACAGGTATTACAGCACTGAATCAGAGTGAACCTATTCCATATTCCCCAAAGCTCAAGGACTATAGCCTCGCCATCAGATGCAATTTTGTGTCATAAACAGGACATTCGTTGGTGGAGTGGGATAATGCTCTTCTAAAGATGTGCAGTCGGCGTATCCTATAGTCGGCTGGGCTAGAAGGTACAGAGAATTAGATGTCCATAAAAAGAAATTATAAAATTACAAATGATCATAAAAAAAGCAAATATGAAGGCAATGAAAAGATTAAAGTACAGAAAAAAAGAACGCGCTAAGAATTTACTCTTTCGCTAGAGTAAGTAGTGGATTGGTGACCAAAAGAGAAAAAAAGAAATTCTATGACAAACGTGGGATTATTAATAATCTATTCCACATTCATTTCAATAAAAGACTGACGTCAAATGAAGAAATTCTATCCTGTAACATTAATTCTTTCCAGTTAAATTAATATCCGATTAAAAAAAAAAAAAAAAAAAAAGAGAATGCAGCCGTTTTTATAACTTCTTTTTAAACTAGACGGTGCCACAGAAATACCTCCCATCTTCTAAACTGTCATCTGGTGCAAATGAACTAAAGCAAGAGGTAATGATAGCTCCATCTAATTAATGTACTTGTCTTTTAATTGGAATCATTTTGAGCTGATTAATTGTCATCTAATTAATGTCTTACTTTTTGTTGTAGATACGATCATTTATGCTCATAGTCTGGTCTGGTGCACACTACGTGTTTGCTGATGAAAAGTAATTGCTACACAAAGAGCTGTTCGGGTTCATTTCATATTGTGTCGGAATAAAGTTGTTCTGGATAAAATTTTCAGTTCACAGTAGTATTGACTTTCTATCTGGAATAGCATCATTACGCTGTATCATGAAATGAGTATGAAAAGCTCTCTGTGTAACAATTACAGACTCATTAGTCTTTAAAACTTTTCAGCAGGGTGTGCATCTGTCCAAGCTATGATCGTAACTGATCATATCTGAAAAAAAGAAAAATATTAGCCATTAGATAAATGGAGCTACCATTACCACTTGCCTACGTTCACTTGCATCATAAAGGTAATAGTTAAAAATATAATAAGTATTACTGTCGACCCTGTATTTAATTTTTTTACCTAACAGAAATTGTAATTTTTTTTGGTAAGTGATATCCTTGTAGAAGAACAACAGCGATACTATTTAACTCATGGCTGGGTGTGGGGATAAAGGAGTTCATACTTTTCTCAAGAATATTATTCTAAAAGAGAACGTAATAACAAGACTGGAGTTCGAATTTGCTTTCAACGACTTCACAATTCACACGGAATCTACAACTCAACGGGCACTCCAACTTTTGGTGAGCAAGTTGAACTCTCGGAAACATAATCTTGAAATTCGTCAGTTAATAAAAATGGACGGTCTAAGCACTTTAAATAATTTTCGTTCTCTACTTTACAAAATTTACCAACTGAAAGTATTATTGCCGACATTTTGGAAAATATAAACTCCGGAAAATTTACATTAAATTCGACTCCTACACAGTTGTAAGATTTATACACGAAATGCCTCAATCTTTGGAAAACGATAGAGCGAACACAACCCGTAGGAACGGATGCTTGATGGAGGCTTGAGCATGATGTCAGCATTTTAACTGTTTCTAATGCTGACAATCAGTCTACTGTTGCCATAGGATTAATATAGCATAACGTTTAAGTGTGTTTTTGGTCTACTTTATTATCCATACTCTCTCTCTCTCTCTCAATATATATATATATATATATATATATATATATATATTCATTTATTATCATCATCATCAAGTCTGGCCCACAGTACGTAGTTTCCTTGAACCTCTTTTTCCACCCATCCCTATCCTTCATTGTTTATGGTCGGTCTTTTTAATGCATCCAGTGTCTGCACAGGTTGCGAATATATATATATATATATATATATATATATATATATATATATATATATAAGACTAAAATATAACGCACACACATATGTATACACATATATATATATATATATATATGTTTGTGTGTGTGTGTGTGTGTGTGTGTATAATAGTTAAGGTAATCATTATGAATTTTATAAACATTTCATTCATTGTTAAATCTAATACTATACGAGATTCTTCCATTTTCTGGCATAATGTATTGGCAGCATACCTCGCTCGTCCCACATATGGAACGGCATCTTATTGCCAAACATAGAGGTTAGAACTCGACCCAACTTTCCTTTAACAAAACATATTTATAATTGCTTTTAAAGAAGTGTTGAAGATAAGCCAGTCTAAATCATTGCCTTTGTATTTACTTTTTGTTGCATTAAACCCAGAATAAACCTAGTTTTTAACCAGCCAACTTCAGGGACATAATTTCTTCCTGGAATAAATATTCTTGTTTTTTTAGGCATACTTGACTTCTTTCGGTTCGTCATTTCATTAGTTAAATGAGGGTATGAGGCTGAAAATGAAGTCAATGAAAACCAGATTGTCCTTTTAACTGACCCCGGAAAGCACAGGATAAAAATAATTTTCACGTCAGTTGTAGTTGGTGGAATTTACCAAAGAACCCATGACAGCAAGTCCCCTCAGAACTATCAGACTCATTTTAGCATTCTATAATTATTGTTACTCTTTTGATGGTTTTTCACACGAGCGTTGGCTGATGTTTTTCACTTGAGTTTGAGTGACAAGTCTCCTCAAGTCTCCAGGACTATTCTAAGTATTCTGGCCAATCTTAATAATGCCATAGTTTGGATGGTCTCTAGTTGTCTTCTAATTTTTAAATCTTCCAGTCGATTTACAAAGGTAATGGCGATTGTTCGGTGTAAACATTGTTTCATGTTTTTTTCAGTTCACTAGCAAGGTCAAAGTACTTATCTCTCTTTTCACTTTCTTTGAATTTTACTCTGTAGACAGCCGGGACGATAAAATCCACTATTCGGCTGGTTCTCTTTTTTTTTTTTTGACTATTACAATGTCTGGTCGTCTGTCTGAAATTAAGTGATCCGTTTCTCAAAGACTGATTCTGGTTTGTGCATATACCATTTGTTTGTATGGTCAGTTTTCTATTTCTTGCACAATTTCCAGTGAATTACCTTCTCCATCCAGTTTGTGTCTAGTCTTATACTCTTTTGTGCAAATTTGCTTCATTCGCTTATTATATGATTGTTTCCTCTCTATTACCACATAGCCAACATTTGCTATTTTGTTGCGTCTTATCAATTCTTGCTTTGATATAAGTGGTCCTTATGGGCCTGTTTTGTACTGCTATTAGAAAAGATACAGTTATACTCTTAAAGTTTCCATTTTTTCGCTACGTCCAATTTTTCTCGTGAGATCTCGTATGTTTTTCACTTGAAATGTCTATACAGTTGTTTTTCTTCCTATTTGTGTATTTTAGTTATTGTTGCTCTGTTAATCCCTGCGTTGCTTGTTTTGTTTCTGGTCACAGTAATCAATCTTCTTTACCCTTTTTTATGTAGTCTTCGAATCGTCGTATCGATATATCGACGCCATCCCCGATGCTAGCGAGTCCTCTTCCTCCTTCTTTTCTTGACATATATAATCTGTTTATGTTATCTCTCGGATGTAAGACCTTGATGCATCGTCATAAGTTTTCTTGTTTTCTGATCCATTTGTTGAAGTTATTCCCTCGTCTACTTGAAGAATCATTATTATCTTACTCCTTTGCGTTTTTCACACTAGCGTTTGCTGGTGGTCATTTCACTCATTGTGTGTTTTTCACCCCGGTATTAGCTGGTAGTATTTCATTCAAGTTTGAGTGACAGCAAGTCTCCTCAGGTCTCCAGGACTCTTCTGAGTATTCAAGTCGATATCTAGTTTGAATAGTCTCTATTTGTTCTCCGATTTCCGAGGTCTAAAAACTTTTCTTTTTTGTTTTCGCTTTCTTTGATTTTGACTATGTGAAACGCTGGGACAATAAAATCTACTAGACGGCAAGTTCATTTTTTTTAAAAATTATCTCGACGTCTGGTCTCTGGGCCAAGATCAGGTGATCCAGTTGTATATCAAAATTATTATAATTATTATTATTCAGGTTTTTACACTAGCATTAACTGGTTCTCTTTCACTCGAGACTGAGTGACAGCTAGTTTTCTCAGGTGTCCAGGATTTTTTTCTGAGTATTTATTTCACTCCATGTGTGTTTTTCACGGTAGCGTTCGCTGGTAGTCTTTCACTGGATTCTGAGTACAGCAAATCTTCCCGGGTTTCTAGAATTCGTCCGAGTATTCTCATTGATCTTAACGAAGCAGTAATCTCTATCCCTCCTTTGATCTCCAGTTTCTTTAGTTTATTTTTCAAGATTTAAACAACAGTTCAAAATGCACCAACTATTATCGGTATCGACGTTACCTTCATTTTACACAGTTTTTTTTTTCAGGTTTCAAGAAAGATCGAAATATTTGTTTATCTTTTCACTTTCTTTTATTTTCATTCCGTAGTCCACTTGAACAGCAAAATTCCCAATGATAAGTTCTTTTTTCTTTTTAATTACCACTTGATCTAACCTTCTGGCAGGAATGTGGATTTGTGTTTGTACTTCAAAATCCCGGATGATTTTATGCGTTTCATTTTCTAGGACGGATTCTGGTTTGTAAATATACTAGTTGATAGTAGGGTTAAACTTTAAACTCTTGCATGATTCCCAGTAGATTAACTTTCTCACCCAGTCTTGTAGCATTTGCTTTTTATGTGAATGACCGTTTCTTATCTTTTTGCGCATAACCTACACTGGCTATTTTGTTGCGTATTACCAATTATCGCCTTGATATAATTTTTCTCTGAGCCAATATTTTTATTGCTATTTAAAGAGCTTCAGTTTCTCTTTTGAGATTTCCCTTTCGTAGCCATGTCTAGGTCATCTAGTGTTCAATCTCACAAGTTTGTCGCCCAATATAATTTTTTCCTTAGTTGTTACTGGTGTAGAGATAAAGTAATAAAAGGTCTAAAAAGAAAAAGCCAACCCTATTGTCAACATTTTAGTATCATTAGTTGTGGTAGTAGTAGTATTAGTAGTATGAAAAGGAGAAGAAAAATGTTATTTTAGTAATTTTTTTTTTACTTCGTGCTTATCCCCGTTTTTTGAAATCGATTTTTTTTTCACAGTTGCCAGTTGATCTACGTTACTTTCAGTTACATTGACTTTCACCCAGTCGGCTAGGGCTGTAGAATACACCGATTGCATCTATGAAGAGGGGTAAGACCCAACAAAAAGTGTCCTGGATATGACAAGAAACAATCTGATGGTGAGGTTCTAGTAATACTGGAGCTTTGGAGAATACGGGATACCCCTTCATTACCATCGCTACCTTGTCGACTCAGGTTCGGTGTGGTAGCACCTGATAGGGTCCTATCTATGGGTCAAATAGAACTAAACTGCGTACTTATGCTAAACCGAGTTGCCCGAAATAGAACTGTTTTGATGTTTAAACTGCGTACTTATGCTAAACTGAGTTGTTTAAGATAGAACTGTTAATTTGAACAAAAATGGATTTGGCTTTAAATAACTTATAAAAGTTGATATGCCATAAAACCCAAACAAGTAAACAAACAAGCAAAATTGACTTGCATGGAGTTACAGTTTTGTGTCTGTAGCCACACAAGTAGCTTAAGTTATTTTGTGTTCAATTTGGTTTTGGCATCGTTTTTTCTGTGGTGCTGTTATTTGTGCTTCTTTTTACTTTGCTTTTCCTCTTTTCAAGTGTTCTTTGCAAAAACAATGACGAAGACATATCGCCAGCAAATCATTTTCTATTCTTCCCTTTCCTGAATCCTTTATGGATTTCATTTTCTGCTTATCTTAAAAAAATTTTTTCTTTCGTGATGTTTTGTCAGTTTTCACATTGACTACAACTACTATTACTTCTACTAATAGCAACAAAGTTATCAACAATGATACCTTTTTATTTACTCCTTGGGAGGTTTTCACATCAGCGTTAGCTGTTGGTCTTTCCTTGAAATTTGAGTGACAGCAAGTCTCCTCAAGTCTCCAGGACTTTTCTCAGTATTCCAGCCGATCTCAATAGTGTAGTAGTTTGGATGATCTCCACTCGTCCTCTTATTTCCGAGTCTTCCAGTCCCTTTAGTAATCCTTCGGTGACTGTACGAAGAGCACCAATTATAATTGGTATAAACGTCTCTGTCATGTTCCATAGTTTTTTCACTTCTCCAGCAAGGTCCAGGTTCTTATCTCTCTTTCCATTTTCTTTCAATTTTACTCTGTGGCCAAGCAGGACAACAAAATCCACGATTTTGCAAGTTCCCTTTTTCGTTGATTATTATAAAAATCTGGTCGTCTAGGCGAGATTAGGTGATCTGTTTATTATTATTATTATTATTAGAGTTTTTCACATCAGCGTTAGCTGATGGCTTTTATTATTGACATTGTTATTATAATTATAATTATTATTATCATTATTTACACAGTATTATCAATTACAGGTTTTTTAAATTAACTAAGTTTAACTAGATTTTGGCACAAAGTCAAATGTACAGGAAACGCAGAAAGAATTGAGCTTGCATGTAATCATCATCATCATCATCATCATCATGTCGCGCCGCCTGCGCGGATATCCCTGACCGTCTCTCGCCATTTCTCCCTATCATTCATCGCCTCCGGCAGGTCTTCAGGGTTACATCCCGTGTCCTCACACAGCTGCTGTATGTAGGTTCGTGCTGGTCGTCCCACTCTTGCACATCCATGTGTGGGGGTCCACAGGAGTACATCGCTTATGAGCTCGTCCTTGCTTCTCCAGCAGTGTCCTGCGTGTCTGGTTCGTCGAACTTGTATAGTTTTTGTGATGGGGGGCAAGTGTCCGTATAGTTGGAGTCTCGTGGGGTGTTGTCGCCAGGACTTGTTTAATACTGCTCTCAACATTCTTGTATAATTTCCGTCCAGCCTCCTTTCTAGCCGCTTCGTAAGCGTCCATGTGGTGCATCCATATAGTAGTATCGACACAACCGCTGCCTGGAAGAAACTGCGTTTCATTTTGTCAGTTAGGTCCGACTTCCATATGATCGAGAGCCTATCGATAGCTGTCCATGCCTTCGTCAGTCGTGTGTCGATGTCTTTCTCGGTTGATGAGACGCTGCTTCCTAGGTCGGTGAATTTGTTGACTAGTTTCAGAGAGGCTCCGTCTAGTGTGGCAATGTTGCCCGTTTGGTTGTAACACATATATTCGGTTTTGTTTGCATTGACATGGAGGCCAATGCCAGCTGCGGCTCGTTCCAGACTATGCAGTAGTGTAGTCTGATAGATTAGCTTGGTATTTATTACATCATGCAAAGCACCCAACTATCCTTGCTGTTCGTTACTCAGCATCAAGTCAACGATTTTAAACACTAAATATTTTTCCCAATTTTTTGTCCTTTTAAGGGCCGCTGACTTTTGAGAAGTATCAATCATATGACATTTCTATCAACTCAAGGAACATATTAAACCTCAGGGATACAGTGCCCAGTGAACCAATGGCATTTCTATCAACTCAAGGAACATATTAAATCTCAGGGATACAGTGCCCAGTGAACCAAAGACAATGGGAGAAACCTTATTGCTCAGCACCGACATTCATGAGAGTTCAACGTTTAGTTCAGCGTACTTTGTGATTATCTCACTCTCTTTCATAGTCACCAAGTAGTCATCTGGAACAGCAACATTAGTAATGAGAGGTTCTCATGTTTCTTTCTTAACAATGATTATATCGGGTTGACGATAGATAAAAAAAAATATCAGCCAGTACTGCAAAGCTCAACAAAATTGGTACGTTCTCATTCTCCAGCACGACTTTTCGTTCGTGTTGGTAGAAATTGTCCGTCACTCTGACACTGTGCTTTGCTTAGGTTCCAGTTAGAGTTTTTCTTTTGGCTAGGCAGCATTTCTATTCTTTCCCTTCGCACGCACTATGTGTGCTACACTCTCCAGTTTTTCCCCCCTACAAAGCGTATGTCACTTTGCATAGTTTCGTAAATAGACTTTTATACAGAATTAGTTGCTTAAGTCTGGTTTTGTGCGACAACAGTGAAATTCAGTCTCTCTTTTCAACTTTTTTTCTGGTTAGCAATAGCCAAAAAATATCCGTTTTTTGCCAGCGAGCTCCTTTTTTTGCTCCTTAGTTACTCAGGATTTGTCCAATGTTTTCTTATTCAGCATCTTATCTTCTTAATTTTCTTTCCCTAGACCAAAGTTACGATATGAGCCAGTGCCCTCTATTCTAAAGACGGCATCTAAAAATAATGAGTTGGCAACCAGGCTATTTTCTAAGGCAAAGATCATGTGGAACTTACTTGTTTACTTGTCAGTGTGCTTTATTTATGACCATAAGGTAATTCTGACAAGACAAAGAACTGAAGCCTCCCTAAAAAAGCATGATCATTTCATACTAAGAAACAAATCAAGACGGATACCGCCACTGCACACATCAGTTCAAAGGTACCTGACTTAGACATATTTGTCTGCTCTTCTCTCTTCAAGTTTCTCTTTCAATTGGGATCACTGCCTTTACCGAATAAAGTTGTGCTTATAATAACTTGTCAATTTTTTTTTCTCGCTACGGGAATTTTCAAGATGATCTCGGCAATTCCATTTTATTCTGCGTTACGAAATGTTCCACCATACCTGGACCACCGAATTCGTAAAAATATTCTAAACAAATAAAACACATTAACGCTAATTTTATAAAAACAAACGAAATGCTTTTTTTAGAAAATAAATGAATTAGATTTTCTGGATATTTAAAATCGAAACCAACCTCACTAGTATAGCAGGAATATGGGATTTGATAGCTATTAAAAATAAAACTGAACCTGTCATACGTAAATATACTAGAAGGCCAGAGAGAAAGAGAGAGAGAGAGAGAGAGAGAGAGAGAGAGAGAGAGAGAGAGAGAGAGAGAGAATAAGGAAGATTATAAAAAGTATGAAAAACACCAAAAACCTTGCCTGGTAACGAGAAATGAAGCTAGCGTCGTTGCCCAGAGATCCGGATGCTTGGAAACTTTCTGAGAAAAGTTTGTTCACAATCAAATCTCTGGTGGTAATCAGCAAAACATCTGGTGATTCAATAATAATTAAAGGAATATAAAAATTGGCATGACTGGGAGAGAATAGTGATCTATGTGGAATTGCTCAAGTATATATGAACAAACCAGAATCTTGCTTAGACAGTGAAAATATGAAGAGAAACTTTTCATGGTGTTGGGACCAACATACTGAACTGCGACATCGTAGTAATCAAGTTCAACCCACAGTCGCGCTATCCTCTTCACTATCGGATTAATGCCTTTGTGAAAGGTATGAACCGCCTCACCTACCTCAGTTATAAGTTAAATAGTACAACTACTGTCGTTTTATAAGGATGAATTTGGCATTAAATAACCCATTAGAATTGATATGCAATTAAAACAAAAGTAAGACAGAAAGAAAATATAAAATACTTTGAGATTTGAAAAGAAAAAGAGTCCCTCAATGTTGACCGGAAGAATAGGTTATTCATCATGATCAAAGAGAAGACTTTTCAGAGACGTGATGTTGGGCAAGAAGATGATGGAGAGTAGAAAACCCTATAAATGTGTAAAGGCATACATGAAACAATTATACTCAAATGGAGGACGAAAGAAAAAAAAGGATTGTGAAAAAGTGACCATCCCTCACAACTCTAGATCAATAAAATGTCTGAGGTGGAAAATCCTGACAACACCGATAAGAGAAGAAATCTGTAACATGCTTATATGCCGTGGACTATTTCCGGAAGAATAAATAAGATGCCGCAGGAGAAGAAGGGGACTCATAACAGACTATATATAGACCAGTACGTCTTCAAAGACGTCAAAACAAAGCGGAACAACGTAGCAATGGTATGGATTAACTATAAGAAAGCTTATGATATAGTTCTGCAAACGTGAATAATAGAGTATTTGAAAATATCCAAAATATCAGACAAAATCATAGATTTAATCATGGAAAACTAAAGGGTAGAATTGAGTGTGGGAAGTCAAATCCATCAAGAGTGAAAATCCATCTATCAGGGAATCTTGTTCTTACCACTGATATACGTTATAGCAAAATTGTCATTCAATCATATATTTAGGGAAAATACTGAGACTACAAAATTTTCATATTTACCGTAAAACATTAATCCCCTTATGAATATGGAGGGTATAAGGATATTTGCAAAATATGAAAATGAACTAAAGACCCCGATGCAAACAATAAGAATATACAGTCAGGATAGAGGAATGGAATTGGGCATTGAAACTACTGGTCCTTGGATATATACGTAGCGGGCACCATCAAACAAAGGGAGATGAAGAAAGGTATAAGGAAAGACTCTCAAAAGAACGAGAAACAAAACACTGCAGTAGAAATTTCACCAAAGGGATAAACATTTGTACAGTCCCCTGTAAAAGATACTCGGGACCATGCTGGTAATGAAAAGTAGGAAAAGATAATCAGTAGAAGAAATAGAACGATCAAATTAAGAATAAATTAGAACGCTCGGAAGTACTTGGAAATATTGAAAGCGGACACCAAAGAAGCGGAGAAGAAGGAAACAATAGGGAAAGAGTACCTTAAACGAACGAGGACACTTCTCGAAAGTAAGCTATGCAGGAGAAATCTCATCGAAAGGATAAACATCTGGGCAGTCCCCTTTGTAAGATACGCGAGATCATTCCTAAAATGGACAAGGGAGAAACAAAGATACAAAGAACAAAGAAATTGATGACTATATACAAAACATTACACCCGAGAGATGACATAGACAGACTGTACGTGTTAAGAAAAGAAGGAAGAAGAGGACGCACCAGATGCAAGGAATTGAGGACAATATTAAGAAAAGCAAAGAAAGATTAAGTACAGCAGCCAATTGAAGCAATGGCAGCATAAGTACAGATAGAAAAAGAACAACTAGAAAGCATAAATGAGAGGAAAAACGACTGTATGGATATTTCAAGCGATAAACTGACGAGGTTGCTCACGAAAAGACAAAGATGTAGTTACTAAAAGAAAATTTAAAGAGAGAAATCAAATTCCTTCTCAAAGCAGTAGAAAATAACATTATAAAAACTAATTATGTTTAAACAAAAATTGATCATACGCTGCAGAATAGCAAGTGTCGTTTATGTGGAGAAAGGAATGAAACGGTTAATTACATAACAAGAGAATGCAGTAAAATGCAACAGAAGGAAAAAAGACTAGGAACAAATGGATTGTAAAAGGGATCTACAAGGAATTGTGCAAAAGAATTAATATATTGATCATATCACAAAATGATAAATGTATAAACCTGTATTTGTCTCATAAAATTCTCTGTGATTTTGAGATACAAACGAATCACCTGATCCCGGCCAGACGACCAGACATAGTGCTAATTAACAAGAAAAAAAGAACTTGTCATTAAATATATTTTGCCGTTCAAGACAACCACAGAGAGAAAATAAAAGAAAATGAAAAGATAGTCAAATACTTAGACTTTGCCAGAGAAAGAATGTGAAAAGAATGATAAGTACCTCAACCTTTCCAGGGAATTGAAAAAACTATAGAACATGAAAGTGACAATTATACCAATTGTGAAAGGTGCTTTTGGTACAGTAACTAAAGGATTATTAAAGGGACTGGAGGACTCGGAAGTTGGCGGACGAGTGGAAACCATCCAAACTACAGCATTATTGAGAACGGCCAGAATACCGAGAAGAGTCCTGGAGACTTGAGGAGACTGGCTGTCACTCAAACTCCAGTGAAAGACCATTAGCTAGTGCTGATGTGAAAAACTCTCAAGGAGTAAATAATGATAATAATTATTTTTATTTTGTAGTATTAGTAGTAGTATTTTCACTCGATGTGAGTGTTTCACACCAATTCTAATCTGTGTTTTTTCTATAAAGACTGAGAGACAATAAGTCTCCGAAGATCCCCAGAATACTTCTAAGTATTCTTGTTGGTTTTTCCATTACTATGGACTTGATAATCTCGATTCATCTCTGATTTCCAATTCCTTCAGACTCTTTTTCTGACTTTTGGGGACCGTTCCAAGGGTACTGACAACAATTGCTATCACCCTACCCACCCTACGTTTCAGAGCTTTGTCAGCTTTCAGGTCAGATTTAACCGTTTGTTTACCTTGTCGTTTTCTTTTATTTTCATTCTGAGCCATTGCAATAGCAAAATCTATTTGGTGAAAGGCTCTCAACTCTTGTTAATTAACACTCGGTCTCTTCTGAAAAAGATTGGTTGATTCGTTTTTATCTTAAAGTCGCTAAAGCGCTTGAAATAATCCCGAAGAACATTTCATCATGACCGATGCCCGTTAAAATCTGTTTGTTTATAGAGTTTTTTTTAAAAAGTACGCTGGCTCCTTTTTTTAAAAACATTTTTTATCATTCACACTTTACATTTTAATCTCCATAAAAAAAAGAAAAAAAAGAAAATAACTAAAATTCTATCTTACCTTCAAATTAAAGAGTCTTTAGAAAATAAATTAGGACGGGCCAGAGAATTAAGGATTTCCTGTGTTCATGTGACTTTTCTGCGCACAAGGATAATGTAACTAGACATAGCGAGAAAAGAAATATTAAAAAAACGTAGAAAGTTATAACAACAAAAATGGCGTGATTAGAGAAATATTGTAACCAGATGTCTTCTTTGGAAATCTGTTTTTAACAAACACCAGCACACGTACTGTTTGTTTCCGTTCTCATTTCCTCCCTCCTATTTCATAACATTTTCTAATTTGTATTATTTACTGTGTTTACTCTGATCTAGCACAAGGCAAAATGTTTAGGGCACCCCGTTAGAATGGACCTCAGTATTTTGTGTATTTGTATCTCTGTGTACGTTATGCTCTAAAGATAGCAATAATACGAGAGTGGGCTGAAAAGTTAATTGGAAGGGAAGTTCATATTGTGACATCATATCTCCTGTTGGTAACATTGTTGACCAATAAGATCCAAGCACTGCAATACAGGGGAACCCCATAGGAAACTAAGTTGAAAAATAGATCTCATTTGCTCATATTCCATGTGAGTAAGTTGATCAGCCCATGAGTTTTTCTTCTAACCCTCATATAAATCTCATCTGAACACAGTTCATGAGACTATCTTGGTTAGCCTATGAACTTTCCGTCCGACCCTCGTATGAATCTTATTCGGTCACATTCTAGGGGAGTAACTTGGTCAGTCTATAAACTTTTCAGCCGACCCTCATTTGAATCGCATTTAGTCACATTCTACGAGAGTATCTTCGTTAGCCTCTGAACTTTTCGTCTGATCTTCATATGAACCTCATTTGGTCCCATTCCATTAGAGTATCTAGGTAAGCCTATGAACTTTTCATTCAATCCTCATTTAAACCTCATTTGGTCATGAACTTTTCAGCCGACCCTCACATATATGTTGGCGACAGAAGGAATAATCGTTGTGCGTACATGCTTCCCGCTACATATATAGTGTTTGTAATGACCTAAAAATCGATTATAAGTTTATATATACTGATGATTTAAAACATAACGACCCCTTGATAAATAGTAAGTAGTAGTAAATTTGGCGACCGTAGTCAAGGGTGACCAGAAGGCTCCCTTTTCAATTGCTACTACATCGAGGTGTAGGGAGGGCATTACTCCTTTCCCTGGATTGGTCCACATTACCCTCGATAGTTACCTTATACTGCTGAGTGTTAAGCAAGGAGGTATCAAGTACCATTTTTAAAGTCTTTTGTATGATGTGACCTAGCATTGAACCCAGGTCTCCCGAACCGTTGGCGAACATTCTATCCACTAGTCCAATGAGCCGGTGCACAAAACAATTCTTTAGCCTAGTCGGTTGGGTCAGTAGAATATATTGCCTGCATCTCTGCTGGGTAAGAATCCTCCTGCGATTGTCCTATATATGATATGAAACAATCCGATGGTGAGGCTCCATTCTGGGAGATTTGGGGAATGTGGAATACCTCTTCATTGCCATTACTCCCAAGTCCACTTTCACCCGGAGTGATAGTACCTGACAGAGTTCTATTTATGGGTCAAATAGAAATGTTTGACGTATAAACTGTATGCAAACAAATGACTTATAATAAATTGAATTGTTAGATCATTCAACTGTGTGTAATCAAATTACTGATGTTTAATTGACTTATTCGGGATACATTCCAATACTTGGAACCATTTATCTATGACCCAATGAATGAATAGTGTTGAATAGAATAATTAGTGTCAAATAGTAATACCTGTAACCACTTCACTGCACGCAAACAAATGATTAATATTGAATATAATTATTAATGTTAGATAGCAATAATTGAAACCATTTAACAGTGTAGCAATAACAGCAATACTAGATTGCAAACAAATTAGTTGTATCACACTAAAAAATCTAATTACTAGACTGAATTTCTTAGACGAAGCTTGATGATTTTTATCATTAAGGGTTTTCGGACTATTGTCTTTATCTTTATTGTTATTTCCACAACATTTCGGCCGATATGCCCTCCGGCTTTCTTCAGGTGTTTATCGAACTCGGGAAACTACACGGAACTTCGAACTACGTCCTTTACTGAATCCACGGGAGTCGCCTGTTCTAATTCCGTTTGCCATAATGGGTACAAGCATTAAGTATTCTTGTATTGTTTGTCGCCTGTAGTAGGGATTGGACCGGCAACCTCCCGATGATTGTCTCCTTAGACGCTTAAGAAACCAACGCCTATGACCATTACGCTATGTGTCCTGATGGAAATAACAATAAAGGTGAAGACAATAGACCGAAAACCCTTAATGATAAAAATCAAATTACCCATAAACTATTCACTTACAAATCCTATATTTATATCCATTTAAATGTGTGCAAACAAATGACTGATGTTAGCCATTTCATTACAAGTGAAATATAGCAAGGGGTATTGTCCTGGTGAATGATGCTGCTATCATTGTAGTTGGCTGTTGTTATGAAAAAGTTACCTAGTCGTCCAATAAATGACCTGACAGTATATGGTCCACTTGAATGATATGCCTCATTTTACCCCCAACCTCCTTTCACTTCTTGTTCTTTTTTGGTCAGTGGTTTCCAATAACGCGTCTGAGTACCATCAATTTTCATTGGATTATAAGTAAAAAGTAAAGTTAGCGACCTTAGTCGAGGGTGACCCGAAGGCTTTCATTTCAATAGCTACAACACCGAATGTTGGGGAGAGCACTACTCCATTCCCTGGATTGCTCCACTTTACCCTTGATCCTTACTTTATAGTGCTGAGTGTTAAGCAAGGCGGTATCAAGTACCATTTTTTGAGTCTTTGGTATGACTCGACCTGGGATTGAACTCCGGTCTCCTGAACCATTGGCGAACACTCTACTCATTAGGCCAATGTCCAGTTCCCATTGGATTATAACGCTCCTTAATCTTCTACATATTCAGTAGAATTCGAAGCCTATTGATCTCGACCGCTGTCTTCATTGCTGCAATTTCTATTTCCGACATTTATGTGCCTATTTTCAGTGATAAAGATTCGTTGGTATTGATGCTGTGACTTATCTGCAGCAACCTATTATTTTCTTCCGCAAGGATAGCGTTTGAATGAAACGAAAAACTTAATATTCAAAGCATTAAAAAATTAGCTAATACTAAAGTTACTTAATTTTTTTTGTCAATAACCGCAGAATTTAGTTCATTAAAATTAAATACTTGAGAAGGGTTTACCTGTCGTAAAATTCTGTCCTTGATATGTACATTTGTTATGCAACAGTGAAAAGCACGGAAAATACTTTTTATTTAAAATATAATTAAAAATAGGCTAAACATAGGTTTACCAGCACGAGCCTGTGTCGAAGATACAGTTCATGGAGTGGAAACACACTGACTCCAGTGAAGAAACAGTTCTGAGTGCAGTGATCAGTAAAGAAGGTCATGCTGACTGTCTTCTAAGATGTGAAAGGACCCATGACTAATGATTTCGTTGAAGAAGGTTCAACTGTAAACAGTGCTTTCCATTACCAACTTCTGAGATAAAAAAATAATCTTATTTATTGAATGACCCTCGTATTTATGAAGAAGGAAATACAGAAAGAAGTAGCGGAAATAATCTCTTATATGAATGTGTGTTTAGGAATTTGCATATACGTATACAAAAATACACAACACAAAAAGACATACATATATATATATGTGTGGGCGTACATGTATATGTGTATGTGTATATATATATATGTGTGTGTGTGTGTATAAATATATATGCACACATATAAGGATATATATGTGTGTGTATATATATGCATATATATGTATATGATTACTTTATATATATATATATATATATATATATATATATATATATATTCTCTAATAACAGCTGTTTGTTTTTTTTAGAATAGAGCTTTTCCTCTCTGTCATAATATTTAAAAAATACTAAATACTTGGTCTACTAAAATTGGGTCATTCAGCTCTCTGCATTATGCTCTGACTTCGTCTATAATTCTGTCATGCAATATATATATATATATATATATATGTGTGTGTGTGTGTGTGTGTGTGTGTGTGTGTGTGTGTGTATGTATAGAGAGAGAGAGAGAGAGAGAGAGAGAGAGTGGGAGAAAGAAAAGAGATAGATAGATAGATAGATAGTTAGAAAAAGAAAGAGAGTGAGAGAGATGTCCAAAGTAAAAGAGAGGAGTGTAAAGAAAAGAAGATACACATATAGGAACGGTGTCAGAGAAAAAGAGTTAGATGTTTGTATGTAAAGTGTGGTATACTGTGAACAACGTTGTACTGTTATTTCTTATATCAGCAACTCATAAATAATTGTTAATTAGCAATGATAATAATAACAATATCCACTATATAACTTCTCTATTTCTGTTAAGTTTTTGTACATATTTCATTCTCATTTCAAAACATTAAAAAATGGAATTTTTCGTCGGTTGTATGTCACAAGAACGATGATCAACAATAGTCTGTTATGTCAGCTGGTTAACTAGTTTTAAATAAACAAAAAGCAAATCTAAAAACATGTATTTTACCAAATATGTGAAACTTGCGTTCTCTATTCAGAGCGTTTCGATGATACTGTCTTTACAAAATTTTATATCATATGAAACAAAATTTTACTAAATTTTATATAATATGAAACAAAATTTTACGAATTCTATATAATATAAAACAAAATTTTACTAAATCTTATATAACATGAAACAACATTTTACAACATTTCATATGATATGAAACTAAATTTTATATAATTTGAAATATAATATTTGTATGAAATATGATATTAAATTTCAATATGAAGGTTAATAGTGAATTTTATATAATATGAAGGAACATTTTATTAAATTTTATATATGAAATTTAATATTGTTATGATATGTAATATTAAATTCTTATATGAAATATAATTTTAAATTCTAATATGAAGTGTGATATCAAATTTTATATAATATGAAACACAATTTTACAAAATTTATATAATTTGAAACTAAATTTTTCTAAATTTTATATAATATGAACCTGAATTTTATATAATATAAAACAAAACAACCACCCACAAATAAAGCAAATAGCAAAATGTTAAAAAGTCTCGCTAAATTGTCTCTCTCTATATGCAATCTTCCGCACGAGCAGGATACGACTCAATGTCAGTTTTTACAGGTTTGAATTCAGAGCATTTTTTCTCCTAAATAAGTTCCCAAGCCAATTTGAATGAGTCATGTCTGATTTACTATTTACCCAAAGCTAGAGTATTAAGTGAAAAGTGAAATGCCAACAGCCTCGGCAAGAATTGAACTCGGTTCGACATGTTTATTTGCTACGATGGTAGCCATTACAACGTCTCTACTTTTTCCATGCTCTTTACAAAACTGCAAATTTATCATTACAAATCACAGCTGACGAGTTCTCTTGAACTTTATAATACCTCTTACGTTTTAACTATAATTTTCCGGTTGTCTAACAAATGAATATCCAAGAAGACTTCTGTTTCACTGAAAAAAAGAAAAAAAAACATTGAAAAGTATGACTGTTCAAGATGGTGAGGAAATGAACCTTTAAACATCCTAGTAAATATAACTTTTGCTATTTTCTTCTTCTTTTCTCTCTCTCTCTCTTTCTCTCCCCCTCTCTCTCTTTCTCTTTCTCTCTCTTTCTCTTTCTCTCTCTTTCTCTTTCTTTCTCCTTCTCTTTCTGTCTGTCTGTCTCTCTTTGTCTCTGTCTGTCTGTTACTCTGTCTCTGTCTCATATACTTAACTCTGTTCTTTCCCAGCAGGCAAAAACTTTGATTTCAAACAAAGGTTTTATAATGTGCAATTTTCATTAAGAAAGTTAATACATTATGGTAAGGTTTTCTTTATCAAATTTTTACAGTGGAAATACGCGGTTGAATAGCTGAAGAAAAGGAGTTAGAATTTCGGGTTCGGCCATTTACGTTCACTTTGCGTTCGTACCTTTTCGAGAGGTAGGAAAAATGTCTTCTTACTGCGATCCCTCAACGCTAGAAGAAGAAGAAGAAGAAGAAGAAGAAGAAGAAGAAGAAGAAGAAGAAGAAGAAGAAGAAGAAGAGAGATAGTGAGAGACTGAGATTTAGGGAATTAACAAGTTGCCAAACCACTTTCTTTTTGCAACCTTAACTCCCAGGTTGGAACAGCAAAAAAAAAAAAACTCAAAATTGACAGGGCTAATTACGCGCGCGCACACACACACACACACACACACACACACACACACATATTTATATATATATATCTGTGTGTGTATGGGTTTGTGTACGCGTGTATGTGTGTGTGTGTACTTGAGAAGCAGTTTTTCATTAATGCATATTTGTTTAAAAGGAAGATGCAAAAAATGTAAAAAAACCGTTTTTAAAAACTTTTTTCTTGTTTATGAACGAAAAAATGTACGTTCGATTTAAGTAAGTGTAAAAATTACCCCAAAGATTCAAAATTTCGAGCGCTTTCAGCTATGCTTGCAGCCATTTGAAAGAAAGGTGGATTTTTCCGACTCACCACCAAATCAGAATTGACATGTAACCATTTTTAAAGCAGGGCCACGGATAAATCAAAACTCATAGGAAGCCAAAATAAAAAATGCCTGATTCCCTTCAACTACCACTTAGGTGCCGAGCAATAAACTCTGCCCTGTCCCTTCTAGACTTGAGGGCAAGTTTTGCTTGGAACCAGCTGATTAACTTTAAGTCACCAAACCGACGTGAATGCCAACTGAGCTATTTATAATAATTATACAATTCTTTTTTATAAAATTTAGACAAGGTCCATTTGTATTATATGAAGCTGCATAAAGAATATTATAGACTGTATTTTTATAAGTTTTCCTTCTGTAAAGTTGGCGATGACAATTGATTGACGTCGTATAGTGATCAAAATTCAATAATAATACCGATCGGTGAGGCAATGATTGACGACATACAGCAGTATGATAAGAACTGTAATAACTAAATATGTTTAGATCTCCCTGTTCTTGTTTGAAGAAGATCATAGTGAGGATTATTTATTTTATTTCATCTTTTTAAATGTTAGTCTTATATAAAATCTTGGCAATTTTGACAAGATTTTAACGTATGCAAACTTACTTGCTTCTTAGGAGAATGCCTCTCATCCCCTAAACAGTCATTGACTTCTTATAAGAGACAAGTTGCTATAACCTTATCAAGGCGTCATATTTTCTACCTCTCTGACCAGAAAGTACGATCAGAAATCATCTCAACAATCACGCTACTTAAAACTCCAAAACACTTCAATGGTCATTGCTATCTTTACTTCGAACACACATATAAAAGTTAGTTTACTACCTGCGATGAGAAATCTGTTTAAAATTGTAAATAATTCAATGTAAAACAGAAGTGAAATAAAAGTGTTGATATTCATGCAGTACAAATGCAAGAATCCACTTATTCATTTTGTTCGTACTTTTACATAATATCTTCAAAAACTCTCATCATTGTCATACCATGGCGTCTTAGAAGAAATCAGGTGAGTACTCAATCGAACAAACTACTCTGTCTTACTTTGACGCATTCGTAGCGTAACGGTTATCCTCGTAGAAAATGGAATCGACGACCTGAGTTCAAATCTTGGACGATGTTGTTAATGTTTCACTTCGTACTTATGCCCTTAGGAAATACAAGAACCATTTTCTCCGGCATCGACCATAAGTAAATAGTTGGGCAGACTGGGTTCGTTAACCGAGTGGCAAAGAGGTTTGATAAAGGCCTACTCTCTGTGATAGTCGCAGGAAAAATATTGTACCAATAGTTTTCTTTGAGATAAAGAGAAACAGTAAGATAAGAAATACTATACTATGTGATGAATATATTAAGATTTCATGGAAAACATTTAGAAAATCGAACAAATTGAGTTTCCTAAGAATCGTATTAAATTTATGAAAATTAAAATATTCCACAAACTATTAAAGTGAGAAGAAATATTTTCCTTTATTTAAATCCTCCTGTTGAGGCGATTGAAAACAAGATGCTTTATAAATTAAAAAAAAATACTGTCAACGAGTGAGTTCATTTATTCATTTTCTCCATGCCAACGTTCGTGACTTTCTTGTGACTAGATATTTCGTCGAAATGTCTGCGTAATATTGTTTATTTTCGACAGAAATTTGGTTGAAAATCAAACTCATTGCATCAGTTCCATTTTATCTGATTAGATTTGATGTCACTAGATGAAACAGTATTTTATATCACTAGATTTAAAGATTTCATAAATAGGTTTTGGTTTCTTCGATAGAATTTCAACCTTTAGCTATACAAAATATGAAGCATATGACTTGTGTAAAATTCTGTACACCACTTCCGCCTTCTGTAGATTTTATTGGGTGTAAAAGGGACTGACAGGAAATCTTTTAATAAATTTCGTCAAGTGGAAAAAAAACAAACTTTGGCTGCACCAAAGTAACAGAGAACATTACAAGATAAAAAAAAAAGCAAACCTTCCCCCCCTAAAAAAACCCCGACAAAATTCCTATCAGAAAGAAAAGAAGAAACGCCCAATATGGATTGTTACAATCCTCAAATATTTTTTTCTTTCTTTTCTCCTGTAGATTTGCATTGGTGATCTTTGAAAAGAGGAACGTTTTTTTTTAAAAATAGAAACTGAAAAGATGGTTCGAAATACTCGTGCCTTAAATTTCTATAGATTAGAGATACGATCTCTAATTAGGAATAAGAAAATAATTGCTGAATTTTACGGCTTGGCCGATCTGGAAAAAAGGGAGACAATGTTCTTGATTTATCTTTCAGGTCAACGATTTTCTATCTTTAGCGATCTTTTACTTATTAATCTATTCACCTGAAATTTTTCTTGTATGTTTCTTTTTGCTATACCCTTGCCCTTACGCCAAATACAAAACAGCAAGATTCACAACGTATTTTTTCTTTTCTTTTTCTTTTGTTTACGAACTCTCAATCAAAAGAAGTTATTTTTGGTTTTTCTCTATTTCTCTTTTGAAATGGAGAAGGAATATTATTTGGGATGAAACGTGGTATTGCCTCTCCCTAACCAAGACGAAATCCTCTACCCAAACTGCCGAGTAGTGATACGTTAGTTGCAGCATTGCAGGACGACTTAAGGCCTAAAAAGGCTGAGCCGACTAATTTGACTGGCAAAGATTCCTTCAGCCTCAAACCTTGATTTGTTCATTTTTGTAGAGTTTTTAATAATAGATACATTAATCAACTCAGACAACCTGGATAGTTTCTTATTTGTCCAATAAGTTCTCACACAAACCCTGTCAGCGAATAATATCTTAAGGTTAACACCTTAATAATGGGTACGTAAATCAGATTTTGACATACTGGCCATTGTCCTTTATGCTGTTAAACTGAACCATCATTGAAAAACTTCTAAGTCTTATTTTTGTAGAAGTTTTCTTCCTAACTCCGGCCATTGTTTTAGAGAAGGTCGCTCCATCAAAAAAAAAAAAAAAAAAAAAAAAATCCCCAAACTATAATTAATATATCTGCCAAAGCCCTTATTTGGATATAATATTTCGAATTTATTTCGACCATCCACTCATCTTCAATATCGGGTGGTTTGAATGTTTTCTGTGGACTGTAGAGTGACTATTTAAAAAAATAAACCTCATTTGGTTTGCCTATGAACTTATCAGCCAACACTCGTATATACTTTTTCTCTTGGAGTTTGGTGGCTGTGTATAGGGCAATAAAAGGAAGTTTTATATTAAATAAACCACGTTATAATCTGTAATTAACAATTAATTTGACAAGAAACCATTGACTTGTTAATATCTATCAATATTTTTTCTTATCTTGCTGCGTCTGTTCTTTTGAAAAGTAGAACCAAAAATATCACACGATTTATGTATGTATTTACCCAAACCCTCCGCATGCGCAGAATGCGACACACGGTCAATTATTAAGCAGCGTTTAACAAGTTTGGATTCAGAGTTTTTCTTCTCCTAGACTGGCTGCTTAACCAAGGGTAAAGAACACAGTCTACCCTACTATTTATCCATAACTGCAAGGAGAATAGTTGGATTCATACCTTTCCCAAGAGTATTAGTGTTTTGTGAAATGTAATCAGCTTCATCTAGGATTTGAACTCGTGTTGCCATGTCCATTTCCTACGGTGATAACATTGGTTTAGATAATCGAGACTCTGGCCGTTTAAAAAGTTGTATATTTTGAGGATGTTGCATTTAAATAACCGATAGGGAAACAATGGCCCCCTCCCAAAAGAAAAGAAGAAAAAAAACGAAGAAAATCAGTGAAATAAAGCTAAGGAACAATCAATTGTCTTTGAGTCCTTGATATGTAAATCACACTGTCGTTGAAGAACACATGCCTGTCGTTAATTAAATAATTAATTAATTAGAGCCATTTAATTATAGAACACGCGAGATTCATCAAATATAAGGTAAATATTGCCTTTGAAGTTTCCAGTAGGAAGCACGGTTTAAAGTTTCGCCATTTTCAACGAACCCTGTCGTCATGGGTCCTTCCATATCCCAGAAGTCTAACATATTCTTTCCTGACCGCCCCTCCCAGAACTTTTTCTTTACCGGAGTCAATGTGTTTCCACCAATGGATTGTCTTTTCCATTTAAGCTTATAATGGCAAACCCATGTTTAGCTCAGTTGTAAACATTTATTTAGTAAAACATGCTTCTCCGTACACCTCACACATTCTTCAGTAAATTTCACATGGTTTGCTCTTCTCAACCATCAAAAATTTGATGACAGACCTCTGTTCAAGCATGGACCACTCTGTTTGATTTCATGTCATTTTGAATAGCCAAAAAATAAATATATTTTAATGCATTGAAAATTTCTTTGAAAAAAATGTTTTTCCTTAAAATTCCCCCCATATTGATTGAGTGACCCTTGTATGTTTACACTTAAATGTTTGAGCATTTGGACAAATATAAAGTCTTTCTTGAAATGTTTTTTCATTGAATGTTTGTGTTAAGCCAGTAATCCAATTTTGTCAAAAAGTCAGCAAATTAAGTTAAATTGCTTGAAAACCTCTACACGATTTTTCATAAAGAAGACTAAATTGCTTTGAACGAACAGAAGTTCGGTTTGGACAAGAAGATATTTTTTTATTCAACGTCCAACTTAAACTGTTGTTTGTCACCTTTCCTGGCGCAAAGATTAGCAAGCCTGTCGTACAGATCAATTCCCAAACGTAGTGAGTTCGATACTTACCTCTAAATTAAGCTAAGCTTAGTAAGGGCAATTTGACGAAAGATCATGATTTGCGAAATAATATAGTAAAACATAACTGAGAAGAGATTACAATTTTCTCTATATTTGTGTTATTGCATCAAAACTAAAATAAGGTGAGCATATATCATATACGGTCTTGAAGTAAACCTGATTAAATTCCAGTCATGCTAAACGTGTTTAAATTCCAGTCATGCTATAACGTTTATTTTCGAACTAATACTTGATGGGTTAAACAGTTGTTCTTTTAAAAGGTGACTTTAGCTTTAAATTACCTGCGAAGGCTCATATGTCATTTTACAAAAGAATCCAAACCACATAATTTATCCTGCCTGGTCACTAAAAAGCGCTAAGTATTTTCTGCTGGTGGCAAAGTTCAGTGTTCGATATCAAATATCAGCTAAGGTTTCTCATGTTATTCTAATCAAGCAGATTCACTTCAATCATAATATTAGCTTAAAACAAACTTCTTATTTTGGACCTGAGTCCTTCAAAGCTAAACTTAGTAAATGAGTACTATTCCAAAGCATACTATATTGTAGCTTGCCTCATGAACCATTACTGCTCGAATTTGTATGACAACTACGGAATTATCCGTTTTTGTGAAATTGTGCCAGACTATTCTTTTGCTCAAAATCAGATTTAGAATTTTGAGTAAGATGCTGAAATGTGTTGGAATATTGAATTAGCAGCTTTTAAGGATAATTATCCATGAAATATTCTTTACATGACAAGTTAACGTTGTCATTTTTTTGTGTTCGTATTATGGTTAACTGATCCTGATATATGATACCTAATTCAAATCACACATGATATAAAACAAATGAATAGGCGGTTCGGTTTGACCTCCAGCTGTGAAATTTTTTTTCACGTTTTTACTAAGGCACACCAATGTCAATTCTTCTGCTCTGTTCCCTCCACTTGTCTTGGGGACAGCAGAGCAGTTTTCAGGGCTTGGGAGGCAATTTTGTTACAAGGTCACAAAATTTCGTTTGTTTTCAAGGTTTGTGTTTAAGTACAACTTATTTTCCCGTCTTTATTGCATGAATACATATATATTCAAGTAGAGATAATGAAATAATTTGAAAATTGATATTACATGCATGCAATGGGGAGATAGGGAAATATTAAGTTCAACTACTCAGCTCTGGAGATCAATCGTATTATTGTAAACACACACACACACACACACACACACACACACACACACACACACACACACACACACACTGAGTATATATATATATATATGTGTGTGTGTGTGAGTAAATACATCTCTATATACAGAGAGGGAGAGAGAGAATAGAAGAAAGATATCAATCTCTATCGTTGAAACTATATATATATATCTATATATGTATGTATATATAATGTAGTCTGTTATACTTATAGATAGAGTGCTTAATATGATTTACAGAGCATATGTAATTCTAAGTAAGAATAGTATAGACACAACATTAACAATTCAAAGTAACTGTCAGTTTCTTGCCTTTACGATCATTAGAAGAGATGATTCCCACATGGTAGGTAACACTTTATATTCTGTTGTGTGGGGGCATGATGAGAAGAGTGATCTAATTTACAATACATTGTTTTTTACGTATATTAATTTTGTGGTTTGTGTTTGATTTGATAGTGCTTTTATTTAATAGTTGTTGTTGTTGTTGTTGTTGTTGTTGTTGTTGTTCTTCTTCTTCTTCTTCTTCTTCTTCTTCTTCTTCTTCTTCTTCTTCTTCTCTAATTTTCAACTTTACTTTAATTTTCTTAAACATTTTATTGAGTCTTTTACCAAGACCTATGGTGAGGGAAAACTGATTATATGTACGCTATGTACTTATGCCTTTTGTTGCTTCTTTCGGGTGACTTTTTTGTCTCTTTGATAGTGCTCTTGTTAGGATATGAGCAGTTCCGCAAACTGCAATTTTTGGGGGCATTTTATATAGGCTGGAACACCCAGATATCTTGTTAATGTGTTTATTTGTCCCTTTCTTGATCATACTCGAGGCTCTCACTATTACTAGCACGGTGGTTGTTTTAATGAGCTACATTTTTTTCTATTGTTTTTTCCTGTTTTTTGTATTTTTTTATTTTATAATATTCTTCGACTAATATGTTATTATTATCTGTTGGTATTGACGTATCAATTCCCGTTTAAAAACTGTAGTATCTACTTAATTGTTTTGTTTAAGTATTTCTTTCGTCATATAGTGTTGCTTTATAGGCCAATTCTAGTTGGATGAATCATCTTTCAATATTTTATTTTTTGATGTCGAGCCGTTGTCTATCTGTTCTTGAGTAATGCCTTTTTGTGGCACGTTATTAGTTTCCGTACTTTAGTATCCATCTTTTTTATTTTAGCTAACGTCCATTTTATTATTTTAAATTTTTTTGTCACAACTGGTATTTACATGGTGTTAAATGCTATAACATTATTTTTCGTAAATAATTCTATTAACTTGGTTTTTATTCTTCTACAGAATTTTGTTTCCATTTTCTTTTTATGCATTTATTACGAGGATAATTAAATAAGTTTCCATACGTTTTTCGTAAGGATACATCTATTGAGAGTACACACATGAAACTCTAGTCCCCTTCGAAGTAATCTCCTCCTGCTGCAATGCACTTATTGTACCGTTTCAATAACTTCTGAAAGGCCCCATGGATATCTTCTTGTGTGAGCGTGTCAATGACCTTCGTCACAGCCTCTTTCATCTCCTCAATTGTATCATAACAACAGCCTCTGAGCTTAGGGAATTACCAAGTCACAGGGAGTAAGGTCTGGACTATAGGGAGGGTGAGGATCTGTCTTGATGCCCATCTTGGTAAAATAGTCTGTGACAAGGATGGAATTGTGGACTGGTGCATTGTCCTGGTGGAAATGCCACAGACCCGATTTGAAGAGTGCTGGCCTCTTCCGACCGAATCTCTTCCTAAACTCCCTTAAAACCTCAACATAGTAACCCTAATCCTAACCCTTTGACCAATCAACTCTGGTGTATTGACTTCCTTACTTCTCCCACACCTCTCATCATCCTTTACAGACTCCCTGCCTTCCTTGAATCTCTTATGCCACTCAAAAACTGATGCTCGATTTATGCAAAATGCTCCAAAAGCAGTCTGAAGCATTCCATACGTTTCTGTGGCATTTTTACAAGTTCAAAACAGTTCAAAAAGTTCTTCTAAAGTGTCCTCACGTCCAGGTTGTATTTTTGAAATTCACCAACTGTGACAATCAGGCTTTAATAGGGTGTATTCCAATTGCGTCGGTAATTGTTGTTGCGGGGTATCTTCTGCTTTTTTTCTTCGTCAGTTCGAAGCCATTATGGAAATCAGACCTAACCGATAAAATGAAACGCAGCTTCTTCCAGGCAGCGGTCACATCGATACTGCTATATGGATGCACTACATGGACGCTAACAAAACGGCTGGAGAAGAAACTGGATGGCAATTACACAAGAATGCTGCGTGCAATCCTCAACAAGTCCTGGCAGCAGCACCCCACAAGACACCAACTGTACGGCCACCTGCCCCCTATCACGAAAACTATTCAAGTTAGACGAACCAGACATGCAGGACACTGCTGGAGAAGCAGAGATGAACTCATAAGAGATGTACTCTTATGGATCCCCACACATGGCCGCGCAAAAGCAGGACGACCAGCTCGAACGTACATTCAGCAGCTATGTGAGGATACAGGCTGTTGTCCTGAAGACCTACCTAGGGCGATGAACGATTGGGAGGAGTGGCGAGAGAGGGTCAGGGATATCCGTGCTACCAGCGCGATATGATGATGATGATGATTCCAATTGCTGTTGTAGCTGTTCATATGAAGCTGAAATCATAAAAATTAATCAGTCATCTCATAAAATTTATAGCAATAACATAGTGAATTTTCAAGAGTCTACCACAATTTTAAATGCCTGTACAAAAAACCTGGAAAATTATTGAATACACCACGTATTTATTATCGTTATTCATTAGAGTTTTTCACATCAGCGTTAGTTGAGGGTATTTCACTGGAGTTTGAGTGACATCAAGTCTCCTCAAGTCTCCAGAACTCTTCTCAGTATTCTGGCCGATCTCAATAATGCAGTTATTTGGATGTTCTCCACTCGTTCTCTTATTTCTTATTCCAACAGTCCTTATATTAATCCTTTGGTGACTGTATCAAGAGCCTAAATTACAATTGGTATCAACGTCACTTTCATGTTCCACAGCTTCTCCAGTTCCCTAACAAGGTCAAGGTACTTATCCCTCTTTTCACATTCTCTGTGGTCCGCTGGGACAGCAAAGTCAACAATTTTGCAATCTTTTTTTTTTGTTGATTATTATAAGATCTGGTCTCCTGGCCGAAATTAGGTGATCCGTTTGTATCTCAAAATCCCCGAAGAGTTTGTGCGTCTCATTCTCTAGGACAGATTCTGGGTTGTGCATATACCACTCGTTCGTATGGTCAAACTTCAACTTCTTGCATAAATCCCAGTGAATCACCTTGCCCACCCAGTCGTGCCCAGTCTTATATTCTTTCTGTGCTAATTTGTTGCATTCGTGTATTATGTATTTGAACGTTTCCTCTCTTTTACCACAAAACCGACATCTGCAGATTTATTGCGTCTTGTGCACGCTCGAAGGCACATGTGTGTGTATGCGTGTGCGCGTAATATCATCCTTTTAATTTTGCATATGTATTTCATGGACATTTACGTAGAGCTTTGAATTTTTTCAGATTTTTTCTTTCAAATTTTTAGAAATATTCATAAACTATAAAATATATTTTAATATATGTTTATATAAATCATAAAAAGTAATATATATAATTAAGTTTAACAAATTTGTATCATAAATTTTCTTTTACATAAAAAATCTTTCATATCAATACACTTTATTCAGTGATGAATAATTCTATATTTATATATGATTACATTACACAAACACTAATAGTGAAAAACCCAGAAAAATTAGTTTGGTTTCTTTGTTTTAATGGCATATCAACCTTTGTCGGTTATTTAATACGAAAGCCATTCTCGTAGAAGAATAGTAGTTGCACTATCTGACCGATAGCTGGGAGGATAAGGGGGTTCATACCTTTCCAAGGATATTTGTTTTTAGAGTGAACATAATAGCTTGACTGGAGTTCGAACTCGCTTACTACAATTCCGCAGTCCATCGCTTTAACCATTACACCACGATGACACGCCCTCAGAATAATTAAGATCAATAGCTATGTAGCAGGATGCAGACTTTTTAATTGACTCTCTAGTATATATATATATGTATATATATACACCACGATGAAACGCCCTCAGAATAATTAAGACCAATAGCTATGTAGCAGGATGCAGACTTTTTAATTGACTCTCTATTATATATATATATATATATATATATATATATATATATATATATATATATATATATATATATATTCTCATTTCTGCTTCCGATGTTTTCTTGTTTTTCTATCTGTAGTTATGTTTCTACTGCTTCAATTGCCTGCTGTTGTTGATCTTTCTTTGCTTTTTTATTAATATGATATTGTATGGATACATTTATAAAAACCCCAATGCTAACAGGTCCTCTTCCTTCTTTTATTGACACATACTGTTTGCCTATGTCATCTTCTCGAAAGTAACTCTTTGTGTATAGTTTTCAATTTTCTTGTACTCTGGTCTTTTTGTCTGTGTTCTTCCTTGATCCATTTAAAGAATTGTCTCGACTATCTTGCAAGGGGACTGCCCAGGTGTTTATCCCTTTGATGAGATTTCTCCTGCTGAGCTTGCTTTCAAGAAGCTTTCTCGTTTGTTTAAGATACTCTTTCCCTATTGTTTCCTTCTTCTCTGCTTGTTTGATAGTGTCTGCTCTCAATATTCTCAAGTACTTCCAATTCTTCTTCTTTCCAAGCTTTCTAATTTATTCTTAAGTTGATCGTTCTCTTCCTTCTACAGTAGTTATATAAACTATAAAAGGTTTAAATGCTGTTTTATAATGTTGACAATATGAATAAATTATTTAGAATTATCGACCCTAAGCAGATATTGAACTTTCTGAAAAGAACTGGTCTCCTTTCAAAAATGTAGACTTATCTATTTTCCATTCTCGCAATTGCTTAACTGTGGAAATAATTTACTAACATTAGATAGAAGTACCGGTGTTAGCTAAAATAGCTCCAAGTATTACTGTGTGCAAAGAAGTGAGCTCTGGTTTGTCTAAAAATGTTAAACTACAAATTATGTGTTTACAATTCATATATATTTGATATATAGACATAAACACGATTTGGCTTGAAATAACCCATAAGAGGTTGATATGCCACAAAACCCGACAAAGCAAACCAAATCCTTCAAATCATTTTCATTATCAGCACAGCGAAAATTTCAGTGTCAAATTCAATTCCTATATCGTGGCTATATTATTATACCCCTAGTGATTTTTTAATAACAGCATTAGCTGATGGTCTTTCACTGGAGTCTGAGAGACAGCTAGTCTCCTCGGGTCTCCAGGAATTTTCTCAGTATCCTGTCCAATCTCAACAACGCTTTAGTTTGGATGATATCGATTTGACCTCCAACTTCAAACTTCTCCAGCTCCTTTTTCAATCCTTTGCGAACCGTTCCAAAAGTGAATTACAATTAGTGTAATTGTCACCGTTTCATAGTTCTCTGGCAAGGTCCAAGTATTTGTCCATTTTTTTCACTTGCTTTTATTTTTAGTCTCTGACTCAGTGAAACGACAAAATACACTTGATAAGTTCTCTTTTTTCTTTTTTTTCTTTTAGTTATCACTTGGTCTAGTCTTCTAGATGGGAGTAGGTGATTTATTTGTATCCCAAATTTGTGTTCTTTGATTGTGGTCTGCTAGGCGAACAAATGTATTATTATTATTATTATTATTATTATTATTTTACTCATTTGAGAGTTTTTCACACCAGTGTTTGCAGATGGTTTTTTTCATTGGGAGTTTGAGTGACAGCAAGTCTCCTCAAGTCTCCAGAACACTCCTCTTTTGAGATGCAAACGGATTACCAATTCCAAAAGAACTTTGTACGTCTCATTATATAGGTCAGATTGTGGGTTGTTCATATACCACTTGTTCCAATCGTCAAATTTCAGTTTCTTGCACAGTTCCCAGTGGATCGCTTTCTCCGCCCATTTATGTCTAGTCTTTTACTCTTTTTGCGTTAATTGGCAGCATTCGTTTACTATATGATTGATCGTTTCAGTTGTATCACCACGTAACTTACATTTGCTATTTTGTTGAGTCTCATCTATTTTTCGTCCTTATGGCGTTATTTTGTGCTGCTGTTAGAAGAGATTTAGTTTCTCTCTTAAGGTTTCTCTTTCCTTGTTCTGTACAAGTCTTTTGGTGTGAGATTTTGCTTGTTTATCGTATGAAATATCCATCCAGATGTTTTTCTTCCCATTTTTCCCCTTGTTATTATTGTTCTGTTTATCCTTGTTTTGTCTGTGTTGTTTCAAGTCGCTGTAATTAGCCTTTTATCCCTCTTTTTATGTAGTCTTCAAGTCTTCGTATCGATATATCTTCAATGCTGTCTATGTCATCTCAGGCATGTAAAGCCCAATGAATCGTTATTAGTTTTCTTGTTCTCGCGGCCATTTGTTGAAGTTATTTTGTTCACTCCAAGAAGAGTCCTAAGTATCAGACAAGGAGGACAACCCAAGTGTTTTTCCCTTTGATGAGATTTCTGTTGTATGGTTTAGTTGGGAGCAGCTTTTTTGTTCTCCTGAGATACGCTTTTAAATTTTTTCTTTCATCTTTACTTGTTTAATGGTGTCTACTTCCAATATTCACAAGTAATTGTATATTTCACTTTTCTCCGAGTGTTCTGATTTTTTTGTTGATTTGGTAGTTCTATTCATTTAGTCATTTGTCTTTTCCGCTTTTCATTATCAGCATGGTGCATTTTTCTATGCCAGATTTCATCCCTGTATCCTCACAGTATATCTTCACTGCTTGTATTAGAGTCTCTAATTCTTTTTCGTTTTTGGCAAACAGTTTGATGTCGTCTATGTACTTAGGTGTTAATCTTTTCTTGTGATATTATTATTATTATTATTATTATTATAAATAAGAGACAAGATTTTGGAGTTGAGTTTTTTATTGTCCTTTTCCTATTTACAAGTGATATATCATACGCAAAGATGAAAGATGTTACGACTACATCTACTTTTGACCTTCGCTGATCATTGTTGAAGGTCTAGGAGCTTTCAAATACAACGTCAGCTGCAAATGATGACCGCTCTCATTCAAAATATTCATTGGTCACATTAACATTAAGAACGTGGTCACACTGATTCCCTCAACAATGACAAATGAAGGTCGATTGAACATGCACTCGGGCCATAACATCAGAGATTTCGGACAATTATTAACAGCCTGCATTCTCATTTGCGAGATCTCACCGGTGAATCGGAAAAGTTTAATAAAAAACTCAACACCAAATTCATGTCATCTTAAATAATTATATGTATATATACATATATATTGTATGAATTTATATATTTTTATGTGAACATATTGTTAAAAATATACATTTTTTATATCATTTGCAGGCCGTTTTCCCTGCTATGTGAGAAGCAGCAACTCAAGTTCTAAAAAATTGGTATGCTCAACAGTAAAAAACTTGCCCTATTCTGTATTGTGACTGTCTTTATTTACTGCATATTTGTACACAACTTCTTCTGGAAAAATATACGGCAACATTCGTATGCAGAAGTATTTACATCAAAACAAAAACCGAGTTCCGTGTTCAATATAAATAATTTAGTCATCACGAAAGAGAATGATATCATCAATAAAGTAAGTTGATCTTTTTTATTCACCTTTCTTCTTTATTTACAATTCATTTCTTTAGAAAAGTTGCTTGTAATACTTATTTTTCATAAGGTCATTAAGTGGTACATTTTCATTTTATATATAATACAATTATTATTCCAGTAATGACAGAATTAATTTACGACTCATAGAAATAACTTTCTTTTTGATTTTCGATGCATTTGAACAGTTAAACCTGCATATCTACATTCGATTTTTGCGTATGTAGTAATATTGCATTGCAAAAATGTCTAATTAGAAAGAAATAGTGTTAAATAAATACTCTTAGAGAATGAAGCAATTCCGAATCTATTTAACGGAGATAACTTTTAAATAAAAATGATTATTACGCTTTTTTTAAAAAAAATTATATCATGTATTCAAAAATTCTACTTTGGTCCGATAAGAGTTGTAATACTCAGTGTATAAAGTTTCAAAATAAACGCAAACATTATTATGGGACAAAAATAGTCCTTAGTTAAAAGAGTTTATTATCATTAATATTATCATCATTATTCATTAGAGTTTTTCACATCAGCGTTAGTTGATGGTCTTTCACTGGAGTTTGAGTGACAGTAAGTCTCCTCAAGTCTCCCCAGGACTCTTTTCAATATTCTGGCCGTTCTCAGTAATGCTGTAGTTTGGATGGTCTCCACTCGGCCGCCAACTTCCAAGTCCTCCAGTCCTTTTAATAATCTTTCAGTTACTGTACAAAAAAACACCAATCACAATTGGTATAATTGCCAGAGTTTTTTTTAATTCTCTTGCAAGGTCGAGGTATTTATCGTTCTTTTCATATTCTTTCAGTTTTATTCTGTGGTCGGCCGGAACAGCAAAATCTACAATTTTGCAAATACTTTCTTTCATTTGGTTTGGTTTCTTTGTTTAATGGCATATCAACCCTTGTAGATTATTTCATGTCAAAGCCATTCTCTTAGAAGAACACTAGTAGTACTATTTAACCCATAGCTGGGAGGATAAGGGGGTTCATACCTTTCCCAAGGGTATTTGCCCGAAAGTAAACGTAATAGCGCGGGTAGATTACGAACTCGCTTACTACGATTGCGCAGTCCATCGCGTTAACCATTACACCAGGCGGACATCTCCCCTCACTTTTTTGTTGATTATTATTATTATTATTATTATTAGATAGTGATAGTTACTTATTAGTATTTCGCTGAAATATTTGATACCATATAACAGTGTCCAAATTATTAGTAAAAGATAGGAATACTTGATACCATATCATTAGTTCTAACAAATCATTTTTATTCTAGACATAAAAAAGAATTACATTTTTAATAATTGCACTGGAACGTTGAAAATATCAATAGTTATTATCATAATCAAAATTTTACAAAGAATTAAATTTGGCTCTAAAATAAACTATAAAAGGTTTATATGCTGTAAACCAAACCAAACCCTTATTTTTGATCACGGTGATATCACAGCTTATATACAAAAAACAAAGAAAAAAAAACACTGAAAATTTTTTTCTGCATTATTTTACTTCATTACCTTGTTAAAATATTTGGAGTTACAACACTCGTTGCATTTAAATTAAACATATTTTACGTTAATGGATGTTTATGAATTATTTTGTCAATGTTAGCTACGAAAGGTGCAGTACTACAGAAAGAAGAAATATATTTATATTTCTTTAAGTAACATCTATCTATCTACCTATCTATGTTTGGAGAATGTCAACTCAGATATTCATATATATATATATATATATATATATATATATATATATATGTATATATATATATATATATATATATATATGTGTGTGTGTGTGTGTGTGTGTGTGTTTCTCAGTAACAGATATGTGCTTGAATTTGTGTCTTTGAAGTTGTTTGGTTTGGTTTGGTTTTATGGCACGTCAACAATTTTTGGTTATTTAATGTCGAATCCATTTTTATACATAGAAACAGTTCTATTTCAGACAGTTCAGTTTAGCATAAGTAAAGTTTTTTGTTTGCACACCGTTTAATGTAAAAATAATTCTATTTTTAAAAAAATCAGTTTATCATAAGTACACAGTTTAAATGTCAAAAACAGTTTTATTTCAAAAAAATAAGTACACCGTTTAGTTCTGTTTGACCCATAGATAGGACCCTATCAAGTGCTACCACTCCGAACCAGAGTGGACCTGGGAGCGATGGCAAGAAAAGGGTACTCCGCATTCACCAAAACTCCAGTATTACTGGAGTCTCACCATCAGATTGTTTAGTATCATCGTTAAGGGAGTCTTACCCCTCTACAATCGGCGTATTTTACAGCCCCAGCAGACTGGGCTATTTGAAGTTGCGATTAAGTGTATAGGATTGTACTTGATCGGACGAGTGCAATTTTTATACGTATTTACCGACCCCTCCACTCAAGTAGGGTGTGACACAAGGCCATTTTAAGTGAACTTTAACTGTTTTAAATTAAGAGTTTTTCTTCTAGATAAGTTGCCATACCAAGTTTAAAGTACCCTGTTTGTTCTACAATTTATCCTTAGCTGGAGAGAGAATAGTTGGATTTAAACCTTTCCCAAGAGTATTAGCTCTATGCTAAATGAAAACAAACTCGTCCAGGATTTGAACTCGGGTCACCGTTTCCATTTCCTGTGAAAGTGCAATAAATGCACGAATACGTTAATATTGATAGTATGAGAGCAGTCAGAGCTCAAGTGAAGTGAATGTTGAGGCAGAGTGACATGAATGTGAATGTGAGAGTATGGTCATAGTAAAGAGTACACCCACAAAAAGAGACCCTGTATCACAACACTTGTGGTTTTATGTGATAGATAGATAGATAGATATCAAGAGTGTCGGCAATCGTACATATGTTAAAGGTATGATTTCGAATGCAAGCTTTTTCCATCTTGAAAATTGGTATGAAATATTTTCCTATCCAGATTTGCTTGTGTAAATTATTAAGCTATCTTAGTAAATAGCGCGAAATAGATGTATTTGTAAAGAGACTGAGGGAGATATATTAGCTTTTGCCAAATTCCTCTGGGGTCCAAATTCATGGAAGGTGAAAGAATAATTTGGAAGCTTGTCATTTCATAATTATAGATGTCCAAGTAAACCTGCCCAATACTCAAATCTAAATTCAAATGGTCCATAAAAGAAAAACAAGCGGAATTACGCCGATTATTCAGGTCATAATAAGCGCTTGTCAGATGCATACCAAAACATTTGTTTGGAACTAGCAAATTAGCAACCAAAATTATACTTGTTCATATATATATATATATATATATATATATATATATATATATATATATATATATATACGCAAGGGTGGGCTGAAATGTTCATAGGCTCTTTAAATAATGAGATCCGAGCACTGCAACACCGATAAGAGAAGTGTATTTAAAAATAAACCTCATTTCATGAGAGTATCTTGCTCTGCCTTTGAACTTTTCAGCCAAATCTTATATGCATATTCCTTTCATAAGTTTTCTTACCTTCCACATTCCTTTTTTCGTAACCTTTTTTCCTATCTGACCTTTTCTTCATTTTTTTTTCTAATTTTTTGATATGTTAATTTTTTCCAAAAGATTAACTGATTTTAACTCATTATGCAGATATTAAACTTTAATCTAAGGTATCAAAAACGTAACGGTCGTCAAAAAAAAAACAAAACAAAACAAAAAAACAAAGTAATAATAGGCAGTCTTTCGAACTAGTATTTTCCGTCTTTGTTATCTTGAATAAAGAAAAAATGGTATTAAAGAATTATGATGGTGTTAAATAACCAACGATTTTTGGATATGCCATTAAACAAAGAAAGAAAGGAAAAACAATTATGACGAAAAGTACAGCATTATAAACGAAAAATATCTGAACTCCAAGTTGATTAAATGTCCCAAAATTCTCGAAATCCAGGTTAAAAGCCGAATTTTCTTAGATCTTATTTTTCTATCTAGGAATCCTTAAGGAACAATATAAGATTTGATGAATGCACCAATGTGGTCCGTTTACCAAATCTTTTCCTGATCCTCAATAAAACCTACATTGTAAAAAAAAGCTCTGAAAATTTCGTCTTTCGTTTACTCTAATTGCACATTAAGCTAGATTAATGGCAAATATTTGGGATATATAAAAACTCTCCATAAAAGAGATTTTTGAACATCAGTGGTGGCATTTAGTAACACATTTCTACAACTTTTTAAAAAATCTTTTTGAGGAGAAAATATACCAATTTTTTTTAGATGGTTCTATTTAATTTTTGGTGGGGTGGACAACAACCAGTAATAATTATATATCAAGGATTGTTTTAATTTAACAGACTTACAAAATAAAATAGAAAGTATAGATTCGTAAAAATCTTGAGTTAGTGAAGAAAAGATATTTCAAATGTTAATGGATCAATGTGCATGGTCCAACAGTTAACAGAACGATGGTTAGAATTGGCAGGTCAAGTTCAAATTCTAAGTTTGTGTGTGTGTGTGTGTGTGTTCCTTCCTTATAAATGCCTTTGAGAGGCGTGAATTCGTCTTGTTTCTCCACCCAGAAGGACAAAACTAAATACAAAACCAGGAGTGGAGCCCCTTGAAGTTCCCCTGGGAAGGGTACATATCGTAGATAAAATAGAAAAAAATGGTATGCATGGGACAAGCAACTCCACCCTTGTAACTGAAACTGCAGTCTAATCAGTGGCCTGGTGTGGTTGAGACCCGATGGTCCACAAGGACTCTACAGAAATAAACAATGGTAAAAAAAGGGAAATAGTTTCTATGATGATGGTAGTTATAAGATTCCATTTATCAGATCCGTTATGAAATACTTCTTTTATTTATGTTAACATGAATAGTATTCACAAAATTTATGATGACTCATATTTGATATAAAACATAATTGTATCAAGCTCCAATGTAAATTTATTTGATTTTAATGATACTTGTTATTTTTACTTGTTTCAGAGATGTTTCACTTTAATAGGAATATTTTATATATGAAAAATCTTCCTCTTCCCACCGCCTCATTTCTGTTCCTTGTTTTTTTTCCAAATTTTTTCTCCTTTTTTTCTTCCCTTTTTCACCTCTCTTTTCCATTTCTGTCTCTTCTTTCTTCTTTCTTCACTTCTTTTCTTTCTTTCTATTTTCTTTTCTTCTTTCCTTGTTCTCCCTTTTTATTCCGTTTCTCTCCATCTTTTTCGATTCATTTCCTTTTTTAATTTCTCTTTTTATCTCGTCTTTTTTCTTTTCACCTCTCTTCCTAATGTTCTTTTTTTTTTGTCTTTGTTCTTTTTAGTTACACCGTAACACTGTTTTACTCTTGGAATGTAGGGAGTTAACACGCAGGCGTTCGTCATATGTCAGCTGAATCTAAACGGTAGATTTACTATCTGTAAGATTTGCACATACAGAGGATAGTATTTATTAACATATTCTGGGTTGATGAAGTGGAGATGCAACGTTCAGATGCCTTCTCTTGTATTACAAACATGACAGACTACTGATGGAATCTAATCTGTTTTGTGTAAAAAATAATCTTATCCGTTAACTAAAATTTGCTTCGTTCTCACATCTACGCCTTGATTGCTCGAAAAAACGAAAACAACAACAGGAGATTGTTGATACTCACTGAAGGTTGCTGTGACTCGGAAAGCACTCGTCGAAAACCTCCGCATGTCTAGCATCAAATAAATGGAACTAGAATATTGCATCAACGTCTACAATATTCAACCGCAGTGACATCGTGACATCGTGTTTTACTGCTCGTCGATGTGACCCGGACAACTGGAAATCATTAACGGGTGTGACGTTGATAGACTAAAAACATTATTCTCCACTCCAGCTTAAAAAACCGTTCCACATATAAGTTATTTTAACCTGGACACATCATTTTCACTCTATGCAAGTTTTTCACACTATTTTTAACTGGTTGTTTTTTTTTTTTTTTTTTTTTACTGAAGTTTGAGAGATAGCAAGTCTCCTTGTTTCTCTGGAACTCTTCCATGTATTCTGGCTGATTTTAATGATGCTGTGGTCTAGATTCTTCCTCAGATATTCAATTCCCCGAGTTTATTTTCTAGAATTGGTATCATCGTTACTTTCATGTTCCACCGGGCGTTCAGCATTCCTCAGTTCTCGAGAACTCTTCCATGTATTCTGGCTGATTTTAATGATGCTGTGGTCTAGATTCTTCCTCAGATATTCAATTCCCCGAGTTTATTTTCTAGAATTGGTATCATCGTTACCTTCATGTTCCACCGGGCGTTCAGCATTCCTCAGTTCTCGAGAACTCTTCCATGTATTCTGGCTGATTAATGATTCTGTGGTCTAGATTCTCCTCAGATATTCAATTCCCCGAATTTATTTTCTAGAATTGGTATCATCGTTACCTTCATGTTCCACCGGGCGTTCAGCATTCCTCAGTTCTCGAGAACTCTTCCATGTATTTTGGCTGATTTTAATGATTCTGTTGTCTAGATTCCTCCTCAGATATTCAATTCCCCGGGTTTATTTTCTAGAATTGGTATCAACGTTACCTTTATATTCCACCGGGCGTTCAGCATTCCTCAGTTCTCGAGAACTCTTCCATGTATTCTGGCTGATTTTAATGATTCTGTGGTCTAGATTCTTCCAATTTCCCGAATTTATTTTCTAGAATTCAGCACTCTGGCTTAATCCAATTTCTTGTTTATATTTTCGCTTTTTTTAAATTTCCATTCTTGCCCACCGAGACGCCAAAACTTTCTAGATGTCAAATTCTTTTCTTCTTTTTAATTAACACTGGATCTGGCCTTCTTGTCAGGATTAGGTGACTTGTTTGTATCTCAAAGTCTGAGAGGATTATTTGGGTCTCGTTTTCTGGGACAGATTCTGGTTTGTACATATACTAATTGTCAATATGACCAAATTTTAATTTCTTGAACAAAGCAATTCCCCTTCCCACCCAGTCGTACAGAGTCTTGTACTCTTTTTGTGCCAGTTTGCTGTTTTCGCATAAAATATCTGTCATCACATAATCTACTCACGTTCAGGCTATCTGGTATGAAATTTCCTTTGTTAGCATCCGTACCTGTTATTATTATTATTTTTTCACTCCCAACATGTTTTTCACATTGGTATTAGCTGGTGGTCTTTCACTGGAGTCTGATTGAAAGCAAGTCTCCTCTGGCCTTCAGGACTCATCTTCGTATTCTCGCTGATCTCAACAATGCTGGGATATGTATGGTCTTGATTTTTCCCTTTTTTTTAAGGTCATCCAGACTCTATTCCACGGGAACTATTCCTAGCCCGTAAACTATTACTGGTGTCGCCGTCATCTTCATGATCCACTGATTTTTCAGATCTCGAGCAAGATTCAAGTAATGGCTTATATTTTCGCTTTCTCTCATTTTCATTCAGTGGTTCACAGGAATAACAAAATCTCCTATTAGACAAGTTCTTTTTTCTTGTTGATTAACACTAAGTCTGAACTTTAGGCCGGGATTAGGTAATCCATTTTATCTCAAAATCTCAAGGAATCTATGCGTCTTATTTTCTTGGAATGATTCTGGTTTATTCATCTATCATTTGTTAGTACTGTCAAATTTTAATCCCTTGCACAATTCCCAGTGAATCACTTTTCTCACCCAGTCGTGCATAGTTTTGTGCTCCTTTTATGCAAACTTACTGCATTTGCCTACAATGTAATTAACTGTTTCATCCCTTTGTCCACATTATCTATATTAGCTGTTCTGTTGCATATTATCAATTTTCACTTTGATATGATAAGTCTCTATGGCAATATTTTGTACTGGTATTAAAAGAGATTTAGTTTCTCTCTTCAGATTTCCTCTTCTGAGCCATGTCTTAGTAATCTGGTGTGCAATCTCCACAGTTTGTCGCTTGAAGCGGTAATATAGTTTTTTTCCTCCATTATTTGTTTTCTCGATGTTTTTGTTTTACTCACTGTCCTTATGCTGATATTGCTATAAATGGTTTCTGTAATTAATCGGTCCTTGTTCTTTTTAGTGTATTTCTTGAGTTCTTGAATTGTTGCATCAATGCAATCCTCAATGCTGTCAAGTCTTTTCCTCTTTCTTTTCTTGACACAGAGAGTCTATATCACTTCTTTGGATTAAGACTTTGGGAATTATCATCAATTCCATTGACCTTTGGTTCATTATCTTGAGTTCCTTGTGCATTTTAAGAATGGTCCATCGGAGGACTACCCAAGTTTTTATCCATTTGATGAGACATCTGTTGCAGAGTTTTATTTCAAGAAGTTTTCTCCTTCTGCGGTATATTTTCTTATATCTTTTATCTCTGTTTGATAATCTGAACTTCTAATACTCCTAGGTACATGTAATTTCCATTTCTTAAAGAATTCTGGTGCTTACCTGATTTGGTTGTTGTATTTCTTTGGTTGCTTTTCTTTCTCCTTTTTCCATTATAAGTAAGGTTTATTTTTCAATACAAAATTCAGTTCTTATATCCTGACTTTGCTATTTTTAATGAAGCCTTCGAATCCTCGTATTGATGCATCCATACTCCTTAAATGCTGGCGAGTTCTCTCTCTCTCTCCAATTTTCGTGAGGCATTATTATTATCATTTTATTCCGTGGGAATTTTTCACACCGGCGTTAGCTGGTAATCTTTTTTTGGAGTCCGAGTGACATCAAGTCTCCTCTCGTCTCCAGGTCTCTTTTGAGTATTCTAGTCGGTCTCAGCAATGCTATAGTATGGATTATAATTAGTATTTACCCACTGAAAGTTTTTCACACCAGTTTTAGCTGATGGTTTTTACTGAAGTTTGAGTGATAGCAAGTCTCCTCAAGTTTCCAGGACTCAGTCTCCAAAGACTTTAAAAATGGTACTTGATACCTCTTTGCTGAACACTCAGCAATATAAGGTACGTATCAAGGATAAAGTAGAGAAATACAGGGAAAGGAATAGCACCCTTCCTTATACCTTGTTGTATTAGCTATTGAAAAAGGTGCCTTCAGGTCACCCTTGACTACGGTCGCCAACTTTCCTTACTATAAGTTCTAGTCTTCTGGCCGAGATTAAGTGATCCGTTTGTATGTCAAAGTCCCATAGGAGTTTATGTGTATCATTCTCTTGGACAGATTCTGGATTGTGCATATACCATTTGTTCGTATGGTCAAACTTAAATTTCTTGCACAATTCTCAGTGGATTACCTTGCCCAACCAGTCGTGTCTAATCTCATACACCTTCTGTGCTTATTTGATTGATCGTTTCGTTTCTATCTCCACATAAGCAACAATTGTTATTTTGTTGCGTCTTATCTATTCTCGCTTTGATATGGTTGGTTCTTATGGCGCTGTTTTGTGCTGCTGTAGGGAAAGATTCTGTTTCTCTCTTAGGGTTTCCTTTTCTTAACTACATCCAGGTTATCTCATGTGAGATGTTTATTACTTGTTTAAAATACCCATAGAGTTGTTTTTCTTCCCATTTTTGTTTTCTGTTTATTTTCATTCTAATGGCCATAATGTTGTCCATATCATTTCTGGGGGCTGTAATCAGTCATCCCTTGTACATTTCTATGTAGTTCTCGATTCGTTGTATCGATGCATCAACGCTGTCTTCACTGCTGGTATGTCCTCTCCCTCCCTCTTTTCTTGATACATATAATTTGTCAATGTCGTCTCTGGGATGTAACGCCTTATTCACAGTCATTAGTTTTCTTTGCTTCATTTGCTTAAGTTCTTCTGTAGTCTACTACAAAAAGGGTCCCGAATATCTAACGAGGGGTATAGGTATTTATTCCTTTGATAAGGTTTCTGCAAGATAGTTTTGTCTCGAGTAGCTTTCAAGTTCTTTCTTTCTTTTTTCTTTCATCTCCGCTTCTTTGATGGTATCAGCCTTCAAGATGCCTAAGTATTTGTACGTTTCCTTTTCTCCGAGCGTTCTAATCTTGTCTTGGTTTGGCAGTTCCATTCCGTCTATCAGGTGTCGTTTGCTGCTTTTCATTTTTAGCATGGCACATTTTTTATGCCAAATTCCATTCCTATATCCTGACTGTATATTCTCATTGTGTGTATTAGAGTTTCCAGTTCTTTTTCATATTTTGCAAATAGTTTGATGTCGTCCATTTACATTAGGTGATTGATCTTTTTTTTGCGATCTACTAAGTTTGTATCGGGCTGTGCATTTTCTGAGTATGTGGTTAAGTGGCATCAAGGAAATTATGAATAGTAACAATGTCAGTGCATCTCCTAGAAATATACCTCTTTGGACCTTTGCTTCAGCTAAGCTTCTCCCTCCTGCTGTAAATTCAACTCTTTTTTGCCTCTAGAAACCGTTATAATCGCACCATCAACAATTATCACCGACAACAATTCTACTTCTCAGACAGGGTCCAGTTATTATTATCATTATTTTACTTTTTGGGAGTTTTCCACACTAGCGTTAGCTGATGATTTTTTATTGGAGTTTGAGTGGCAGCAAATCTCTTCACGTCTGCAGGACTGTTCTCTGTATTCTAGCCGATTTTAATAACGCTGTAGTCTGGACGGTCTCTGATTTCTAAGTCTTCTAGTCCTTTTATCAATCCTTTGAAGATTATTCCAAGTGCACCAACTACAATTATTATTACCGTGACCTTCATTTTCCATAGTTTTTTTTAGTTCTCTTGCAAGGTTAAGCTATTTATCTCTCTTTTCACTTTCTTTTAATTTTACGGGACGGCAAAGTCCACTATTCAGAGGTTTCTCTCTTATTTTTGACTTTCACGATGTCTGATTGTCTGGCCAAGAATAGGTGATCCGTTTGTATCTCAAAATCCCAGAGAAGTTTGTGCATCTCTTTCTCCAGTATGAATTCTGGGTTACGCATATACCACTTGTTCTTAAGGTCAAATTTCAGTTTGTTGCTCAATTCCTTGTCGATCATCTTTCCCTAACAGTCGTGTCTAGTCTTATACTCTTTTGTGTTAATTTGCTGCATTCACATATTATATGATTGATTGTTTCGTCTCTATCACCACATAACCTACACTTGCTATTTTGTTGCGTCCAATCTATTTTTGCTTTAACGTAGTTAATCCATATGGTGTTATTTTGAGCTGCTATTTGAGAGATTCGGTTTCTCTCTTAATGTTTCCCTTTCTTAGCCATTTTCAAGTATTTTGGTGTGAAATATCCATACAGTTGCTTTCCTTCCCATTTCTGTTTTCTAGTAATTGTTGTTTTGTTTATACTTTTGTTGTTTTGTTGTTTGTATTGGTTTTGGTCGCTGTAATTAGCCTTTCTTTGTTCTTTTTAATCTAGTCTTCATGTTCTCTAATATCGACGTTATCTTCGTTGCTGGCAAGTCCTCTACTTCATTCTTTTCTTGACACATATTGTCTGTCTATGTCATCTCTGGAATGTAAGATCTTATGCATCGCAGCCCAATCGGCTGGGGCTGTAGAATGCACTGGTTCTGCAAAGGAATAAGACCCCCAGTTTGTGTCTCTGATATGATACTAAACCCTCTGATTGTGAGGCTCCAGCCTTGGAGATTCGGGAAATGTGGAATACGTCTTCATTGCAATTGCTCCCAGATCCACTCTGATCTGGTGTGATAGCACCTATGGGGCCCTATTTATGGATCAAATAGTACTGTTTGACATTTAAACTGAGTGCAAACAAATGATTTATGCTAAACTGAATTTTTTGAAATAGAACTGTTTGATCATTTCACTATATGGAAACAAATGACTGATGCTTAATTTAACTGTCAGTAATACATAGCATTATTTGGAACCATTTAACTGTGTATAAACTAGAGTTCCTCCCTGCTTCCAGACATGCAGGACACTGCTGGAGAAGCCGGGACGAACTCATAAGAGATGTACTCTTATGGACCCCCACACATGGCCGTGCAAAAGCAGGACGACCAGCACGAACATACATTCAGCAGCTATGTGAGGATACGGGATGTTGTCCTGAAGACCTGCCTAGGGCGATGAACGATAGGGAGGAGTGGCGAGAGAGGGTCAGGGATATCCGTGCTACCAGCGCGACATGATGATGATGATGATGATAAACTAGAACAAAGTGAAGTGGTGCGACGATGATCCGAAGCGAGAGAAATCTGAGCATAATTTTAATAGTAGAGAAATAATCGCCAAGGATATTAGAAGAATGAAACGAGTACATTGATTTTAAAAGAATGATACAATACGTTGTCAAAATGGAAAAGCAAGAAAAATTGCTTATTTGTTGTGCTGTGCAGAGAAGCGAAATAAGAAAATATTTTTTCTAACCAGAAAGCGGGGAACACATTTGGTGTTTTTTTTTTTTTTCTTGCTCCTCCTCGTTGCCGAACCTAGCCAGGAGAAGTTAGAATTACAAATCGAGATTTTTCCACGCAGACAGCATGTAGACAGCAGAGTGTACCCTAAACGCTTCGTATTGGAGCCTCGAACCAGATATTCTGAAACAGAGAAGCGAGAACCACGAGTTAGTTAATGGAAAGCTGACAAGAGAGAAGTGATAGTCGCACTGAGAACTGCTAAGTGACTTAGCTTACAGAAAAGTTGTGCCGGTTATTAGATTAGACTGACTGCTGAGGTAAAAGGGGCAAGGTATCTGAACTGCATAACTTCACTCCACGGAGAAGGGACTTGTTTGGGACAACATCCTTCACACACACACACACACACACACATATATATATATACACCAACGTATATAGACATATATACATATATAATAAGTTGGTGATCTTAGTCGAGGGTCACACGAAGGCTCCCTTTTCAATAGCTGCCACACCGAGGTGTAGGAGACGGCGCTACTCTTTTCCCTGGATTGCTCCACTTTACCCTTGATCCGTACCTTATAATGATGAGTGTTAAGCAAGGTGGCATCAAGTACCATTTTTTGAGTTTTTGAACTGGGATTGAACCCTGTCTCACCGACCATAGGCGCACACTCTACTTATAAGACCCATGAACCGGTTATACATATGTACACATATATATACTCAAATATATATGCATATATATATATATATATACACATATACACAAATATATATTTGTCCAGTCGGCTGGGGCTGTAGAATACACTGACTGCACCTCTGCAGAAGGGTAAGACCCCACCCCTAACGAGTGTCCTAGATATGACACTAAACAATCTGATGGTGAGGTTCCAGCAATGCTGGAGCTTTGGGGAATGCGGAGTACCCCTTCATTACCATCGCTCCCAGGTCCACTCTGGCCCGGAGTGGTAGCACCTGATAGGGCACTATCTATGGGCTAAATAGAACTAGCAGCATTCTTATGCTAAACTGAATTGTTTGAGTAAACTAAATAGCTTGAAATAGAAATAATTTTGACAATTAAACCGTACTTACATTTAAACTGCGTGCTTATGCTTAACTGAATCATTTGAAATAGAACTGTTTTTCGACATTAAAATTGTATTTACACTTAACTGAATAGTTACATATAACTTCTTGAAATGTTTTTGACAATTAAACTCTGCACTTATGCTAAACTGAATTGTTTTAAATAGAACAAATTTACATAAAAATGGATTTGGCGTTAAATAACCTACAAAGGTTGATATGCCATAAAACCCACCAAACCAAACCAAACCAAACAAATATATATACATATACATATATACCCATATGCATATATACACATATATATATACATATATATACATAAACATATATATGTAAATAAACATATGTATAAATAAATACACTTATAGATAAATACACACACATATAAATGCTTATATACACAAATACATATGCAGAAACGCATATGTATTTGGATACTTTTGTGTGGTGTTGCAACAAGGATTTGTTCCGGATAACTCGCATTATTCTTTGGTAGTTCCCATCTAGCTCCCCCCAACACATATGTGTGTGTGTGTGTGTGTGTGTGTGTGTGTGTGTGTTTGTGTATACATTGGGATGTATACAAACTTTATAAATAAGATTTCTCATAAATATCTTTTAATACCTACTTTTCATTATCATTTATCTTCAGCCTCCACCTCACTTTTCAAAAGAATACCGAAACCCTTGTTGGTTGGAAGACATCTACTCAGCTGGTGTCTACCTGGAAAATCCCTACTTGCACATGTCCCAGTCGGTACAGAAGGAAATGATCCGACTCACGACTAAATGGGATAAGTTGTTGAGCAAGAACGATGGCACGAGGCCTCCACAGCGACTTCGTTGTCTGCCTTATTTCTACATTGCGGGAATGCCGAAATCAGGGACCACAGACTTGTATCGTCGCATCAACGTTCATCCAGACATTGTCAAATCCCAAAGAAAAGAACCGCATTGGTGGACAAGGATAAGATTTCAGGAATTATGTACGTATAACCTTTTTTTGTCTGCCTTTCAATCTGCTTGTTTCTACCCCTTTCTTCTTCTCTACCCCTTTCTTCTTTTCTACCCCCTTTTCCACATTCTCTCTCTCTCTCTCTCTCTCTCTCTCTCTCTCTCTCTCTCTCTCTCATACATACGTGTGTGTGCGTGTGTGTGAATGTGTATAAAGGTAATTGTTTTTTTCCTGTCTGTTTATCTGTATATGTATATATCTATATTCTTTGTGAGTACAGTTCATTATTGCTATTACACAGCGCAATAATAATTTTATCGCAGAACATTTTTCGATGAATCTGGGAGTGCTGATTCTAAAGAGGGTATCAGTGTTGCTAGTTTCTTTCAAACAACTGTTGAATGGTACTATTTACCAACCCCTCTGCTCAGGCAGGATATGACACAATGTCAATTTTTAAGCGGAGTTTAACAGGTTTGAATTCAGAGTTTTCCTTCTCCTAGACTAGTTGCCTAACCAAGGCTGAAGAACCTAGTCTGCCCTGCTATTTACCCATAGCTGGAGGAAGAATAATTGGATTCATACCTTCCCCAAGGGTATTAGTGCTATGTGAAATGCAATCAGTCTCGTCCACGATTTGAACTTGTGTCGCCGTGTTCATTTCCTACGACGATAACGACTACACCACGGGCACCTCCAAAACAACTGTTGAATAGCAAACGTTTGATTCTTCTGTAATGTAGATCTCCTGTGTTTGCACACAGTAAAAAAAAAATCAAAGAGTTCTATTTCTACTTATTTAATTTAACGGAAATCATTTATTTTCGCACTGTTTAAATATCAAACACTTCTATTCGACCCGTAGATAAAACCCTATCAGGTGCTACCACTCCAGGTCAGAGTGGACCTGGGAGCGATGGCAATGAATACTGAAGCCTCACCATCAGATTGTTTGGTATCATATCCTGGACATTCGTTGGGGGAGGTCTTACCCCTCTGCTTAGGTGCAGTCGGTGTATTCTACAGCCCTAGCCGGCTGGGTTAACCTCCTGGCAAATATTCAAAGCTATTTTCTCTTTTAGAAGCAATGTTTTAATTCTACAACCTAAAATAAAACCGGTGAGTTTCCGTCGCGTAATGGCTTATCTACTGGATGGCGGGCTTCATCACACTTTTACATTCACTTTTGGTTTAATACCCTTGAAAAAGGCATGGATCTCTCCATCCCCACCTCCAGCTATCGGTTAAATAGTATCACAGCTGTTTTTTCTTCGGAGATGGTATTTTATTTTATCTTGCCAGGAAAAATATTGGAGAAAAGTAAAATTTTACATTCTCTATTTTTGTCCTCCTTTTATACGTTGGTTGTTCAAGGAGCAATACAGCCTTTTCATCTATTGGGAAATGTTTGTTTATCCTTGAAGTACTTCTTACATGCTCGTTATATGTTTCTATTAAATGTGTACGTGTATATGAGTTTATCCCGTTTTTGTGTCTGTTTAGGTCTATCAATGAATACACTCATGCTAATATTGGAACCTGGTGAGTTGGGGACGACTAGTCTCCCTTGCACCAAATGACCGGTTAAGTATAGTAAAAATAAAGTTGGTGACCCTTGTCGAGGGTGACCCGAAGGCTCCCTTTTCGATAGCTACGACACCAAGGTGTATGGAAGGGCGCTACTCCATCCCCTGGACTGCTCCACTTTACCCTTGATCCTTACCTTATAATGCATTAGCCACCTTTTGACTTTTCCACCGCAACTGGAATTCGACATACGGCACCTTAAGAAGACCGTAGTGTATGGCAGGCGAAACTTTGTGAGTGTACTAACCAAGATGAGTACTGTATTACGCATTGCGTAGAGAATAGTAATAACAATTCCTCATCTCAGAAAAATAGACACTTAAAGAATTGATGAATAATTATAGATTACATAGCTAAACACATACTCTAAATTTTGTCACACGACACAAAATCTATCAACTGTAATTTTTAAAGCGTTTTCCTTTTCTTCCTATGTAATATAATGACTGTTGACATGGATTTTGGGTTCGTTCCTGGTGACACCGCGTGCTTTGACAAGCTGTCACGTTGTGATTAGTAAACAGGGGGATGGTAGTGCGTCGGGGTAGGCCGGTCGAGCAGGTGTGTAGCAGGAAGGTGACCACGTGATATGAGAACCACGCGGTCAGATTTAGACAGTCAGTTCAGTCAAAATCGAGAGTCGAGCCAGAGATACGCAGCCTATCAGAGGTGTTAGGTCGTCTCTGACGATACGGCTTGCAAGGGGGTGCAAGTGTTGGCAACCCTGGCTCCAGGAAGAAGATATGGGCCAAAAAGAAGTCCCGTCTCTGAGTATATGTCTCTCCATCTATCTCCCAAACTTAAAACAAACTGTATGCCCCTTTCAAGGATAAAATGAGTGAGAGATATTTTTATAACGGAGTGTGTTTCGTTCGTTCATTGAAGTTCGTTCATTATCTTTGATTATGTTCTTGGTTGGGTCTATGAGAAGTATACAACACCTAGACTTGGGAAAAATACATTAAGCAGGAGAGTCTCTGTGGCGTAATGGTTAATGCGCTTGATGGTGACATCATATAAAGCTTATTCAAATTCCAGTTGGGCTGTTACGATCACTTTCTCACTTGAAAAATCTATAAAACTCCTTATCCTCCTAAATATGGATTAAATAGTTTCTCAACTGTTCTTTTACGAGGATGGTATTAGCATTAAATAAGACACGAAGGTTGAGAGGCTATAAAACAAAGAAACCAAACGAAACTAGTGCCATAAACAAAATAGGAAGAAATATCATAAGGGTACTTGAATTATACAATTATACATACTTCTATAGTTTTACAGCTGCCATCGCAAAGTGCTGCTGATGAATTGTTGTTGTTGCTGCTGCTGCTGCTGATAGAGTATTAGAGGCCAGCAGGATTATTAGCTAATGGAGATTGAGCTTTTTAATTTTTTTTAGACATCTTCAGTAAACTGAAAATTTGGCCTTGAGGCGTAACTGTAATGCACAGCAGCAGATTCCTCACGAAAACTTGCATATGTGGAGCAGTTTATTACTGGTGAAGAGAAGTTGTTTGAGTGGGCACACGCACATACAGACACACATTCTTTCTTAAATGTATAGTCCGCCCCGTCGCTTTTGGCTGTAGAATACGCCAACTGCACTTCTACTGAGGGATAAGATTCCCACAACGTGTGTCCTAGGACCCAGGGAGGTAGTATCTATTGGTGTCCTATCTACAGGGCGCGGAAACAAACTATGGAATAATTTTATGGAATAATTTTAAAACCTTTCTTTTCCGTCTCATTAGTCCAATTTTTTTAAAAAAGTGCGATAAATCTGAATTTTTATGATTAGCTCTATTATTCAAGCACTTTTTCATTTAAATTCAGCCCAATTTGAGTGAGCACGATAAGAAACAACAAAGAATCTATGATTTGCTTAACGCCAAAATCAAGCCAAAAAAATTTCCAAAATAATTAGAGTTTCTTTATGGCTTCCATCAAGCCTAAAACATAACCCCCTTGATTAGAAAGCAAAGTAAATGCAAGTTCTTATCTAAATATTGGTTCAGTTAAGACTGCTATGGAGAAGAAATAGAAAATAAATGTCTGAAAAAATTTATTTTAAAGGCATGCAAATCGTTTCAAAGGCATGTTGATATAATAATTAAAAAGAAAGATCTTTTGTTCTCAACCTGATGATTATCGTTTATAAAACGTCACGAAACCTGAGGTCGGAGACAAGCTTCCATGCTATTAAATATATATAAAAACTAAAACTAATATATATATATATATATATATATATATATATATATATATATATATATATATATATATATATATATATAAGCTGGATTTAGCATTAAATAACCCAGCAGAGTTGATAAGACGTATAACAACAACCAACAAATCAAAAATACGTTACACACGTTACCTAAGTACATCAATAAGTTTGTAACTTTGCGATGAACAACTAAATTAGTTTAAGCAAAAATATTCATTTTTAACGTATTTTTCCTTATCACTGCACCTAAATCAAAGATGAATATTATGATAGTAAAAAAATTAATGAAAATTCTGGTGGATCAGAAAATGAAGTTATTGATTTAAACTCCCACATTTGTGTGCGCATGTCTGTGTTAGTGTGTGTATATATTCATATTTCACATATTTTATTCTATTTTTCTTTTTCTTTCTCTCTAACATGTGTACGTACTCACACACACACACACACACACACACACACATATATATATATATATATATATATGTATATATATACTTTTTTGTTGGTTCAATGAGAGAAAAGTAAATATTTTTAAATGAATAGGTGCTTATGGGTTTTATTTCATAAATGAAATAAAACCCTAAAATACCACTTTGAAATTCATTTGCGGACGTATTCATTTTAACACACACACACACACACACACACACACACATATATATATATATATATATATATATATAACAAAAAATTCGGCATTCATTTTGCTGCTTTTTTTTGCTTCTGAATACTAAATATCTGGAATCTTTTTCTAATAGGATCAAATTATTAAAAAAGTCTTCTTTCCATCCTTCTAAAATCTTCTTTAGAATCAAGGATTAAAAAGGCGAAAAGCCCGTTGCTATTTGAAAAATTTGCCGAACTAATAAGCTAATTTGGTCCTCTTCTACTTAAAACTCAGAATAGGCAATGCAATCTTAAGCAATAAAGCAATTTCGTACTTTTTCAAATAATTTTGACATTTTACTTCATAGCGTAATGTTCCTGAAGTCTACATATCTGTAATGTCTGGCTCAACACAAGGAAACCCCGGACTACTTAACAAATGAACAGTCTAGTCAATTTTTTCAAATTCTGTAAATATTTGGTTAGTTATTTGCTAAACTACTGCTTAGTTGTAGCACAAGGCCAGAAGTAAGTGGCCCTCTATGAGAATGGAACTTATATGTAAGGTTTAGCCTGTCTAGCTAGCTAACCACGTGAGGCGATTACTAAATATTCAGGTCACGTCTAGTGTGTTTATGCATATATGCGCGCGTACCCACATTTACACATATACATATCTATATACACATGTACCCCCGCTACATATTTCTTCTTATAAACAAAACATATAGATTGATAAATGCTTTCTTCCCTGAGGGATGGTGCGAGGAGTTTATTATGAGCGTATTTGAAATAATGAACAATTTGCCTGATTTTACCCACCCAGGAAAATATTAAGCTGCTGTTATGCAAAACGAATTATTATTTATTCTTTGCCAACTAAACTTACCCTGTAATTCGACACTAAGATTTAGCTAATAATAGAAATAATTAAGCGACATCATTTCCACCTACGTAAGTAAGTCGCATTGACAATGAAAAAAAATCTTGACTTGTAACTTTCTTTCAAGGCAATACAATCCTTCACTTTTTATCTAAAAAATAATTTTTCACATAACATATGTTGTTGCAATTGTACTATTTCGGAAGTGACCGGATAAGCTATTAATGTTAATTGTAAGTAGACGTGTATAAGCAAAATCTGTCAAACATTACAGAACTTCTTTCTTGAGAAGTAATTGTTTTTGGAGCGTCATTCATAAAGATACAAAATGCTATAACGATTTTCGATTTTGAAAACTTATTCTAGCTTTCAATTAAAACAGTTTATGGATGCACCGTTTCGACGCTAACAAAACGCATCGAGAAAAGGCTCGACGGGAACTACACAAGAATCCAACGAGCTACCTTGAACAAATCCAGGAAGCAACATCTCACGAAACAACAGATGTGCGGTCACTTATCTCCCATATTAAAAACCATTCAAGTAAGATGAACAAAAGATGCGGGAGAAGCATGGGTGAATTCATAAGTGGTATTCTTCTATGGAGTCCTACACATGAATGTGCCAGTGTTGGCCGATCAGCAAGAACTTATTCATATCAGCTCTGTGCGGATACAAGATGTAGTTTGGAAGACCTGCTGGGAGCAATAGATGATAGGGATGGATAGTAAGAGAGAGAGAGAGAGAGAGAGTCGAAGACAGCTAAGATGTACACATAAGGAGAGATATGAATCTTCAGTGAACAGCTTCTTTTTCGTTCTGCTTTCGGGAGACTGGTACAGGGCCACCTCAAGGCATTGAATCATCTTAATTTCTCCTCGCTTCTCTACTTTCGCGATTTTGGTATAGGGCCACCTCAAGGCACCGAATCATCTTCGTTACTACTCATTTCTCTACTTTCGCATGTCTCATCTGGGCCATCTCAAGACACTGAATCATCTTAGATTCTCGCTTTTCTGTATTCATGAGTCTGGTACGGCTCAGGCTTTTCTCTACCCAGAGTAGTCTGGCGCTGGGCCAACATCAAAAGCGGCGTAATATCTAGTAGCACTTCTGCCGGTCTTTCTCGTGGGTCGAAAACTTCCTTGATTTATATAATTTCCCGAATGTGCACGCACTCCTCGTAGTCACACCTCTTGCCTACGCGTTGCGCATGGACACGCCTCCTGACTGGCATGCCACCCACGCAAATTACTCGGAACTTTCACTGCGGAAGCATCTGCGTTATGTTTACTTTAGAAAAGAGGTCTCTTTCCTACAATGCCACCCACGCAATTTATGTGGCATGTAAAAAAGGGATCTTCTGGTCAATATTCAACACCTTGAAGATGATGATGATGATGATTCTAACTTGTCTTCAGAAAGTACCTCCCCCAGCCCAGAGTTGCCCTGAAAGACATTTAATAGCCGGACCCATAGGACCAATCAACTAGCACAATTATGGCAATAATATACTACAATGCAGTGTGATGTATACACAGAGATTCTTGAAAATATACTATTCTATAAAAGCAATATCAGTGTATAATATACTTGTGTTTTCTCCCGTACAATAATCTAGCATTTTGTTTGTTAGTCGATGTTAAAAGTCAAGGTTCCCCGGAGCGAAGTGGCTAAAGTTCTGGACTGCTGCATCGACGTAGTGCGAGTTCGAACGCTAGTTACGCTATTACGTTCAATTTTGAACTAACACACTTGAGAAAGGTATTAAATCTCCTTACCCCCCCGTCAGCTATGGGTTATAAAGTATCAGTCCTATAAAGTAGCAGAAGTGCTACTATATATTACGCTGCTTTTGATGTTGGCCTTGCGCCAGACTACTCTGGGTGGAGAAAAGCCTGAGCCGTACCAGACTCGCGAGTGCCGAAAAGCGAGGAGAATCTAAGATGATTCGGTGCCTTGAGATGGCCCAGATGATACTTGCGAAAGTTCTTCTCTAAGGACAACTTTGTCATTAAATAAGCCACGAAGGTTGATATGCGATTAAACAAAAAAAAACTGAAACCAATTTAAAAGTGCAATAAAAGTAAATCGAAGACAAATTTTTTAAGACCCGGCTATCTTGAGGGAACGAGAAAAGTAGAGTTGAGTGCCAGGACAGTAGCTGAAAAATTACCACTCTTGCCAAAGAGCTAAAAAAGTAGTGGAACGTGAAGGCGACGGAGACATCAGTTGTGGTTGATGCTCATAGTACGGTAACCAAGGGATTGGAAACGTGACTGGAGAAATTGGAGATCAAAGGAAGATTCGAGATCCTCCAGGCAACAGTATTGTTAAGATCGGCTTGAATATTCTGACGAGTCCAAATCTGAAGAGACTTTCTGTCACACAAATTCCACTTAAAACTCTCATGAAAAGTTCATAAGAAGTGTAATAATAATAATTATGGGTAGGAAAGGTGAATCACTGGGAGATGTGCAAGAAATTGAAATTTGTACATACGAACAAATGATATATGCACAACCCAGCAACTTTCCTAGAAAACAACACACATAAACTTCTATGGGACTTTGATATACACATGGATCGCCTAATCTCGGCCAGAAGACCAGACCTAATAATAATAATAAAAAAAAAGAACTTGCAAAATTGTCAACTTTGCTGTCCCGGCTGACCATAAAATAAAACTGAAAGAATGTACAAAGAAGGATAAGTACCTCGACTGTGCTAGGGAATTCAAAAAACTATGGAACATGCAGGTGGTAATTATAAGGCTCATTAAATAAGTTTCTAGACGTTTTTCGTACGGGCCCTTTTATTGATGATATACACATGAAATTCAAGTCCCCTTCAAAGTAATCTCCTCCGGCTGCAATGCACTTGTACCGTTCCAACAACTTCTGTAAGGCCCCATGGAAGTCCTCCTGTGTGAGCGTATCAATGACCTTCGTCACAGCCTCTTTCATCTCCTCAATTGTCTTATATCGACAGCTTCTAAGTTTTTCCTTGAGCTTAGGGAATGAGCAAAAATCACAGGGAGCAAGGCCTGGACTATAGGGACGGTGAGCAACTGTCTTGATGCACATCTTGGTCAAATAGTCTGTGACAAGGATGAAGTTGTGGACTGATGCATTGTCCTGGTGGAAATGCCACTGACCCGATTTGAAGAGTGCTGGTTTCTTTCGAGGGAATTTCTTCCTAAACTCCCTTAAAACCTCAACATAGTATTCCTTGTTGACTGTGCAGTGTGAACCCAGTGCATGTAGATCATGCCAGTACTGTAAAAAAAAAAAAAAAAAAAAAAAAAAAACAGGGATCATCAAGAGTTTATGGGTTAATTTGCTCTGGCCTTCTTGGGTCTGGGAGAGCCAGCATGCTTCCACTGGGAACTCTGTCTCGTGGTCTCTGAGTCATAGTAGCAGATCCAGCTTTCATCGCAGGTCACCAGAGCATCTAGAACTACGGGATGTGAATTGATCAGCTCGACCATCTCCCTACTGTCATGACAACGTCTTTCTTTCTGCCCTTCTCGGAGCACCCTTGGTTCAAACTTCGCGCAAATCTTCCGCATCTTCAGTTCCCCGCGAATAATTGTGTGTACAGTTCCCACACTGACATCAAATTGGGCACTTATTGTCTCTATAGACACACGGCGGTCCTTATCCATGAAATTTTTTATTTGACCTATCAACTCTGGTGATTTGACTTCCTTACTCCTCCCACACCTCTCATCATCCCTCACAGACTCCCTGCCTTCCTTGAATCTCTTATACCACTCAAAAACTGATGCTCCATTCATGCAAGATGGCCGAAAAGCAGTCTGAAGCATTCGATACGTTTCTGTGGTATTTTTTCAAGTTTAAAATAGAATTTTATTGCATATCGTTCTTCTAAAGTGTCCTCACGTCCAGAGTGCATTTTTGAAATTCACCAGCTGTGACAATCAGGCTTTAGTAGGGTGTATTCCAATTGCTGCTGTAGCTATTGATTTGAACCTGAAATCATAAAAAGTGGCCAGTCATCTCATAAGATGTATAGCAATAACATAGTGAATTTTCAAGAGTCTTCGGCAATTTAAATGCCTGTACAAAAAATGTCTGGAATCTTATTGAAGGCACATCGAATAATAATTGTTATTGGTACGTTTGGAACAGTAACTAAAGGATTACTAAAGAGACTGGAGGACTAAGAAGTTCGCAGACGAGCAGAGACCATCTAAATTACACCATTGTTGAGAACGGCCAGAATACCGAGAAGAGTCCTGGAGACTTGAGGAGACTTGCTGTCACTCACTCTAGTGAAAGACTATCAGCTAACGGTGATGTGAAAAACTCTAACGAGTAAATAATAATAATAATAATAATAGTAATAACAATCATAATAATAATAAACTATCCGTTGACACTGGTGTGAAAAACTTTTAAAAGAGTAGAATTATACTCAAAGCAAGAATAGAAAAGACACAACAAAATAGTAGATGTTGATTATGTGGTGACAGAGACGAAACGATCAAGCAAACCATTCTACCAGTAGAACGGAGAGTTACCTTTAACAACTTCTTCAAATAATCATTTTCATAATCATAGTTTTATTATGAACATTACTCTTTGTAAGTCTTGTCATTGTTGTCTTGATAAATTCTCCGAGTGCAAGAGTAAAATGACGAAATCTGAAATAAAGATGTAGCTTCTGAAGATGCTTGAAGTTACATCATATATTTCACAGATGTTATCTGAACTTTTGTTTCTATCAGATCGACGGATTGTTTTGGAATTTCTTTATTAAGTTCTACTATGACAGGTTCTTGTTGGCCTTATGAGTAGAGTGTTCACCAATGGTCTGTGACACCGGAATTCAATCCTAGCCCGAGTCATACCAAAGACTCAAAAAATGGTACTTGATGCCGCCTTGTTTAACACTCAGCATTATAAGATAAGGATGAAGGGTAAAGTGGATTAATCCAGGGAATGGAGAAGCACCCTCCCCTACACCTCGGTGTTGTAGCTTTTCACGAGGGAACCTTCGGGGTCATCCCCTACTAAGGTCACCAACTTTAATTTATGACATGTTCTAGTTTCTATTTGTCTCTATGCAATATTCCCAAATAACTTATGAATAAATCAAAAAAAGAATAAGACTCACTTAATCTTTAATATTCTTTATTTTAATTACGTTTGATTTGGCTTTAATCCTTTCAAATAAACTTTTATCTAAAAACAACTAGGGGGTTAAATGGTCAAAGTGATGGACTGCGGAATCGTAATATGCGAGTTCGTACACCAGTCGCGCTATTACGTTCACTTTTGGGCAAATACCCTTGGGAAAGGTATAAACCAGCATATCCTTCCAGCTATGGGTAAAATAGTACCATTATTGTTCTTCTTGGAGAATAGCTTTGGCATTAAATAACCTAGAAAAGTTGATATGCCATTAAACAAAGAAACAAAACCAAAAGAAGTAGACCACTTTAAAAATAGACATTTTAGACGTTTGAAGATTAAATTTTCAACATAACACAGTGAATTCTTTCTTTATCATCGACTGTCCATAATAAAAGTATAGAATCTGTTGTTTTAAACATTACAATAAAGAGTTGTATCGAATTCAGAGTAGAAAGTGATATAATATTGGATATACTTCCGATTAGATTCATGAAGAATTTCCAGTACCTGATAGTGTATGTAGGTTCTTCGTGAAAATTTATAACCAGCTAAGTAAACACCCACATACACATCAACTGTGGCATACTGAGATTGTATCACACTTTTCCCTTGATGCTATATCAGCTGGTATCTCAAATACCAAATACATGAGTCCATTCTTTTCTTAAGAAACTCGGTAAGTTTATAAGTCTTTCTATCTAAACATCGACGCTTTTAAAACACAAAGTAGGAAGTCTTTGTTCTGCTCGCAAGAGAGAGAGAGAGAGAGAGAGAGAGAGAGAGAGAGAGAGAGAGAGAGAGAGTTTTGATTGATATGATGGGCGAGTTGGATGCTATTCAGTTATGGTCCCCAATCTATTTCTGTCTAAATTTTCAATTTATTGTTATTTACTCATGTCGCTCTATTGTCCTTATCTTAAAATAATGGTTTGTTGGGTTTTATGGCATATCAATGTTTGTAGGTTATTTAACGCCAAATCAAATTTTATGCAAATAATCGGTTCTATTTCAAACAATTCCGTTTAGCATGAGTACAGTTTAAGTGTCAAAAACATTTCTATTTCAAACTATTCTGTTCACTCAAACATTTCTAATTCAGCTAATTCAGTTAGGCGTAAGTACAGATTTTGTTTACACAGTAAAACGTATTTATATATATAACAATTCAGTTTAGTCTAAATACAGTTTCAATGTTAAAAAACAGTTCTAGTTCAAATAATTCAGTTTAGCATAAGCCCGCAGTTTAAATGTAAGTACGGTTTGATTGTAAAAAACGTTTCTATTTCAAGCTATTTAGTTTAATTAAACAATTCAGTTTAGCATAAGTATGCCGTTAGTTCTATTTAACCCATAGATAGGGCCCTATCAGGTACTACCACTCCGGGCCAGAGTGGACCTAGGAGCAATGGCAATAAAGGGGTACTCCGCATTTCCCAAAGCTCCAGAATAACTGGAACCTCACCATCAGATTGTTTAGAGTCATATTTAGGACACTCGTCGTGGGGGGGTTTCTTACCCCTTAGCAGAGGTGCAGTCGGTGTATTTTTTACAGCTCCAGTCGACTGGACAATTAAAATGATGTAAGTAAACAAAGTGACTATAGTCAGGGGCGACCTGATGGCTCCCTTTTCAATATTTACTACACTGCGTAGCGGCATCAAGTACCATTTTCTGAGTCTTTAGTATGACTCGACCTGGGATTGAATCCAGGTCTTCCGGACCATTGGTGAACACTATAACCATTATGCCAATGCCACGGACCATTAAAATAATGTAAACACTACTTATTATAAACCAGACACTTAATTCAGAGCTGACCAAGTTTAAAAAAAGAAAGAATAAAACAGATTAAATAATCTTTTAGCTCACTATTTTAATTATATTTGATTTGCTTTTAATTCTTACAAATTATTTCTATTAAAAAATGTAGACAATTTTTAAAAGCAAGAGCTATTTTAGATTGAAGTTTATATCTTAAAAATGCAATAATCAGTTCTCTCTGATCTTTATCATCGACTGCAAATAATGAAAGTCTAGAATCAGTGCAATACCGAGCTGAATTGAAAATCAGTTGAAAGCGATATAATATTGGATGTCTCACTATGGAAAAAATTATTACTACACTGATGAGTCTGACCCTCACTGTGGGCCCAATAATTATAGACTTTTTTGAGCTCTGAATCTATCAAACAGGATCATTGTGTTGTTAGTTCCATTCTCCTAATCAAAAATGTATGGCTTGGCGCTAGACAATAAATATTCAGGGCACTTCGCCGTTGAGCAATAGTAATGAAGGTAGTCTTGCAGTGCATTATAGTGAATTCGGGCCTTATTCAACGCTGCACACTTGTGCAGTATGAAACTTGGAAATCATCAAAATCTCAGTTTAAAATCTTAAACCTTTCAATAAAAATTTCTTATATACGAGCTTATTAACTAAGTTTAATGTAGTATGGAACATGACTTAGATAATGAGCACATATTAAGAATTGATTTTACTACATAAGATTAACTTTTCAATTTCTGTGCTATGTCAGGTAACTTTTTCTGTTACAAAGATACTAATAGTCTGGTGTAAAGCAATAGCTAATGACTAGTAAAAAATCAAGTGTACTACGTAAACAAATTTATCCGTGAGGCAAAATTACCAAACAACGCACCTTGATAAGTACCGCAGTTTTTACTAAGATTCAGTTAGTTTGATGGAAAGTTTAAGTATTGTAGCACCTAATGAAGATCAGGTTTACTAACCTAGTGAATTAGTCAAAGCAAACTTGGCAAGAGCAGTAGAATACACCGACCTCTCCCTACTACGAGTGTCCTCAGGACACTCTGGGTCCTTAGGACCTACTGGGAGGTCGGTATATTCTACCATCTGATAGTGAGGCTCCAGTCCTGGTGTTAAGGGGGATGTGGAGTTCTCCTTTTTGTCATTACTCTCAAGTACACTTTGACTCAGAGTATTAGTCCCATCTATAGATTAAATAGAACTGTTTGACCATTTAACTATGTGCAAGCAAATGACTGATATTAAATCAAATTTTTCGTGTTTCTTAGCAATATTTGAAGCATTTTAACTGTGTGCAAAAACTGAATTATTGGTATTATATGGCAATACTTGGAACCATTTAAGTTTATGCAAATGAATGTATAATTTTGAATAGAATTATTTGTGTTAAATAGAAATACTTGAAACCATTTAACTGTGTGCAAATACGAGCAATAATTGTGGGCAAACAAATTAACTCTGAATTAAAAATAAAATTACCTACAAACTATTCCCTTACAAATCCTATATGTATAACCATTCGTGTGCAGACAAATGATTGACGTTAAATTAAATCGTTATTGTTACATAACAATAAATCATTTAACTGTGCGCGAACAAATGACTGATATTAAATAGAATTATTTATGTTAGATAGAAATACCTGAAATCATTTAACTGTATGCAAAAATTGATGAAGATTATGTTGGTTGTTTTTCTATGGCATATAAACCCTTGTAGGTTAACACCAAATCCATTTTTATACAAAAATCAGTTCTATTTCAAACGATTCAGTTTAGCATGAGTACACAGATTAATTGTCAAAAATATTTCTATTTCAAGCTATTCAGTTTATTCAAACAGTTCTAATTCAGTTTAGTATAAGTACGGGTTTTGTTTACACACAGTTAGATGTCAAAACAGTACAATATTAAACAATTCACTTTAGTATAAGTAGAGTTTCTATGTCAAAAACAGTTCCATTTCTAACAATTCAGTTTTGCATAAGCTCAGAGTTTAAATGTAAGTACGGTTTAATTGTCAAAAACATTTCTATTTCAAGCTGTTCAGTTTAGTCAAACAGTTCTAATTCAAACAATTCAGTTTAGCATAGTATGCAGTTAGTTCTATCTAACTCATAGATAGGGCTCCATCAGGTGCCTCCACAACGGACCTGGGAGCAATGGCAATGAAGAAATGCTCCGTATTCCCCAAAACTCCAGCATTACTGGAACCTTACCATCACATTGTTTAGTGTCAAATCCAGGACATTCGTTGGGAAAGAGGGTCTTACCCTCAGCAGAGGTGAAGTCGGTGTATTCTGCAGCCCCAGCCGACTGGGCAAGATAAAGATTAAGTAGACACTTTTGTGTTAGATCGCAAAACTTTAAATCATTCATCTGTGTACAAACAAATGATAAATACTGAATAGAATTAATCATGGTACATAAGAATACTTGAAAACGTTTAACTGTTAGCAAAGATATGAGTTTTGGATCTTTTAAAAATTTTACCAACAAAACATTTGTTTACAAATCATATATCTAATATATGTATAAATAGAATTTGATATTAAATAATAAACAAGGGTTGATATGCCATAAAGCCCAACCAACCAACCCAACAAACTTGCCTGTAAGTACACTACAGTAGACACCCAATTTATATGCAGTATTTTTCTTCGAAATTTTCAATTAACATTTTTTTCTTTTTCAGGGAAGACAAATCATAGTTCGTTTAATAATTATATCGATTTATTTGACGGTGCTGCTGAACAAATACAGAAAGATAAGAAACACCAGAAAATCACTAGTAAGTAAATTTTTTTTCTGGCTGTAAACTAAACAAAAAACAACAGAATTAAGAAAAAAACAAGCAATTATTTTCATTTATTAAGTTGTCCGGATTACACATAGCATTTTTCATTATTAATTTAATGATTTTATATTCATATTATTTTTGCTAAAAGTCGATTTAAGTTTCTACGACCATTACGCATACAACGTGGTCGAAAATAAAGAATTATCCTTCGACGAGATTCGAACTCAGTATTTGTATACAGAGTAGCTTGATCTGATGTGGACAAGACTGATGAAGACTATTTGGTCATAGAGATACACTGTTTGTCACACGATATGTTATATACTGTAAATCGGATTAAAATTAAACAGTTTTGAACTATAAAGACATTATTTCATTGTACTTCTCGTAACACACACACACACACACACACACACACACACACACACACACACACACATTGAGTTGAACAGTTAAATTTGCATTATAATACTTTTCGAATATTATTGTACTTGCATCGGCTGTATATTATTTTAAATGTTAATAGAGCATTCTGTTTCTATGAAATCAATAAAGTATGCAAAATGAAATTAAATCGACTCACACTTTTCTAACGTAGATTTGATAAAATACAAAATACAGTATCAATACAGCCTCGCAGCAAATAAATCCAGGTTCAACAAACTGTTTCAACAAAGTGAAAAAAACCTTTAAGCTAGAATAAGATACCTTTGGCATCTCTTTATTTGATAAAACTGTATAGAAAACTTATTCTATGTTTTTTCTTATTCAAAATATCCTGACATTCAATGATATATGACTTACTGTACATTATTTGGCAATCTCAGAGGAGTAAAAATTAGACTTTAATAGTTTTTAAATTACTTGAATTTCCTAATAAATTCTTAGGAATCATTCTGAGAACAGAGTTATTTCCCTTTGAAAAATTAAGTTATCAAGCCAAATTACTTTAATAAGATTGATTTAAGAATCGTAATATCTATATTCATGCACCCCCACCACCACACATAAATTATATTTATGTGTGTATTTTTATATGTGTGTGTGTGTATATATATGTGCATATATATGTGTATATATATATGCATATCTAGATGCGTATACGTATGTATGTCTGTGTATATATGTTTGTGTGTCTATATACATTTGAATAGATATAGATGTGTGTGTATATATAAGTATATTCACATGTACACATATGTGTATATATATATATATATATATATATATATATATATATATATATATATATATATGTCAATGTGTATACGTATATATTTATACATAGGTATGTATATATACTGATATATACATGTGTATCTATCTATATATATATGTATAAATGTCTGTATACACATGTATACGTATATATATATATATATATATATATATATATATATATATATATATATATATATGTGTGCGTTTATAGTTACACTCTTTTACACACGCACATATATATGTATGTATGTGTGCACAACAACAGAATTAAGAAAAAAACAAGCAATTATTTTCATTTATTAAGTTGTCCGGATTACACATAGCATTTTTCATTATTAATTTAATGATTTTATATTCATATTATTTTTGCTAAAAGTCGATTTAAGTTTCTACGACCATTACGCATACAACGTGGTCGAAAATAAAGAATTATCCTTCGACGAGATTCGAACTCAGTATTTGTATACAGAGTAGCTTGATCTGATGTGGACAAGACTGATGAAGACTAAACACGCATCCATTATTAATGATAGTTTTCACATCATGCTCAAGTTTAACATTATTTTTTTTTCTGTTGCAATGAACATAAAAATGTTTGAATGATCGTTTATATAAAATGTTTTAATGGTTGTTTTGTGTTTGGCAGGTGATGCAAGCGCCTCAACTCTTTGGGACAATGACTTTTGGAATATATTGCCAGGCAATGCTGATCTGAGTGAACCAGAACTTCTTATTGCTCATTACATTCATCACATGACCCCAAAAGTGAAAATTATTGTAATTCTTAGAAATCCAATCGACAGGTGAGTTCGAAGATGCTTTTTTGAATTTTCCTTTAAGATTGTATATTTCAGTTTATTTTTGGCTTGGTTTGGTTTAATGGCATATCAACCATTGTAGGTTATTTAATGCCGAATCCATTTTATGCATATAAACAGTTCTATTTCGAATAATCTAGTTTAGCATAAGTAAGTAGTTTAAATGTCAAAACAGTTCTATTTCAAACTATTCAGTTTAACATGAGTACACAGTTTAAATGTAAGAAGCAATTCTTTTTGAAAAATTCAGTTCAGCATAAGTGCATAGTTTAGTTTTATTTGACCCATAGAAAGGACCCTATCAGATGTTACCACCGTAGGCCAGAGTAGACCTGGGATCGATGGTAATAAATGGGTACTCTACATTCCCCAAAGGTCCAGCATTGCTGGAGCCCCACCATCACATTGTTTAGTATCATATCCAGATCACTTTTGGAGGAGTTTTACTCCTCAGCAGAGATGCAGTTGGTATATTTTGCAGTCCCAGGCGACGAGGCTAAGTTCATTTTGAGTAATCTGGCTGTTTTTATTATTGTTTGATTTCTGCTAATAATGTCTGGACTTCCTCCAGTGTATGTTAGTTCATCACTTTCTATGGTTTTCCTTTCAAACCCGCCACCTCAGTAATCTTTATTTGTGAATCCTTTGATTTTGATTTTATTTTTCAGGTGGTATATATAACATGCATCAAATAAAAAACAAACTTTTAATCCAGCACGCCAATATTTCTACGTGTTTTACTCTGCTTACTAGTAGAATGCTGTGTAACTATGACTTGAAACAATACAGCTTTTCAATAATAATAATAATAGTAATAATAAAAACACTGGCTAGATTGACTGAATATACAAAGTTGGATTGAAAATTTCATAAAGTGAAATAATAATGTCAAATCTAGTGTTGATGAATTTTTGTTCAATGAGATCGAAGCACTTAAACTCAGATGGAAGAAGTGAGTGGGCCGCAAAGAGGGACTATGTTAAAAAGAAAATTTTATTTGATCACATTCCATAAGAGTATTTTGGTTAGCCTATGAACCTTTTAGACAACTTGACAACTGTTGCATAGAGTCATTATATATTCTCCCAATTGAACAAATGAAGAGAAACGATTTTTTAAAAATTCTGCTTCAAACGAGAAAAAAAAAAAAAAACTCAAAAGGAGTCCTTTTAATGTCGCAAAATGTCTATGGTGATGATTTAAGATTAAGAAAGGAACCCCATTAAAGACGATGCAATATGGTACTATATTTTTTCTTCTGAAAAAGGAACAAAAAGACAACTACTTTTTACTACTCTTCCGCTTGAGCAGGATGTGACACAAGGCCAACTTGCTATGTGGAGATTAACAGATTTGAGTTCAAAGCTTTCTTTCTCCTTGATCTGTTGCCATACCAAGGTTGAAGAGCATATTCTACCCTACCTTTTATCCATAGCTAGAGGGAGAAAAATTGGATTTATATAACGGTATTAGCACTATGTGAAATGCAGTCTCGCCCAGGACTGGAACTCGTGTCGGTGTGTCCATTTCCTAAGACGGTATCCATTACACGACGAACGCAGTATATTATCCTATTGAACTAAACTAAGTCCAGTGAATGATAATGTTATGGAAGAGCCCGTTTCCTGTTTGAGGGCGTTATATATTTCCCAGGTCATTGTTCAAGCTTAAGTAAATGTTAAGACTAACGCTTCTATCCAAGGCAGAGCACACAGATACTACACTCTGATCCTAGACAGAAGTTTTAGAGAGCGAGACCTTAATCTTAGGGAGAGCACACAGATACTACTCTCTGATCTTAGGCTGAAATACTGATCGATACATCAATGATCTGTCATTTTACGTGAACTGTAAATAAAATAAAACGCCATGAATCACTAATTTCAAACTCTCAAGATCAACTTGAAACCAAGAAACATGAATGGGTGGAAATAAAATTAAAGAAGAATATTTGGTAAAACGTTGTAATGTTACTCTACTTTTATCACGTTTAAGTTAAAAAAATCTTTGGAATCTTTGAAATTAAGTTCAGTATAACCCTACAACTAATAGAGAGAATAGAGTTGATGACCTTAGTCGAGGGTGACCTGAAGGCTCCCTTTTCCATAGCTACCACACCGAGATTTAAGGGAGGGCGTTACTCTATTCCCTGGATCAGTCCACTTTACCCTTACAATGCTGAGTGTTAAGCAAGGCCGCATCTAGAACTATCAAATTAGGAATTCTAAAAGCTGTATGATGTAGTATACACCTGAGGAAAGTCACAATAGATCTCAGTTGAAATATCATTAAGAAACGACTAGATACAGAATAGAAATACTTTATTTCAGAACTTTCGAAAAACAGTTTTTAACATTTTTTTTGTTTTTCTTTTTTGTGATTTCAGACTCTTTTCAGATTATCTGTACTTTGGTATTTATAACAAGTCTGTTGAAAACTTTCATGAGAGAGTGAAAGTCTCAATCACCATGTATGAAAACTGCTTCAAAAATGAGTCACTTCGTAGTTGTGTTTATAGCAGAAATTTAAGCCTTTTATCTGGGGTAAGTTTTATTTTTTCTTTTAATGAATGATCTATTATAAACCTGATTAGGTTTTTATTTCATCATTTTTAAGTATTCTTTTTTATTTGCCTGTTTATATTTACAAGACTACTACGCTACAAAGAGAATATGACACAAAGTCAATTTCTAAGCGGCATAAACCTCGTTTGAATTCAGGGTTTTCTTTTATTTAGATTGATTGCTCACCGAGAATACTATTTATCCCTAGCTAGGAGGAAAAGCAAATGGATTCATGTCTTTTACAAAGGCATTAGCACTAAAGGATAGCATAAACAGTTTCATCCAGGATTTGAACTTGGCTCACCGATTTCCAACACAACCACTTATTATAAAACAAGAAAGAGTAAGGGTTTTCTAGATTTTTTTTAGAAATAGTTGTGTGTTTCTATAACAAAAAAAGGTCAGATATGTTCTTTTTTCTGGATGAGGCTTAAAACTTTTTGAACGACCGATTTACTGTCATAGATACGCCCTTTCACTTTCTGTCTCTATCTGTGTGTGTGTGTGCGTGATTATGTATTTGTTCACGTGTGTGTGCATGGATGCATATTCAAGTTGTATGTTTATGTCATATGGCTCCAGTCACATTATTTGAACGGTCTATGATATTCCTTTTATATGCATATAATACGTTTTGGACGTATAGTTAGACTTCAGTTACATATCAAAGATTAGTTTGACATTCTATAAAAGATGGTTTTCGGAACATCTGCATCCAAGAAGCTTGGATTGTATATACGTATTTAAGAGAACTCATTAATGGAAACTTTTCACACATTTACATAAAATTCAAGCTGATCAAGTTTGGAAACTTGTTTTGTATACACATGTTGATTTAGTGATATATTATTATTAATGACAAAACTATAAGAACGTTCTCCTTATTTTCATTTTTTAGGTGAGGCTTCGTATTGGCCTGTACTGGATTTACCTACGGGATTGGTTCTCTGTTTTCCCAAAGGAAAACATTTATATCGTCAAAACCGAAGATTATGCCAAATGCCTAAAATGTACATTCAAGAAAATTTTTCGCTTCCTTGGCCTCCGTAAGTAATTACTACTTTTTAAAAAAAGCTTAAACATATTCATATAAGGAGATAAATCACACACACACACACACACACACACACACACACACACACACACACACACATATATATATATATATATATATGTACATGCATGTGTAAATACGAGGATCATTAAATAGGTTTCCAGACTTTTTTCGTATGGGCACTTTTATTGATAGTACACACATGAAACTCTAGTCCCCTTCGTTGTAATCTCCTCCGGCTGCAATACACTTGTTGTACCGTTCCAACAACTTCTGTAAGGCCCCATGGAAGTTCTCTTGTGTGAGCGTGTCAATGACCTTAGTCACAGCCTCTTTCATCTCCTCAATTGTCTCATAACGACAGCCTCTGAGTTTAGGGAATAAGCAAAAGTCACAGGGAGCAAGGTCTGGACTATCGGGACAGTGAGCAACTGTCTTGATGCCCGTCTTGGTCAAATAGTGTGTGACAAGGATGGGGTTGTGGACGGGTGCATTATCCTAGTGGAAATGCCACTGAGCCGTTTTGAAGAGTGCTGGCCTCTTCCGGTGGA